>CAOLHI010000645.1:0-562282 GCA_948474755.1 Ctenosaura bakeri
TTTTGAACTAGATCTCCCTTCTTCCCTCAAGGCTATTCATCCTGTTTTTATTCCAGTTTGCTGAAGAGGGCACCTTCGCTACTTCTTCGCCGGCTGATTTTCCTCAACGCCCGACTGACTTGCTACTGCATTCATATTACTATTTAGTTTTCTTGTCTTTCTACTGTTCCGTGATATTTTCTATATTTTGTGTATCTTTATGTATATATTTTTTTAAAAAAGTGGGGCAGGATGTCGGGAGTCCTCCATGTTTTATTGTTTTAGGATAGCAGTAGACTGAGGAAATAGTGATAGTAGGCTGTTAGCTATTCCCAGGCGCCAACCATTCCTTCTGGCTGGAATTTCAAAGGAACCGTTTGGCATGATGACGTTCGTTCTTTTACAACTATCTTAGGAGAAACTGTCTGTTAAAGTGTAAGGTGGGGGAAAACGTTCCATTCTCGAGCTTTAACGTCTGAAGACAGCATCCCTTACTATGTTACAATAAATCTTCTATTAAGTTTGTTGATCCGTGTAAGAGTGAATCTGTTCCTGACAAGACCCTTCACCATTTTCATCGCCCTCCTCTGGACATGTTCCAGCTTGTTGATATCCTTCTTGAATTGAGGTGCCCAGAACTGGACACAGTATTCTAAATGAGGCCTAACCAATGCAGAATAGAGTGGTACCATTACCTCCCTCGATCTAGACACCATACTCCTATTGATGCAACCAAGAATTGCGTTGGCTTTCTTGGCTGCCACATAACACTGCTGACTCATGTTCAGCTTGTGACTTACCAAGACTCCTAGATCCCTTTCACACATACTGCTATCCAGCCATGCGTCCCCCATCCTATATTTGTGGATGTTTAACGTGGTCCCCTGCTAACATAGAACACCTCCACTCTTAGATCTTGTGGAAAAGAGCTCTTCTTCTTCCTTTTTTGTTGTCATCTTCTACTTCCCTGCATTGATTATTATTGTAATTCTTCTTCTACCTGCACACGTCACTGCATAGTTGCACTCAGGGTTCTGATACTATTTCTGTCACCTTTTATTTTTGCTTTTCATCTGTCCTAAACAGCTTGAAGAGTTTCATCTGTCACCTATTGAGGCTCCTCTTTCTTTTTGGCTGCAGATAGTATCTTTTTGCATTCCTTTCTGTCAATGTCCCTGGCTTCAGTCCAGAGTTCTTCTAGCTCCCAGTCAATTAGGCTTAATAGTGCAAACCTGCTTTTTGAAAATTTAATTATCTTCAAATTCTACAGGGATGTTTTCAAGTTGTGTTTTGGCATGGTGATTGGTTTAGTGTTCTTCTTTAGCTTTACTCTAATTTCTGATATTAGCAGTTTGTGGTCTGTGCCACAGACTGTGCCACAATCTATTCTTCTTGGTTTTGCAGAGAAAATGGAGCTTCTCTGTCTTCTGCTTCCAATTATGTAGTCTACTTGATTTCTATATTGGTCATCAGGTGATGTCCGTGTATACAGTTGCCTCCTTGGTTGCTTGACAAACGTGTTTATGGTAACAAACTGCTGACCTTGCAAAATTCAATCAGTCACTCTCCTATAATGTTTGGTTCTGCCCTGTTTCCTACTTTTGCATTCCAATCGTCTATGATTAACAAGAAGTCTTGTTTTGGTGTGTGATCAATTTCCTCCTGGATTCCAACACAGAACTTTTCAATGGAGCACAAATTGGATTATGGTTATATTTACAAGTTTTCCCTTTCCCTTTGATACCGTTCAGCCAGACTTTGTATTATATCCTTTGACTACTTTTACTGCCACCCCATTTCTTTCTTAGATTTTCCTGAGCAAAATACAGTATAATTCTCTGCCTATTCTATCCTTATCCACTTTCTCTGCCTGTTCTATCCCTATCCACTTTAGCTCACTCACTCCAAGCACTGTAAAGTTCATATGTTTCATTTCTTGTTCCACTATATCTAGTTTCCCTTGATTCATGCTTCACATATTCTATGATCTTATAATACATGTTGTGCAGCTTCAAAGACTTTTCTTTCAACTATGAGCACATCAGCAGCTGGGCATCCTTTTCGTTTCAGTCCAGTTACCTTATTATAGCCACAGAGTTACTTGAAGTTGTCCTCTGCTGTACCCCAGTTGAGACCCATCAAACCTGCATGCAATTTTAATGAAAGTTGCAAAAAATAATACGCAAAAGAGATCAGGTTATAATTGGAACAACACTGAAGAAACTTTAAGCATTAATATCCACATTATATTCAGTGATGGGTGAAAGATTCAGAAATGTTCATCTGAAATTTTGTTTGGAGAAGAGATGCCTCTTTGAGATCAAAAGTAGGGCTTCATTATGTAGTCTCATAGGCTTGGATTAGGATATGTAATTACCATCTCAAGCCGAATTCTGCTCCCTCTGACTTGCTCTTTTTAGCTCATAATGATTCTCACAAGAGGAGCTGGATAAAGGCAGTCTCAGAAAACTCTGCTATTTTGGCTTTACTCCTGGACACTCTTGATTTTAGTATCTGTCAAAGGAAGAAATTTAATTGGGTGGTGTCTCTGTGATAGTAAACAGCAGAATAATTTAGCTGCTGCAAGAGAACTCTGTCCATGGTTCAACCATCTGCCTCTTAGGCCACCAGTAGAGTATTTACAACATTCAGTAATTAGTTGGCATGTTCAGACTGGTGAAGACAAGACAGAGGAGTGACATGACTACACTCTGTAAACACTTCAAGAGCCATAATAGAGAGAAAAGGGCAGGCCTGTTCTCTGTCGCCCCAGATGGTCATGGTTTGATGTTTCAGGAGGGTGGATTTCAACTGAGCATTAGAAAGAAATCTTAACAATAAGAGTGGTTCCATTGCTGAACATGGCAGGTCTCCTTCTCAAAAATACCTTAGAAAACTACATACTGGGAATGCTTTCGTTGGAGATCCTGCATCACGCAGAGGGTTGGACTTGATGGCCCATAAAGCACTTTTCAGTTCTGATTCTACAGTTCTCCCTCCCCGTTGACACGAGTTAGGGGTACAGGACCCCTATGAAACGCGGGGAAACTGTAAATATTTATAGACAGTCTTCTCTCTTATGTACCAGCCTGAGCTTTGAGATCTGCTGGGAAGGTCCTTCTTTCTGTCCCACCACCCTCACAGGAACATCTGGAGTTCTTGGATAGGGCAGAGAGGACCTTTTTGAAGATGGAGTGCATGGAGGAACTAACAGACGAATAAGCCGGCTCATGAAACTGGGAGACAGAAGCTTGGAGGAATGTGACACACAGGAGTAGAAAGCCAAGGTGCCATATGGAGACTCTCGAGCTACAGAATCGCTTCCAAGTTCTTGACTTTATTAATGACAAAGTGGAACAGCAGGGAGAGGTCATGGAATGTCATCTGGAGGAAATCCAACATCAGCAACAGGAATCCCAACACCAGCAGAACAGCATCCCACAGCGTCAGCACCAACAGTCTCAGCACGAACAGAAAGTTCAGGTGGCTGTGAGGAAATCTTCTCGTCGAGTAACTCTGGACAAGCCTCAGAGGAGATGAGTTCTAGTGGTTGAAGACTCTTTGTTGAGAGGAACGGAACCAACCATTTGCAACCCGGACAGGATCAATCGTGAGGTGTGCTGTCTTCCTGGGGCCAAAATCAATGACATAATGGAGAGGCTAACGAGACTGATCAAGACCACTGACCATAACTCTCTCCTTTTGGTTCACGTCAGAACCATTGGTAAAGCAACATGCCGCTTTCACTGCATCATGAAGGATTACGAACTTATGGGTAGGAAGCTGAAGGACACTTCGTGCACAGAGTGTCATTTCATCTCTTCTCCTGGTCCACTAAGAGAAAGAAGAATAGTGGAGATCAACAACTGGATCCAAAGATGGTGCCGCCGGGAGCAATTTGGATTTTTGGATCATGGCTTCCATTTCCACAAAGATGGTCTTCTGGCAAGGGATGGCCTGCACCTTACAATCATTGGCCGGAACAATTTTGCTAACAGTCTCGCAAAACAGATCAGGAGGTCTTTTGAGTTTGATTGGGGAGGGGGACAGTATTATTCTGGGCAAGGATTCAGTGAGTACTGCGAAAAATAGCCCAAATGATATAGATAGGGCAGGCCAAGTGGAACTAGAGACCAACAAGGAGACGGAAAGTAACTTTAGTACAGGAATTCCACGAAGGGCACATCGTCTCAAGTGTCTCTACACTAATGCACAGAGCATGGGGAATAAGCAAGATGAACTCCAACTCTTAGTACAACAAAATAAATATGAACCCTGGTGAAACCTGGTGGGATGAATCTCATGATTGGAATGTAGGAATAGGGGTATAACCTATTTCACAGAAATAGACCAAGCCAGAAAGGAGGAGGAGTAGCCTTATGTGTCAAGGATGTTTTCACTTGTGAAGAGATCCATGACTTAAATCTGGGAAGCCAAGTTGAGAGCATCTGGGTAAGAATTAAGGGAGTGAGAAACAACAGGGATGAGATTGTGGGGGTTTGCTGCAGACCAGCCTGAGGACTTGGATGAAGCCTTCCTGGAGCAGATGACCACACATTCAAAAAGGAGAGATGCCGTTTTAATGGGAGATTTCCATTATCCTGATATTTGTTGGCAGTCAAATTCTGTAAAGATCGCAAATTCCAACAGGTTCCTCGCTTGCCTTGCAGACAATTTCATGGTCCAGAAGGTGGAAGAGGTGACAAGGGGATTGGCTATTTTAGATCTGATCCTGACCAGTGTAGCCAGACACGCATCCTAAACTTTAAGAAAGCTGATTTCTCTAAACTTAGGGAGTTACCTGCTGAAATCCCGTGGTCAAGAATACTAAACAAGAAAGGTGTTCATGACGGATGGGAGTTTCTTAAAAGAGATACTGAAGGCACAATTGAAAACTGTGCCAATAAAGGAGGAAAAATGGCAGGTCTCTAAAGAAACCAGAACGGTTGACTGAAGAACTCTCAGATGAGCTAAGTGTTAAAAGAAACACGTACAGGAAACAGAAGAATGGTGAAACCACCAAAGAGGAATTCAAGCAAATAGCCAGGAGATGTAGGGAGAAGGTCAGCAAACCTAAAGCGCAAAATGAACTCAGGCTTGCCAGAGACATCAAAAACAATAAAAAGAGCTTTTTTTAGATATGTCTGCAGCAAAAAGAAAAACAAAGAAATGATAGGATCACTGCGTGGAGAAGATGACTAATTATAATGGGAGAAGTGAGAAGGCAGAACTGCTCAATACCTTCCTTGCCTCAGTTTTCTCCCAAAACGATAGAAGTACCCAACCTCGGGTGTGGGGAGGAGGTGAGGAAGCGAGGGAAATGCAGAACAGAATAAGTAGAGAAGTAGTGCAGGAATATCTGGCCACACTAGATGAATTCAAGTCTCCAGGGCCAGATAAATTACATCCAAGGATATTAAAAGAACTGGCAGAAGTCATTTCTGAACCACTTGCAATAATCTTTCAGAACTCTTGGAGAACAGGAGAAGTTCCAGCAGACTGGAGGAGGGCAAATGTCATCCCTATCTTCAAGAAGGGGAGAGAAGGGTACCCAAATAATTATCGCCTGGTCAGCCTGACATCAATTCCAGGAAACATCCTAGAGCAGATCATTAAACAGTCAGTTTGTAATTACTTAGAATGCAATGCCGTAATCACTAAAAGCCAATATGGATTTCTCAAAAATAAGTCACGCCAGACGAATCTTATCTTTTTTTATGATAGGGTTACAAGCTTGATAGATGAAGGGAATGCTGTAGACGTAGCATATCTTGACTTCAGTCTGGCCTTTGACAAAGTTCTCCATGACATTCTTGCAAAGAAGGTAGTAAAATACGGGCTGGACAGGGCTACTGTTAGGTGGATTTGTAATTGGTTGACCGACCGAACCCAAAGTGTGATCACCAATGGCTGCTTTTCATCCTGAAGAGAAGTGACTAGTGGGGCGCCACAGGATTCTGTCTTGGGCCCAGTGCTATTCAATATCTTCATCAATGACTTGGATGAAAGAGTGAAGGGCATGCTGATCAAATTTGCAGATGATACCAAACTGGGAGGGGTTGCTAATACACCAGAGGACAGGATCAAATTTCATAACGACCTTGGCAGATTGGAGAGCTGGGCCAAAGCTAACAAAATGAATTTCAACAGAGAAAAATGTAAGGTCCTGCACTTAGGCAGAAAAAATGGAAGGCACAAATATAGGATGGGGGACATGTGGCTGGGTAGCAGTAAGTGTGAAAGGGATCTAGGAATCTTGGTAGATCACAAGCTGACCATGAGTCAGCAGTGTGATGCGGGACCAAGAAAGCCAACACGATTCTTGGTTGCATCAATAGGAGTATGGTGTCTAGATCGAGGGAGGTAATGGTACCACTTTATTCTACATTGCTTAGGCCTCATTTGGAATACTGTGTCCATTTCTGGGTGCTTCAGTTCAAGAAGGATGTTGACAAACTGGAACATGTCCAAAGGAGGGCGACCAAAATGGTGAAGGGTCTGGAAGCCATGCCCTCTGAAGAATGGCTTAAGGAGCTGGGTATGTTTAGTCTGCAGAAGAGAAGGTTAAGAGGGGACATGATAGTCATGTTTAAATATTTGAAGGGAAGTCATGTTGAGGAGGGAGCGGGCTTGTTCTCTGCTGCTCCAGAGACTAGGAGAAGGAGCAATGGATTCAAGTTGCAAGAAAGGAGATTCCATTTGAACCTCAGGAAGAACTTCCTGACGGTCAGAGCTGTCCAGCAGTGGAATATGCTGCCTTGGAGTATGGTAGAGTCTCCTTCTTTGGAGGTGTTTAAACAGAGGCCGGATGGCCATCTGTTGGGAATGCTTTGATGGGTGTTCCTGCATAGCAGGGGGTTGGACTGGATGGCCACTGGGGTCTCTTCCAACTCTATGATTCTATGATCCTATGATTCTATAACACAGGACAGGGCCTTCTCAGTGACTGCTCTAGGCTCTGGAACCTCCTTCTCAGAGAAATCAGACAGGCACCCTCCTTGCTTTTTTTTCAACAGCTAAGCAAAGATTTTTTTTTATTCTGACAGGCATTTGATGTGGCCTATCTAATAGAATTTGTAGGATATTAATTGTGTTGCTGATATGGTGATGCTGTATGTGAATTCTTGGAGTGAATTATTTATTTCAACTTTAATTCTGTTTGATGGCTTGTGTTTTAACTTTTGTATTCTGTTGTTTATAATATGTCTTTTCAAATGTTAAGCTGCTTTGAGTACCAACCTGGGAAAAAGTGAGGTACAAATTAAGATGATGATGATGATAGCCCGAACCATATTTAACACACAAAAGTACACTTGAATCTGTGGTGGGAAGCATGCCAACCGCCTAGTTCTGCCTTCAATATAATGGGATTCCTTTGCAGGGAAGAAGTTGATGACTGATTGGAGGGCTTGCTGCTGCCTCTGCTGCTGCCCTATGCCATTTTAAATAGGGACTTAGAAGTCTTGCTTTGTTTTGCAGTCTCTCTTATTCTCTCAAGGCTTGCCGGGAGACTGTGAATGCAAGGCAAGATTTATAAGTCTCTATGAAAAATGGTGTAGGACAGCAAGACAGTAATGGAGATACAAGCAAATCGTCTGTGAATGACCCAATCCACAAATGTTAAATCCGTGGATGTGAAGAACCAGCTGTATAAATAAAGACTGAAAAAATATTCAACCAAGATTGAATACACTTCCATCAACTGTGCTTTTTAAAAAAATTCCATTGCGAGATTGGGCTTGTCCTTGTGGCGATGGCAGCACTGAACCAGTAGTCCATGTGCTGCTGTTTTGTCCCTTGAGTCCAAGAATTGCATTGGTTTTCTTGGCTGCCACATCACATTGCTGACTCATGTTCAGCTTGTGATCCACCAAGACTCCTAGATCCCTTTCACATGTACCACTCTCCAAGCCATGTGCCCCCATCCTATATTTGTGCATTCCATTTCTTTCTGCCTAAGTGTAGGAACTTACATTTCTCTCTCTTTCTGATGCAGCAGCCAAGAAAGCAAATGTGATGCTTGATTGCATCAATAGAAGTATAGTGGCTAGATCAAAGGAGGAAATGGTACCACTCTATTCTGCTCTGGTTAGACCTCATCTGGAATACTGTGTCCAGTTCTGGGTACCTCATTTCAAGAAGAATATTGACAAGTTGGAGTGTGTCCAGAGGAGCAGTGCTTTACTTGGGGGGAAAAAATAAAGATTGAGTAACGGGACAGTAGCACAGAACAGGTGAAAGGGTAATACAGGACTACCTAGATGCTCTAAATGAATTCACATTTCTAGGACTGAATAAACTGAATCCAATGGTACTATAAAGGAAATTGCACATGTTGTCTCAGAGCCACTCGCTATCATCTTTGACAACAGGAGAGCTCTTCTGGCAACTATCAACCCATAAGCTTGATGTCAATGCTAGCAAGGTTCATTAAGTAGGAAAACTAGTTTGTCTATGAGTACTTAGTAAATAATTGGTGTAATTATGAACAGCCAGAAACAAATCATGCTACATTTATCTTATCTTTATTCTTAACGAGATACAAGTTTGGTAGATCAGGAGAGTGCTGAGGATGGAGTATATCTTGTTTTCTGTAAGGCATTCAACAATTTCATCAGTTACCAGAGAAGAAGGAAAAAAGAGTCCTATACAGTGCTTGTGGTAGGTGGATCTGTAGCTAGCATATGGAACAGCCCACTCAAAGTGATCATCATCAGTGGTTTCTGATCTTGCTGTGGAAGATTACTAGTGGAGTGTCACAGGATTTTGCCCTGGATTCAGCTTTGTCCAACATGTTTATTAATGACTTGGATGAGGTAATAGATGGTACATTCAACAAATTGATCTCTGACATCAAAGCAGGAGGGATAGATAATACCTCAGAAGATAAGATTCAAGTGACCTTAATAGATTGGAGAGCTGGGCCAAATCTAACAAAATAAATTTCAGCAGAGAAAAATGTAAATCTGAGAGGTGACACTTTGATCAACTGACTTAGTAGCAGTGATGTATTTAAGTATTTTACTACAAGTCTCAAGTCAAGTCTCAAGTCTCTACCTTCAAGTCTCAAGTCAAGTCTCAAGTCCTTGAAAGATACTTTCAAGTCAAATCTTGAGTCAAATCTCAAGTCTGGGAACCAACTTTACACCCCAATTTGTATTCCAGAATTTCTGGACAGAGTCGAAAGTCAGTTTTAATAATTTAAGTAGAGTTGGTCCTCTACTTTTGTGATTTTGCCATCTGCAGCTTCGGAAGTGGGGAACAGGATCTTTCTTACTTCCCATTTGCAAAGCTGGAG
The DNA here is from genome assembly GCA_948474755.1 of Ctenosaura bakeri. Taxonomy (NCBI): domain Eukaryota; kingdom Metazoa; phylum Chordata; class Lepidosauria; order Squamata; family Iguanidae; genus Ctenosaura; species Ctenosaura bakeri. The sequence goes on from CAOLHI010000645.1 coordinate 9,278, forward strand.
GCTTTTTCAGAAGTGGGGAATAGGACCCTTCTTATTCTCTATTATTGAAGCTTCGAGAGCTTTGGAAGGAAGGATCTTCCTCCTCAAGACCACTGCCTAACACATTTTCTGTTCCCCTCTGAGATATGTGCCTTGCGCTCTGGGCATAAGTCTTGCCTTCTGCTCTTAGGAAAAGTTTTAGAAAGCTCCTCCTATGTGTAGCGAGGACAGGCTGGTGAGCAGACCTCAAGCCCATCTCAAGCCCATTGCCTATCCCATTTGCTGTTCCCTCTGAGAAATGTGTCCATACTTTGGGCTTGAGACAGATCGTCATGTGACCAATAAACTGTAAGGTTTCTGGATGAATATGTCATGTTAATGAACCAAGTGCAGAAAGTCAGTCACTAAACAGATACAAGTCTCAAGTCGAGTCAAGTCAGTGTGTAACTTTTGCCGAGTCAAGTCCAAGTCAAGTCACTGAAGCAACTTAAGTCTGATTTGAATCGGAGTCTATCGACTCGAATCTACATCACCGATACTGATCCTTGAGGAGAGAATTAAAATGAGAGGAGAGTTCTTATATCTAATCACATAATTTTTGCCAGGACCAAGTCCCAGTTGAGTCACTGAAGTGACTGACTTAAGTCTGACTTGAGTCCAAGTCTATCAACTCGAGTCTACATCACTGCTTAATAGCCCACAAACTTAATATGAGTGAACAGCTCAATGTGATGGCAAAAAAGCCAGTGCAACCCTATGCTGTATCAGCAGAACTATAGTGCCCATATCAACATATGCTATTGTGCATTTCATGCCTCCAGACAACTTGATGGTATTTTGCATGCAAAAGCAGAGTATTGTATACATTTAATAAAGAAAAAAATTATCTCCAAAAGAAAAAAATTATCTCCCTGCTCAGATCCTGCATGTGGCAGCAATTTAAGATACTAATATCTACAGTTAAAAATGACAAACCATAGTCAAAGCAACTACAGAGAAACATTGTGATGAGCATACACCAAAGAGCCACTGAAGAAAGATGCAGAAATCACAGAAAAGCAACATCAAAACTGACAATAAAGGCGTTGGAGAGATACCATAACCATTGCTTTCAGAAAGGACAAATGAAGAAACTTATAAAACAGAGGTTGCAAAGGATTAAGGATTAGAACAAAATTACAATTAAAAAGTAGTGACTCACCAGCATGTCAATGGACAGTCACCTGGGAGTTCTTAAAGAACTGAAGTGTGAAATTGATGAGTCTTAAACTAAAATATCCAACAGTACTAAAATTAGATTTTGGAATATATGTATATGAGAGGAATCAAAGAAATTAGAGAATCTAATCTATTATTCCATGTGATATTGGTAGAAGGAATTATTAAAGCTACAGTTATTTATAAACATACAGAAGAACAATTCTTGGCAAGAAGGTATTAGCATCACTTCTGCAAAGGAAATAGATCCCACTTCACCAAGTTTTTTACAATGATTTTAGAACCTAAAGACCAACATGTATACATGTTCATTCATCATCTTTCACACAGCTTGAATTTTCTACTACAGTTCTGGTTCTAATTTCAAAAAACAGATTCCCCTCTGTTACCCTGATTTCTGGGGGTCCCGTGAGGGACACCTAAGTGCGCTCCAAATTACAAAGGTGGGAATTAGTCAAAAGAGCACAAGCTAGCAATACGAGAGGCAGGGCAACGGAGCGAGATCTTTTACCCAATGTCTACAGGGTCAGGCCGAGTCAAGGAGCAAACAGAAGTAAAATATACTGGATGTTTTTATTAAAATACAGCCAAACCAGTGTATGCAACACACTCCAAGAACTATAGAAATAAAAGGTTGGAGTGGGATAGAGGAATTTTTAGAGGAGGTTTTTGGCATGGATAATACCTGTCCTGAAGCCTAGGTAGTCTGAAGAAGAAGTTCGTGGATATGAAGTTTCTCCGCATGTGGAGCTGAGGGGAAGGCTCGCCAAGCAAAGCGGCAGCAAGGCAGGATGGAAGTCGGCAGCGATCTGTGGAAGCTCTCAAAGTCAGGGGTTCTTATAGAGGAAAATGTGGCCATAGGCTAGTCCATACTGAGGGAAAACAATGAGTTTTGGGCTGGAGACAAAGCCTCCGAAAGGTCAGTATTTTACATGATTGAGTTAAGACCGAATTGTCAATACAGTAGCCAGTATGCAAACGCAGAGTGCTTGACAGATGAGTATTCGGCTAGCCACACTGCCTGCTCGGGGCAGGGAGTTCTTTGTAAGTAGCGTGCATACATAATGTGGTACTTGCCTTGAGGTCTCCTGAAGTGGCAGATCGGCTATTTCTGGCCTGTCTGTATTTGTGTGGAATATTACAGCGATTAGCGGCCGTGCCTGTCTGCAAGCTTGTCCGGGGCCCCCGCAAGCACATGGAGAACAGAGGGGTATAGTAGGCCAAATTAGTGATGTCAAACTGATATCTAATATCCCACAAGTCTGGGCTAGAAACTACAGTAACACCTTTCTACAATGTAAACCAGAGCTTTCCAGAGCTTTCATGTTGGTGACACACTTTTTTAGACATGCATCATTTCGCGACACAGTAATTTCAGTTTTACTAGCAAACTTGAAGTTAAGGTAACCCTTTATAAGAGATACAGACACATACATAAACTGTAATAACAAAATGTATGGAGACACAACATATCTCATGAAAACCTTTCATATATTTTTAAAAATGTATGATTTATAAATAATAACAGACATTTCCATGACTGTAGGTGACACATCTACACACTTCAGCTGACACATTAATGTATCCCAACACACTGTTTGGAAAGCCCTGGTGTAAACACTAACTTCAAAAGAATGATTATTCTTGGAATCCTGCAAGAGATAGGAGGGCTTAAATTACCCATTCACACCAGTTCAAATCCATTAGTCCCTCTTTCCATTGATGAAATTTGCATTAAACAACAACAATCCCACATATTACATATAAAAAAACAAAAACAAACACATTTAACTCCATGTATATTTTGGCCCCAAGTCATGTGAAATGCTGCCTGTAATCTGATGTTGGATATGTTTTTCTCCTTAGTGACAACATGGTCTTACAGCAAAAGAGCAGATCTTAGTCTGTTATTGATTTTTTTTTTCATGTGTCTTTCCAGACACTTATGCGGAGGTATCAGGCATTGAACATGGGACATTTGTGATGTAGAGCATAAGATACCCCACTGACTTGCGACCTTCCTTCTAAAAATAAAGAATAAATAAATGTATAAAAATAAAACAAAATAAATGACCTTCCTGTTCATTACTTGTGCATCTTTGTTAACTGGGAAGCACAATGGTATAAGTAAAGAATTAAGAGCTTTGTAAATCACTTAGTGTTAACAAAATTAGGATCCTTAGCTCAATCTGCCAGCATGGTACCTCTGCATCCAGGCTCCTCTCAACACTGTCAGAATAAATTTTCCATCCCCAGATTTCATTGCACCTGAATTTTCACTCTGTCTTTCTTCCTGTTACATCAAAAGTCACAATTCAGATATGACAGCTAATAACTGAATATCATTTGATACCAAATACATTTTTAAAGAATGTTCTACAGTTTCATGAACATATTTGATTCATAAAACTAATTCCAGCTCCCAGCCTTCTCTCAGACACATAGTATTTGTTTGATATATGTCCCTAGCTGAGTACAAAAACCCCTTGACTGCAGACAGCAAATATATTGTGTCTTAGGAATATCTATAACATCTTGAAGATGACATGAAGGGGGAGGGGGAAATAAGATGGATATGACTTTCAATGGAAATATAATGCAAGTAAATAATTCCCCCTGCACACTGTGGTCTCAATCAAATTCAGAGCACAACAGGAATATTTTCCATTAAATATTAAAGATATAGAGGATTTGATGTCCAATATCTAAAGGCTAATCAAGCCAAAATTTCATTTTCTTTTAAAAAAACAAACTGTGAGCCACTCTGCTTTCATGGGTTCAAAACTCATGGATTTGATTATTTGCAGGTTATTTATTTTAATTTTATTTATTTTAAAAAATCTTTATCTGCCCCTGCCCACAGCAAAAAATATGTTCTCTCTAGGAATCAGTCTTCTGATGTTATTCTATGGTTCACTTCTGCCAGAAGTGGATCATAAAGTCGCACCGAAAGACCTAGAGATTCCTAGAGAAGTGTTCTCAGGTAAAAAAAAAAAAGTATTCAGGACTTTTATTTTTATTTGTGGTTTTTCCACTTTCACAGGAGTCATGAATCACTAACCCGCATGAAAGTGGAGGACTCACTGTAGTTGAAAGTAAGTGGTTACATCTTCGTCCTCACTTACCCTTTGTTTTATGGTCCAGGCAGTGACATTCACTATATCCAAGATTATTACAAGCACTGTTTTCCCCCCTGCAAGACTCCAGGGGAAGTGGCAGGAATTGGCTTCACTCCTATCGGGAACCATGATGATATCACATGAAGATATAACAGAAGGAAGGGTTGATTCCTGTAACCCCATTTATATAATGGAAGTGGTCAATAGGGAACTGTCATGGTAGTGGTGCATGGATTAATCACAGACCAGTTTCTGATGTGACTGGAAGCCCTGCCCACATCTTACATATATTCTGAACACACAGACAGAGATCTATTGGCAGTACATATTTAGATCTCCATGTGAAGGGAAATTCTCTCAATTAGATTCACTATGTGATGGAGCTGTGTATGTATACTGAAGTACCGTATGTGAGTACAGCCCTTCTGAAAGTGGTCAAAAAGTACAGATGGTGGGATATGGCTACTGGTTTTATCTGTATGGCTTCTGGGATGTAGTTTTGTTCCTAAACGAAGCAATAAGTAATTTTGGCAATCTTCTTCCATGTGAGAAAGTCTATGAAAGTGACACGGTTTGTTTTTTTCTAAAAAAACCCTCTTCATAATTGAGATTTATTCTAGCAAAACTCACACATGGTTGTTCTGCCAGAAAACAGTATTGCATATGCAGAAAAACAGCAACATGTGAATTTTTTGTAGAATAAATCCCAAATTACAAAGATTCTTGTCAATCCAGGATTACTATCATCACCCCCAACCCCAAATTATTAACCATATTAAAATGATTTAAAACGTAAACATACATAAAAAGATAAAAAAGTTAAAACAGTACACTTTACAAAATAATACAAGCCCTTTCCTTAAAAGCTGTCAGTTCTAGAAATCTGTCTGCATAAAAAATAATCTATACTTGTAGATAGAAAGACAGCAAGGAAGGGGCATTTGAGTCTTCCTAGGCAGTTCCAAAGCCTAGGGGCAGCCACTGATAAGTCCCTCTCTTATGCTCCCACCTACCATACCTGTAAAAGTGGGGAGACTGAAAGAAGAGCCTTTCCCGAAGATCTCATGATCCAGCAGACTCAAAGGGAGAGATATGGGGTCTGTCAGACAGCTTGGATTAAAACTGTATAACGGCCTGACAGGTCATAACCAACACTTGGAGTTTTGTGCTAGGAAAACAGGCCAACAGCCAGCAGAACTGCTCAAGTAGGAAAATCTATGATCCCTGTTAACAAGTCTCAGGTTAATAGTCTAGTTGCAGCTCTTTGTACCAACTGAAGTTTTTGAATACTCCTCAAAGACAGGTTCAAGCAGAGCATGTAGTAGTGATCAAAACAAGATGTAACCAAGCCATGTGTCACCACAGACAAATCAGGCATCTCCAGAAATGGGTGCAGTTGATACAACAGCACAAATGCTCATAGCTATTGCAGAAATCATGGGCTTCCAGGTTCAAGGATGAGTCCAGGAACACACAGAATCATAGAATTATAGAGTTGGAAGACACCCCAGGGGCCATCAAGTCCAACCCCCTGCTATGCAGGAACACACATCAAAGCATTCCCAACAGATGGCCATCCAGCCTCTGCTTAAAAACTTCCAAAGAAAGAGACACTACCACTCTCCAAGGCAGCATATTCCACTGGTGTACAGCTCTGACCATCAGGAAGTTCTTCCTGAGGTTCAAGTGAAATCTCCTTTCTCGCAGCTTGTATCCATTGCTCCTTGTCCTAGTCCCCTGAGCAGTAGAGAACAAGCTCTCCTCAACATGATATTCCTTCAAATATTTAAACATGGCTATCATGTCCCCTCTTAACCTTCTCTTCTGTGGACTAAACATACCCAGCTCCCTAAGCCTTTCCTCACACGGCATGGCTTCCAGACCCTTCACCATTTTGATCACCCTCCTCTGGACATGTTAATGCTTCATCCAAACTGTGAATCTGCATCTCAACAGGCTGAAGACCTATCCCCTAATCTGTTTATTAACTGACCAGGAGCATCTCTGTCTTGTCAAGGCAGACCTTCACTTTTCCCCACCTATCCAATCAACTACTGGTGCCAGAGACTGGTTCAGAAGAAAAACCACTTACTTGCAGTTAACTGGAAGGAAGCAATAGAGTTGGATATGTTATTTAGGATACTCAGGGGTCTATTGGTGATGCCAGTACTTCCACATGACAATGAAGAATTAATTAGCTCAAACTGGGAGACCCGCAAGGTAGGGGTAACCTAACGAGATTTTCCAGCAGGAAAGAACTAGCCAGAGATTCCAAATAAGCTAAAATGTGTTTTATTGAAAAGGTTTAATCATGCATACAAAACACTCAAGCACTCACACATTTGCACAAGTGCTAACCAAAGGATAAAGGGAGGAAAGTTGTTGATAGTGGAGTTTTAGGGAATTGGCAATAATTACTGATCCAATGAGAAGTGGGTAAAGCAGCAATGTGTCTTAGACTTATGCCTAAGAACAGTACTCAGTAAGAAATTGGAGCAACAGCATGGTGTTCAACAAGTGAGATACTGGATCAACTTGCTCAAAATGGAGGGTTTTTATAACCAAAATCTGCCTAGAGGGCATGAGGGTGAATGGCTCTCTGGCCAAGCAAACAATGAAGGTTGCAGCATGGAGTATAGGGTTTGGACAGAGTTAATGGTCTTACTGTTAGGTGACAAAGAATTAGTGGCTGTTGTAATAGCTCTGTAATAGATGGTAAGCGAACTATATAAGGACATATCTAGGTGCAAGGAAGACGGACTGAAACAATCAATGTTTTGGTAGGAGCTTCCCTTAGTTATTGTGTGGTATCAGAGACTTTACAGCCTTATCTTAACCCTATTATTTCTGGAATTACCTGATAATCTGCCTGACAATGACCTTGGGTATGACTAGAGGGGATCTTCTGGCTTACTTTGCAGCACATGTGTTCAGTAAGTAATAGTCCTCTGCCCAGCTCAACTTTCGAGTTACCTCAGGATCCATTTTATATCAACACCAATTAATTTGTTTTGCCAATTAAATTATATTTCGCCAATTAAACCTTATCAGATCTGGGAGATGTGTGGGCTGGTAACAGATACAGGGGGCACAAGACCCCAAACCTCCAGCTGACCCTTCTTAGTGGTTTCATGCAATGTTGAATAGCATGAGGGACAGAACAAAGCAGTAAATGGGGAGGGCGTAGACCGACAGCCACAAAATAAAGCAGAATTCCCCAAGTATCACATTCTGAGCTTACTCCTCCAAGAAGGAATGAACAACTGTTAAACAATGCTTGCAAGTTCCATTCCTGTAAGAAGGCCTAGAGGAATATCATGGTTGATGGTATCCAAAGCTGCCAAGAAGTCTGGGTGTAAAACATCCACCAAGGCAAACAAACTCATCTTCCATAATGAGGCCTGAAACCAGACTGAAAGGAGTAAAGATAACCCATTTCATCCAGAAATCTCTGGATCTGGGAGGCAACCACACATTCTATTACCTTGCCCAAAAATGGAATGTTGGACACTAGATTCTTCTTGTTAGGGCTTCTCAGCACTAGAAAATATGTTTCTGAAGCATTTTTAAAATATTCCCACCCGTACTAGTCTCCGGGCTGATGGCTAACTCATACCCTATTTATTCTTTCAGTATGGTGGACATACAAGACTCCTGCACATTCTCATAAAGAAATGAAACTACTGAGAATACAACAATGCTTTCTACTTTCTTTCTGGAGCCTCAGGAGGTTGGTTGGGATTGCATCTGCCAGCAACTGGGGATTGAGCTGTTGCTGCAGGAAAAGTCACCCCTATTTATCCCTATATCTCAATAGCTCTCCCCTGCCAACTGTCATATATACAGCAGCTTAGCTAATTTTGTGTTTTGAGATTATGCCATATTATAGTAAATTTTAGGTTCAAACATCTGAATATATTCCTCAGACCCACATCAATTAAGATGTAGGAGCTGATAATAAACGTAAAGCCTGCAAACCCCATGGAAGTGTTGGCTTCCTGAGTTCAGTATTTCAAGAGATGAAATAATTTCAGAAACTCATTAGAAGTTCTAAGCAATGGTTCAGAGATCATAAGTTTTCTAAAAGCAATCTTTCCCAGGCCTGCTTTAATTTATGCCAGGTGGGGATATCTCAGTCTCTGCTCCCCTCCCATTTTGTCATTCATACCTAGAAGCATTATGCACATATAGAATGTAGATTTTAATTAAAGAGGGCAAAAAAAAAATCTAATTATGGTCATGGTTGATCTTAACAATTATTAAATCCTCATGAATCGACACCCACAGCATCAGCATGTTAGTAAAAGGCAGGCTGTTTACAGTCAGCTGACAGCCAATCTGTTTCCCACAGGGATTGGCCAGACAGTTCCACCACCATTTTGCTTGCCTCCAGCTGCCCGGCTATCTTTTGATGTAGATGCTTTAGGCAGAACTGCTACCATACATTCTGCCACTTAGCACAGCTGGCAAGGGTGCAAACACCATACTAACCAGATGGTATAGCTCATCTCTTCTAACCCAAGATGGACTCTGAATTGTCATCAGAAAGATTGGTCAGCTTGGCAACAGTGGCAGTTAGTTTGCCTGGTGGCACTCTATGATTGATTTCTTCTGCCATTCCTGGAACCTGCCTACCTGTTTCATAGTGTTGAACATCCCATTGTTGTTCTCTGTTTCCACTATTTTCATGACTTTTTGTCTTTTCCTGTCTGTCTCCTAGTTCAGGCATGTACTTGTGGATTTTTCCACAGCCTCTGGTTCAAGTAAGGTAGCAGCAGTAATCTGTCAAAGTATGTTCACCCTGGCTGAAATAAAAAAACCTTTAATAGTAGCCAAGTAGCAATCATTTTTATTAATATTCTCCTTTGCCTGACTATGATTGCCATACACTTATAGACAGAGTAGAATGGCCAGTATAAATTACATAGGGTGGAAGATGAATGGAAATGTGAGGTGGTCATTTCAATGTCCTACACTACACTATTTTAAAAAAGTCTTGAATTAGTTTTCAGTCATTTCAAATCCGGAGAGCCAACGTGGGGTAGTGGTTTGAGTCTTGGAATATGATTCTGGAGATTAGGGTTTGATTCCCGCTTGGCCATGGAAACCTGCTAGCTGACCCTGCGCACATCACATACTCTTAGCCCACAAAAATCCCATGATAGGTTTGCCTTAGAGTCTCCGTAGGTCAGAAGCAATAACAACATTTTAACTCCATAAGCCCAGCCTTTTACTTACTTGCATACTTACTTACTTAATATGCTTTGTAAAATTTTCCAAGTTTGCTATTTTTGGCAACACCTCTGCATTTGTTTTCAGGACTATGATCCACAAAGAACATTAGGAGATAAGCATGCCCTTTTTTGGATTCCTAGAAATAGGTCAGACTGCTTTTCCCCCTGTTGCTGCACCTATTCATTTGAAACCTGGTGAAAACCTAGGTTCTTTGTGTGTGGGGGAGCTTTTCTGATATATAGCTCCAGTGAATAAGGAAGGATAACCTTTGAACCAGCAGCATGCTCAGAAGTAAAGCAAATTTAACATATATGGAAATGATAGACAAGATGGTGAAAAGCAACTATTTATGAATGAGGATCTGGACCTTCACTCATTATTATAAAACCATTCCACCATATACAGCAACAAGAACACAAACAAAAAACAAACAAACAAACATATAAAAACCCCAACACCAGGCAATCTTGCAGCCGATTATATCAGATGTCCTTGTAACTGGTCACACCACTTTCTCTAGACTAATCCATGCTTCCAATCAGCTAAGGAATTGTATAAACAACAACAATAACAACAATAAAAAGTGTAGTTTGTCTCTTTTGTTGCATATCAGTCCAGTTCTTAAGGAGAGTACAGCAGCAACTCCAGAAATTTCTGTTGGATTTATGATATATATAAGATTTGTGATATGTATACTGTTCTGTTATATGAACTTGGCAGATTTTACATATGTGTGCTGTTCTTTTATATAATATTAATAATATTGCATTTGTTTTTAATACAGCCTCTGAAGAAGGCCAAGTAGTTTATAAACAGGTTGAAATCCACTGGGATTTTAAAAAAAAAGAATAAAATTTGATCCATCTATAAGCATCTTGAGTCTAGTCTCCTTTTTTCTGCTGATTGATTGATGACGGCCATAAATGTCACATCTCCCCACCAGACCCCCAAGTGTTCCCAGGCTCTTTGGATGTTTACATTCTGTCCTCCTGATAACCTAATCTCTTCCCCTGTTCTGATCTCCACCCTTCTGGTTGTTCTCACACTGTCTTCCTGGGATTTCACACTTCATCCCTTTGATTGCCCCCTTCCTTGTTGGGCGCCTTCTGCCATTTCTCCTAACACTGGAAGCCTTTGAACCCATGCCCAGATACATACAGAAATTGATATTCAGTACACTGTTACTGGCCTGCACCCCCCTCATCTAATATGGTTTAACTGAGAAAATATATTAATTGGCATGGATATAAAATGGATCCTGAGGTGACTGGAAGGTCGAGCTGGTCGGAGGAAAATTACTTACTGAATACGTGTGCTGCAAAGTAGGTCAGATCTTCTCTAGGTCTCCCTGTCCCTGAGTGCCTGGTCCTCTATCCCTGGTTTCAAGGGGATTTCCTGGCTGGTGGAGCTCGAAGCAAACGTGTGTGGGCATCATAGAGTTATAGAGCCATGGAGGGCATGCCGTATTTGTGTGTGAGCGTGTTCCAGGAATGCACCCTCACTTTCTCTTTGGTATTTTGATTGGCAAATGAATTGGCAAGCATGTTCAAGGAACAAAACAAAATGGATAAACTTGAGAAATGGGTTGTAAAGGCAATAAACAACCCACTCAAGGAGGGATCCTTCAAAACCTTGGATCTTTTTAGCACCATGTGCGATGCTTCCTGTGTGCAGTGCAAGGAGGGGGTTGCCTTTTGGCCCCTCCAAAGATGCAATGGCAGCTTGGGATTTCTGGATGGCCTTAAGTAAAACCACAAGTACTATCTAGGAGCTCAACAAAATGGCTGAGGGTCAGGCCACAGAACTGGAATCTCTCAGAGCCCCCAAACCAAACATTGCTGGTAGATGAACTGGCTTTTTCATCCACAGCATAAGAGGGCCACACCAAATTAGACAGTGTCTCCATTGAAATCGAAACACTCCAGCACAGGCTGACCACCCTGGAGGACAAATATACAAAGGCACAGCCTGCTGTTCAATACCTTGCCAGCCAGGCAAACGTCGAACATGCAAATATAAGCTACGAGGTTGAGGCTTACAAGTGCAAGATTGCTGAACTGAGCCAGAGACTGGTCACCAGGGAGGCTGTGATCGTTATGGTTTGCCCTAAAGTTCACTCCCCTTTCCTCATGCACACTCTGGAGGAGTCACTGCAAGAGGAAGCATACCCTCACACTCCCTACAACCATGCCATTGTATATCCAATTTCTATGTATAGTTGTGCAAGCTGAAGAAAGCTGCTCATTTGAAATGTGGTGCAGCAGGAGAATACTACAGGTACCATGGAGGGTTTAAAAGACAAATAAAGTCAGCCCTCCATTTTCATGAGGGTTAGGGGTGAAAAACCCCCACAAAACAGGAAAAACTGCAAATAAAAATAAAAATCACAAATGCTGTTGTTGTTTTTTTAACCTTCTTTAGGAATCTCTAGGCCCTGTAGTGCAATTCTACGGTTGGCTTCTGGCAGAAGTGGGTCATAGACTCAAACTGGAGGACCTAGCAATGCCTGAAGAGGTGTTCCTTAAAATTAAATAAATAAAATAACCAGAAAATAATCAAATATGTGAGTGCTGAGCTCACAAAATTGGAGAGCGAATTATAAATGGATTGTAGAGCAAATCAAGCCTAACTTTCTAGGAAAAAAGGAAGCCCACAATACAGATCAATGAAGGAAGCCACAGCCCTGAGTCTGCAAGACCAGAGCAGGGCTGTTGAAGAAAGGGTGACCTGGACGTCTCTTGTTCACAGCATCATCCAAGCTGAACTTGACTTTAGGGCAGTTGACATCGACCATGAGTGGGATGGATATAATTTCACCACTTGATCCCCTTAGGATAAACATCTGTGCCTGTAAATTTCTCCCAACTTTGTCAATGCTAAAAAGGCATTGGCATTTCCAGTTAAAAAATAATCATATTCTAACAGTGCATGGCACTTGAGCATGTATGCAGACAAACACAGCTCTAAAATTTCACACAACCTGGACAATATTTTAGAACCACTTTTGTATTTTGGGTGAAAATTAAGATGAGGTACAAACCACTGGATTACCAAATCACAACTGTGGTTTAGGATTTAAGATGAACTGGAACCACCTCTTACTGATTCTGAGCTGAATCAGGGTATTTTTGAGGTGCTGCTCAGTTGGGTCACAGCCAAATCTCTCCGTTAGTTTGGTGTACATCTCTATCATGTATTTTGTGACAACTGCTACTTTTTCATAAGCAGAAGGAAGAAAGAAAGGAAGAAGCTTCATATCATGTCAATAAAACCGAGGCAGGCAAAGTCCTATCATGCCTATGCCCAGGAGCAGATGAAAGGCCCTCCTCCCCATTCCAACTGCCACTGCTTTGGACATGGAGGGAGAGAAAGCATATCTGCTGGACTTAATCCCCACCACATTGCCATTTCCTTTTTCTTTTGTATCATGTCTTAATTAGATTGTAAACCTGAGGGCAGAAAACTAGGTTTTTTGTTTGGTCTTCGACTTGTAAAGCACCAATACAATAGGACCCCAAAGCAATATGGAACCTGTTCAGGTCATTTACTATCAGAGTAATAGGATCTTAAGGCTGAGAACTACTTAGCTCCCTAGTTGCACTTTTCCTATAACTGCCAATCACAACTAGAAGACCTCTCTTTTTGCATATATAATTTCATAAGCACCCCAAACAAAGTATACATTTAATATTTCAATTGCAGCTTGATACAAGAATGGGACCAAATTGGTCTATATGCTATCTTATGCAGAACTGATTGAGATCTTAAATGGAATGCTAATCTGCCTCTAAATTCAGCTGCATGTGCATTATAAAAGAGATTTTATCGGCTTTCACTTGCCTTAAATGTGTACTCAACCCTATTTCCTGAATTTGAGAAACTGTTCTCAAGAAAGAACTCGGCACTTTGCATTATGGGAGAGGAGAACGGCATTTTTGAAGCTTTCAAGGGTGAAACTTGGTTGATAGTTACTTTGTTAAAGTTACAGGTTTACTACGGGAGTGTTGTCATTTTTTTTTTTAACACTGGGGAAAAAACCCAATCCTACATCCATGCAATTCCATTCAACTTCCTATGCTTCCCACACTTCTTGGTACATCTGTTTGAGGACTCATGACGTTATACCCTCCATTAACCGTTCCAGGAAGTGAACTGGCTACATGGAGCTGCTTGTGTAATTCATGAGAGCCAGGTACCCATCCCATCATGTTAAAATAATACCTTTTAGACTTCTTTTTTTCAAACCCTCATCCAGCCCTCAGGCATTCAAGCATCTGCTTCAGTTGGTTGGTGTACTTCCTGGAATACTCTTGAAAACATATATTAGTATAAAGCTGTTTATCTCACACACGCACACACAAGGCAAGATTTCATAAAGGTACGGTAATAGTACCAGTGATCTTGTTACACTATAACTTGGCCACACCACAGTTAAGTGCCAGCCCCCAAACCAAGCCTGAAAATTCAGTATTTCCTTTCCTAACACTACTCTATTTCATTCAGGGAAAAGTGAAACTAACCAAATTATCAGTGTTTTCTTAATTCATTTCCTAGAAATCTAGGAGTATGCAACAGAACCACAAACAACTGCTGTAGACTTAGGCCTGCTGCAGACCTGTGGGATTCTGGGGTTTGTAGTTTACTGAGGCCAAAGAGCTCTCCAGCTGAGAATTCTAAATGCCACTCTTTAAACTACAAACCCCAGGATTCTACAGGATGTTGAAAGTGGAATAATAGCACTCTAACACTGTGGTGCAGAAAGGCCCTTAGTCCTAGTTTTGGAGGAAAGGCAAGGCAATAATGGCCATGATAATGGAAATACAATATACTACAAATGGAAAACAGGGCTAGGTGGATTGTATATGAATATGCAGCTGCTCCATTTTATGAAGGTGCCCTGGAAGGTCCAAATAAAGGCATGTTGGAAGAAATGGAATTTCCTTGGGGACTGCTATTATGAAATAGCCCTAAGGAAAACTACGTCTCCAATCCACCCTATCTCTAGATGTTTTCAAAAAGAGGCTAGACAGCTATCTGCTGGGGATGCCCTAGCTGGACTGACCTTATGGCCCCTTATGGGGCCCCTTCAAACTCTATTGTTCTATGGAAGAAAGAGGAAACCATCAAAAAGGGATACAAATATCTAGTACTTGTAGGGGGAAAGTCAGGTAAACTGAAGCTCACAATGTGTTCAAGCTCACTAGAGACATTAAAAACAATTTTTAAAAGTTTGCTTTTTTTTTAGGAGGGTAGGTTGTGTTTCAAGCAAGAAGAAGAGCAAGGACACAATAAGGTTACTGTGTAGAAAAAATGGTAAACTGATAACAAAGGACAGAGAGTATGCTGAACTCTTTAACATCTTTGTCTCGGCCTTCTCCCAAAAGGAAAAAACAAGCAGTGCTCTAACTGATGAAAGTAAAATAAATTATACGGTAAGAGGACTATGGCCAAGAACAGATAAAGATGTAGTAAAGGAAAACCTCCCTGCTCTAAACCAGCTGAAGTATCCAGAGCTGGTTGAACCGCATCCAAGATGTCAATGTCAGGCGGAGGCTAAGCAAACACAGAGGCAGCAACTAGAGTTTTATGGCTTTTAGTAAGTAGGCAGTAAAATAATCAAGGGGTTACGGCACCCAAAGCAAACAGAGGCAGTAAATAAAGCCATAAAGTAATTAAGGGGTTACGTCACCCAAAACGGATGGAGGCAGTGAAACTCAGCACCAAGAATTAACCAGGAACAGAATAACCAGGAACAGAAGGTCCATGAAACAGAATGGCCAATAGTTGTTGCCCCATGACCCCCTCCCCCAGCGTCTGCCTTAAATAGTCTTTAGCCCAGCTGGGGCTGATCAAACGTCCGTTGGCCTGGCCTGCAGCTGGAGGCCCTCAGACCTCAGACGCTTCTCGAGCAGGCACTTTGATCTACGAACCGCCACCTTTTCCAGCCGCCTCTGGAGGAACGTGGGGGGAAGTCTACTGCAAACTCCAGGCTGGAATCAGCAGCTTCTGTCGAGCCAGAAGCATTGGCCTCCTCTGCTGCAGGTACTGGCTCGGGCACCGGCTCTGGGATAGCTGTGGAGTCGCTGGCAGGCCCCTCCCTTGCCTCTGCAGGAGCCCCCTCTCCCTCCCTGGCTGGGAGTCCAAGTCCAAATCAGAGTCCCCATCTGAATCGGCAGCCTGCTAAGCCTAGCTCATGACAGAAGAGCACTAAAAGAACAACTTTATCTTTGATAATTCTTGGAGGACAGAAGAGGTCCCAGAAGACTGGAGGAAGGCAAATGTCACAGACTTCAAAAGGGCAAAAAAGAAGACCCAAGCAACTACTGATCAGTCAGTTTGATGTCAATATCAGATCATTAAACAGTCAAGCATTTAGAAAGAAATGTTGTGATTACTAAGAGCCAGCATGGATTTCTAAAAAATGTCATGGGTTAAGACTATGGCCCTTTTCGCACGTTACCTGCTCATGGAGGTGGGGGTGCCGTTCACACAAGCAGCCTCTTGCGTGAGGCACTCACATTGCCCCTCCATTCTACTGCAGCTGGGTTTCCGGTCGTGCGACCGTCGCGCTAGCGCCCCGCCCCTTCCTTCCGCAGTGCAGTCTGGGAGCTGTAGGCTGCGCTGGAGAAAGGAAGCGCAACCACCCCAGCTCACGAGGGCACCGCGAGCATTGCTCAACCGCGCAGTATTTTCGGCTTAGAGCCAAAAATAAGAAAATGCGCGCACACCCCCACTTTAGCCTCCTGAGCGTTGCGTGACTGGGAGTGAGTCGTATGGACCGATGCTCCCATTCACGCGACCCTCAAGGGGCGCTCGCACAAAAAAAAATGCGTGCAAAAAGGGCCTATGTTATAGCCCAATCTTTAATAATGCAAAATTTAGTAAAATTTAGGTTAAGCATAGGTATGTATTTCCCGTTATGTTAAAAACTTTTTGAAATTGTAAACTTTACAAAATGTATAGGGAAAAAAAAAGGTATACTTAAAAGTATATGTGTGTTGTGTGTGTGTACATATATGTGTGTGTGTGTAAAAATAAGGGATTTACTAAATTATTTTTCGTGGAGAGATAAGTTTATAAAAGACAAAGAATGTGTACTGAAGCAAAATAAAAGATAAGGAAGTACCTAAAACTTTTGGAGAAGGAAGTTGGAAAATGATAAAGGAGAGACACATTAGATTTGTACATAATGTTACTGTAGATGTAATAACTTTAGAATTATATGTGATGTTCTAAGCTTCAGAGTGTAACAGGTTTGGATTTAACAATCTTAATGTTTTGGATTTAATAAAAACAAAATAAAAAACAAAAACAAGTCATACCAAGCTAATCTTACGTCTCTTTTTTTGGTAGATTTGCAAGCTTGATAGATCAAGTGAGTGCTGTGGATATATAATACTTTGATTTTAGTAAGGCTCTTTACAAGGTCCTGTATGAAATTCTTGCAGGCAAGCTGGTGATTGATGGGCAAGACAGTATTAAAACTAAGGTACTATAGAATTGGTTGACAGCTTGAACCCAGAGAGTGCTCACCCATGGCTGCTCTTCATTCTGGATAAAAGTGACAGGGGCTTAACAGCAAAGCCATACAAAAAATTTATTATAGAAAAAAAATGACAGACTGATAACTATTCAATTGCTATGGGAGGCTACTATTAGATCATCTACAACTGAATCATAAAATCATACTGCTGGAAGAGACTACAAGGGCTACTGAGTCCAACTCCTTGCCATGGAGGAATACATCATCAAAGCTGAGGAGGAATGGACACAAGTTCTTACATCTCTTGTCTTGAAATCCATCTCAGCGTACATTAAACTACAGAAAATATGCTAAGAGTGCTCCACAGTTTTCCCATTACACACCAGTGAAAATACATAAAATAACTAATAGTATAAATAATATTTCCTCTTGTTGCTGGACAAATGTGGAAGAAAAAGGACTTATGTTCGTCTTTTGCTAGAATGTCCAGCAGCTCAGAAATTGTCAGGAAATGTGATAATAACAGCAACAAAAATTACAAATCAAAATTTAACGTTCTGTAGGAAATTACTGTTCTTAATATTTATGGAGCAATCTAAAACCTACAATATAAAAAATTAATTATATTCTTTGTATATGCAGCTTGAGCTGCAGTAAAAGTTGTAAATATTTGGAAAATTTAAATATTGAATGCTGGTGGAATAAAATCTGGGGGATTATTTTGATAGAAAAGTTAATCTGTATGGCTAGAGCAGTAGAAAGCATAGACAAAAGCAATGAATTTTGAACACTTGGTTTCCCCTTTTGTACAAGATATGAACAAATATATAGAAGAAAGGAAGACACCGAAGATGTACAAATCATTTTGGATGGATATTTTCTGAAAAGTGTATTGATCAGCATAGGTGTCTTTTATTCATGTACTGCAGGAAACAGTTTTGGTTGGTTGTCTTGTCTACCTGCAGATCTTATCAGAATAAGTTATCATTTCTGAAGATGTCCTCCCATATAGACAGATATCTCTGTACGGAAGAAAGTTTGCTGAGGAGATGGAGAGAAACTGCTCTCCAAGGGCTTAAACTTTGCTTCTTCTATGGTACGGAAGCTATTTGTGATAATGGAACCAATATGTGGGATTTGTTGATGAATTCACTTGGATTATTAAATCATGTAAATGAATTCTAAAGAAGAAGAAGACAAGGAAGTAGTAATAGCAAGTAGCTTATGATTACTTATATCATGGAACAGAAGATATTCTTATCAAATTTGCACATGTCACCAAATTTGGAGGGTGGGGGGATAGCTAATACTCCAGAGGACAGGATCAGAATACAAAATAACTGTAACATTTTGAAGAGCTGGAGCCAAACAAAATGAATTCCAACAAGGAAAAAATGTAAATTACTACATCTAGGCAGGAAAAATGAAATTAACCAATATAGGACTGGTAGCACTTGTCTTAAAAGCAATACATGTGAAAGGGATCTAGGGTCTTAATAGACTACAAGCTAAAGAGTCAATAGTGTGATTCAGCAGCCAAAAAAAGGCAATGCAATTTTTGACCTCATCAATAGGAGTACAATGTCCAGATTAAGGAAAGCAGTAGTGCCACTTTGCTCTGCTTTGGTCAGACCTCAGCTAGAACACTGGGTCCAGTTCTGGGCACCACAGTTCAACGAGGGATGACCAAGATGATTAAAAGTTTGGAAACCAAACTTTATGAAGAGTTGGGCATTTTTAGCCTTGAGAAGAGGAGACTGAGAAGTGACATGTTAACTATCTTGAAATTTCTGAAGGCACATCATGCAGAAAATGGAGTAAGTTTGTTTTCTGCTGCTCCAGACAAGAACACCAATTAACAGATTCAAATTACAAGAAGAAAAAAAACACCTAACATTAGGAAGACCGTTTTTTACTATAAGAGTTTTTTGACAAATAGATTGCCTTGCCAGGTGGTAGACTCTCCATCATTGGAGGTCTTCACACAGAGGTTAGACAAGCATTTTTTAGGAGTGCTTATGTTGTGTGTTCCTGCCGGGCAAAGGTTAGGACTAGATAGCCTTTGTGGTCACTTCCAGCTTGATGATTCTAAGACTCCACGATTCTAGATGGTTTAGTAGGGTGGATGCTTGGGAAATAAAGGAAACTTGGGAAGGAGGCTATTTTTTGATCCACAGGTTTATTTCCCAAATTAATCTAAAATGATCACAGAAAATTTTGTGCATCACTAGTTCTGTAAGATATGAATCTTCTACCATGTAAACCCTAGTGGGGCATTACTAAATTGTTTGAAATTTAAATTTTATTCCACTATTCAGCTAAAGAGCATGCTAGAATATATCACCGTTCAATGTAAAAATTGTAAAAGATTCTTCAAGACACGTCCAAAGAATAGGGCTGAAGACATTCTGTAAGGCACTATAGAACTTGCTCAGTCTTTGCTGGAATACTCTGACCAATTGTCACTCTCACTGGGATACGGCAGGTCAGGGGTATACAATAGTACTACCACCCCAAGTGCAGGATGTTTCTGTAGTTCTGGCTGACTCGTCAGTTGGTTCTGAAAACATCTGCTGTGAAGTGGAGAGACTTGCCATTTCATCCACTCCACATCAAAAGACTCACTTCTGTCAGCAGCAGTGTAGATGCACATGAGGAAAAGAGAAAAGGCTCTCTGTTTGCTACAGCCAGCATGCCTCTGCTTCTCTGGAACCCCTCTTCCTTCTCAACTTATGTGGCTTCCTGGCCTCAGGACTACCTCAGCTCTTCTCAGAATGTTACCTTTATGAGCTGAGTTCCTGCTGCTACCACGGTTATGATATGTCTGGTGAGAGCACTAGATATCTCTTGATATCAAATAATTTGGCCTTTGTTTGACCTTTCTCTGCCACCCCGCTCCACGTGTTTGTAGAGGTCCACCAGACAAGCACGTATTAGGTGCGGCTGTTAATGGTTGTAAATTCCAAACCTCATTTAGGCAGGCAACTTAAGCCTCTCCAATGCTTCAGGGAACACCTTTTTGCAAACATGCCTTGCTCAGCGTGAATTTACACAAAGACGCTCTGCCAAGAGGCCGAGCCAGTCCTTTCTGTTGAGCCATTTGCATATTGGCCATACAATTGTCATCAAGCGCTAAGCCCATCATGTAAAATCTGACCTTTTCCAATGCCTTTGTCCAGCTACAAATTTCCTTTTGTTCTCACCAAGCATGGCATGGCCTGTAGGTAAAATCCACCCTATAAAAGGTCCCCAAATCTGAGCCTCTCTCGGAACACTCCGGACTGCTATCCTGCCTTGCTGTCGGTTTGTCCAGCGAGTCGCCCTCTCAGTGAACGGCGCTGAGCTTTCCTCCCCTTGACCTCCACTTCTCTCCAGGACTACAAGACGAGGTGTCATACTACCCATTCCCCTTAAACTCTTCATTTCTATTTCTCAGTTAGTTAGTGTATGTCGTGTCTCTCGTGTTGTTTGTCCATAATAAAAATATTATTTGTTACTTTAAAACGTGCCTGGCTACGCTCTCTGACCTGACGCCGTAGACATAGGGTTAAAGATCCTAGCTAAAGTTAGCCTGCCTCTCGTTAAATTGAGAGTGTGCTCGAGTCTAATTTCCCCCATCTTGTGTTTTTATTTGGTTATTCAGGTGCCCCTCCTGGGACCCCCAACATACAGGGTAACACTGCTACTTGTTCACCCACTCCTATAGCCATGCTACCACCAAAGGTAAAAAGTATCTGCACTTTCGCCCTCCAGGTCAGCCAGTGAAGACAGAAATGTATGAAAGAA
Source organism: Ctenosaura bakeri (assembly GCA_948474755.1). NCBI lineage: Eukaryota > Metazoa > Chordata > Lepidosauria > Squamata > Iguanidae > Ctenosaura > Ctenosaura bakeri. The sequence continues at coordinate 30,098 of CAOLHI010000645.1, forward strand.
TAATTTTAACATAAATAAAATACAGTTTAAGATAACTTACTGTAAAGAAGGATATGTTTTCAGTTAAGCACTTTATCATGCTTTATTGTTATTCAAACAGATAATTACTTATCTATTCCCAATCCTATCACCTAAGTCAGTGATGGGGAAAGTGCAGCACAGGAGCTGCAAACAGCCTATGAGGCCACACTCTACAGACCCTCAAGCCCCATGACCCTCTGTTTTGTTTTGTTGTTGGTTGGTTTGTTTTTTTAAATCAGCTTTTAGCAAAAAGTGGCTCAAAATCTCTAGTGATCTTGTTTCTCTATGTACTCCCCCAATCACAAAAAAAAAAAAAAGTTGAAATTAAACTAGAACTGATTGTGATGACTTCTTGTTACACTGGCCATGCCATTGTGAACTTGAAAGGTTGTACTAGGCAAAGACAGCCCCTGGTTCCACCACAGTTGCCCACCCCAAAGTTAAGTATATCTAATTTAAATCCACCCTTACCATTTCCCTACTGCCACACACCAGTTATAGAACTTTTCTGTTCAGGCTTTTAGCAGTCAACCTCCAAACTTTCCAAACACATCCCTTCCCCTCCCATTTTAGCATCAACTAATGCAGTAGGTCCTCTGTATCTGTGTGAACAGTATCCACGGTTTCACTTAGTCACACTGAAATGCGGTGTGAAAACATTTTGTTCCCATCTCTTTTTGGATCATACATTGTTGTTTTTATCAGTTGTGCACTGGCTTTGGACTGCAAATAATGGCTACAAAGTCTTCTTTCTCTTAGATTCCAAAATTCTGCTAAGTTTCAAGGCTTCCTCTCCAAGCTGCATACTCATCTCGGTACCTATGTCATTCCATGTCATTGACAAATAAAAAGTGCATTTCATTATCTATATTTTATAGTATGTTATCCATGATAACTCCAGGAACGTATGCCCTATGGATACAGGGACCTACTGTACACATACGTACACACTGATACAGCATGGAACAGTGCTATTTGATGTGGCGATCTGTGGAGAGGTGTGGTGTGCAAGCCATGTTCCTTTCACATTTTAAAAAAATTCTGCATCGAATTGGGCAATGTAACACAAGAGGAAATACATAAAGATTATTTTGTCATGTTAGTCAAGTACTTGAGGCTGGGCTACAGAGCATAAAACTCTGCATATGTCATTAATTGTGCTATGCAATTCTTGTGTTGAATGGAGTACTACAAAACTGAACTAGGGGTGCATCCAGAGGGATTAAAATGTCCCAGATATTGTTCCTGTTATTTTCAATTTTATACTGAGTTTAAATAAACCACCCTTGGGTGCTGGTATAAAAAGGATCTGAGTGAGCTGATAGAAAAATTCTGGGCAAAACAAAAAGTGTATGAATTTCTAAAGTAAAATCAAAGGGAATAGGAATTAAATCTGGGACTTTCTGGTATTTTTAATTAGTCTAGATGCATCTTTGGGAAATTTTAAGGGAAACATAAAGCATTTTCATTTCAATTTGCTTTTTACTTTTAAGATTTTTTTAAATATTTAAATTTTTATTTGAAACTGAAGAAGAGAGAAGAGAACCAAAACACGAAAATACTCTCAAATGTTGATCACTTGGTGTTACTGTTTTTTGCCAATACTCTTCTCCTTCTTCAACCTCAGCTTCCACAGAATCAACACTTCATAGTCTTTTGCAAGGGCAGCTAGATCTTCATGAGCTTCTGAAAATTCTCCTTCTCCTATTCCTTCTCCATACCAATGCACAAAAGCTCACTTAGCATACAAGAGATCAAATTTATGGTCAAGACAAGCCCAAGCTTCTGCAATGGCAGTTGTATTACTCAGTATATATGACAGCATGTTGCACCTTAGCAAGATCCCTTCCTGCCACTACTGTGGGTGGCTCATAGTTTACACCTACCTTGAATCCAGTTGGACACAAATCCACAAACTGAATGGTACGATTTCTCTTGATAGTTGCAATAGTTGCACTGAATCTTTTGAGACAACATCACCTTCACACAGCATACAGTAGGCCATGTATTTACCATGGTAAGGGTCACATTTTACCAACTGATTAGCTTACTTTTAATGTTTTTTAATGGATTAATTACTACTGTTCAGTTTCAAAGGATACTGGAACACCTTTGCCAATATGCCAAACATTAACAAGAAAACAACAAGTAAAGGAAGGGCTGGCTTTACAATTTCAAGTGAAGTTGTAAAGAAATATACATGTTTTAGAAAATTCATATGGAAAACAATTCTCACCAATCTGCACAGGCCAAACAAAAATATTTCCAGTGCGCAACAATACTTTATGTAGATGACATAGTCTGGTAAAAGACAAGAAATTTAATTTTATAAAGAGGTGAGAACCATAATTAAGCATGACAAACATGGTTGCTTTTAATTAATTAATCTGTTTAAAGCATTTTTATCCTACTCCTCAGCTAACAAGGCACATGGACAGGCTTACATACAGTCTATAAAAACAAGATAATCTTTGCCAATTGGGCTGACAGAATGATTCTGCATATGAGCAAATTTCCCTCTCCAACCACCTGTTACAACCTAAACATTCAAAATTATCTCCCTAGATTAGGAGTTCTTAGATTTTGACTCTCCAAAAAACTCTTCCAATGCGGTTTGGAGAGTCAGCATTTCTGGGAACTGAAACCCAAACCAGCTTGTTGACCTAATGGACACACATCTTAATTTTGCTTCTTTCTGTGTTCAATTTCTTAAAAAACAAACCAGCCTCTCTAACCCTAAACTCCCCAAAAATCTGCTTTGCCGATCTTTCTGCCCTATACATTTGTGAATTTTGGTAAGTTATTAATTTTTTAAAAAGAATGAACAAAATATTTACCCATAACCTCCCAAAATTGGCATTCCCATTCACTTAGAGAAGCCTTATGGATATACATAAGCCCTATTCACACTAACACTTCATTTACATATTTATGTGGGCAGTCCCATGATCAAGAAGTGTATCGGTGTTAGAGATCTCTCATTGATCTCCCCACGAATTTTAAACAACCTGTGCTATCAAAGAATCTATTTTCATCTTCTATCTGCATAAATGAGTCTTGACTTCGCCAGTTCTATCTTCAATGAATATGTTTAACAAGTGGAGCGGTAGAAGCCTGGAGGTGAATAGTCATTTCATATTTTTTTTAACAGTAGCAGTAGAAAATCTGGAAGTGCCCACACATCCACTTCAAGTTTTGCAAAATCCCAGAGAATTAAACAAAGAAATGGGGCATCAAGCTTCTAGAAGCTTCCAGGAACTGCAATTCTCAATTTTTGGCCTTTCTCCCACAGCTGGCGTGAAATGATCTGGGGGATTTTAGAAAGAGCCCAGTGACTGTAAAAATAGACCTGGGAGACCACATGCAGACCATAAGCATCACAATGTCCACACCTTTTTTTTTTAATAAAACTGCTGGATTGTGAATGTCATTGTCCTTCAATGTCGGATGAGCTAGTTAGGGATGATGGGAGTTGCAACCCAATAAGAACTTGCAAGTTTTCCCATCCTCCTTTATATTAGGTCCTGTCGTATGGGTGCACATAAAGCCTAGCAAAGTGGCTGGACCATCCTCTCTGTACTGGCTCTATGTCAGAGTATTTTGGCTTCTTAAGTGAGCACAGGATAAACGCAGCTAGCCAGGATATCTGGAAGACTGTGGAGGAGGACCTGCTGCCATTACCACTCTCTGGCATTTGCTTTTTATTGCTTTCTTCATGAGTGGAAATGAGGGAACCAGCTGTGAAGTATCTAGTATTGTGAGAAGACTGTACTCTGAACTCCATTTAAGCGAGGTTGCTAAATGTATATAGGGCCTTGATTCTAATAGTGACTATGTCCAGTGTCTGTTAAACTCATTTTACATGAATGTATTAGTATGTTTTGTAAAATGCCTTTAAAATTGCTGAGGGCTCTATTTTTGGCATAGCCTGCTATAGAATATTGGCATAAACTAAATGGCTAAGTTCACATCTTTGACCTGCTGAAAATTTACAACTTTCTATTTGATCACACTTTCCCTTCCTTGATCTGATTCTAACAAAGGCAGTTCCTGAGAACCTCCACTAGCCATAGAATGCGACTTTGTGGCCTTTTCAGGCCTTTTATCCCCTTGGCTATTAGTTTCAAAGACCTGACGTAACATTCCTTCTTTAGGACTCAGAAGACCAAGCCTCCCCTCCCTTCCCAGGCCTTCCTTTCACTAAAGTGACTTGGTCTATTTCTATGCCACCCGACAATCACATTACCTTAGGGCAATGTATCTAGAGACAGTGAAGACTGTTAGAGTTGCCAGAATACAACCACTATCACTGTATTACTTGGTGCTAAAATATTTTTTATCAGTGATAGCAACCTGATTTTGTACCCATGGGTGACTGAGGTGTAGTTTTCACACAGACGATAAGTCTGCGTCTAAGTTGTAACATACCAGATTTCATGTTGAAGCTTATGTGACACGTGACCCTCCATATCACAAAATATAAACAAATAAGGAAACAAAGTACTTCACGTAGGTCATGGGTGGGCAATGCAAAGGAGATGGGGCCATTTTTCCACCCTGCACCAGCCTGATGGGATGTACCAGCACATTTTAACAGACAAAAAATGACACGATGTCACTTCCGGCTGCAATTTTGGTGGATTTTTGCCATTTTCCTTTTTTCTCTCTTTTTGGAAGCTTTAGTTTTTAGGGGAAAGAAACCACTGTGGTTTTGGCATCTTTTGACTGTTTTTTGTTTTTGTTTTTGTTTTTGGTGTGGGATGGGAATTTGCGGGGGGGGGTTCTGTTTGCTTCAGTTGCTGCACTTAGGGGTTCCTGGTGGCCTCATACAGCCTACACTTTGCCCTGATGTAGTTAGGAGGAGAAAGTGACTCAGGAGAAGAGGGGTCTGAAATCCAAAACCTGCTATATAGTGATACACACTTTTACACGCACACAATTTGTATTGGTGGATTCTCAGAGTCTTTCCCTTTCCTAAACTCCCACGGTTCCCAGGGGACCTTGTTTGTTCTCAAAGTTTGATCTTGTCAATCTCAAACTATTCCAGATTTCCTTATCAGCCCTTAAGTGTTTATTAACACATCTCTGGTATTGCTTTATCTCAGTCCTTATGTTTTCCTCCAAACACTGACCAGGCGTAGGCAACTTCCAACTACACTCTTTGATCCCCCTCCACTGGAATGAGGTACAATGACTCTTTCCTTTGATATACAGTACATTGCTACACACAGTTTAAGCACAGGCTAGATTACCATTACAAAGTGCCCTAAAGCTAATACATAGTAAATCACCTGTCATGTCTAAACAAACAGAGCTATACGTTCATGGCAGGGCTGAATTCCTGACATTACCCCACATGTGAGAGCTACAGGTGCCTTTCACTTTTTGACAGTTTGTTTTTTTGACGTCCTGCTCTTTCAACCATGCTAAACACATACTGTTCTTTCAATGCAGGGTCCACTCTTTTGACCGCACATACTAACTGAAAAGGCTGGAGACAGACTGAGGATCTAAGAGACAAATGAGCAGGAGTGCCACAGCAACTGCCTAGAGGGTGGAAGTGGATGGCTGGTGGCAAAGAAAAATCAGTTTTGAGAAATTTTCAGATTTTGGATTTCTGGATAAGGCATACTCAACCTATATAAACGTGTATAGGATGTTACCCTGATTTCTGGGATCCCTTGGGGGACACCTCAGTGTGTTCCACATGATGGGGAATGGAAACTAGCCAGAGCACTGGCTATAGCACTGCAAGAGGCAGGGTAACCTAGTGGGGTCTTTTTACTCAGTTTTTACTGGGTCAAGCCAGGCCAAAAACCAAACAAGAATGTCCAATAAATGGTTTTATTGAATGCAAGTCTCACGCACCAACGCAATTACGCACACACGCACCCAAGAGCTATTAAGAAACAAAAGAGAGGAATCATAGAATCATAGAAATTCAGAGTTGGAAGAGACCACACAGGCCATCCAGTCCAACCCCCTGCCATGAAGGAACACCCTCAAATCAATCCCGACAGATGGCCATCAAGCCTCTGCTTAAAAACCTCCAAGGAAGGAGCCTCCACTACACTCCAAGGCAGCAGATTCCACTGCCGGACAGCCCTGACTGTCAGGAAGTTCTTCCTGAGGTTCAGGTGGAATCTCCTTTCCTGCAGCTTGAATCCATTGCTCCTTGTCCTGGTCTCTGGAGCAGCAGAAAACAAGTCCCCTCCTTCTTCTACGTGGCATCCCTTCAAATATTTAAACATGGCTATCATGTCCCCTCTTAACCTCCTCTTCTGCAGACTAAACATACCCAGCTCTCTAAGTCTATCCTCATAGGGCATGGCTTCCAGGCCTCTCACCATTTTGGTCGCCCTCCTCTGGACTTGCTCCAGCTTGTCAATATCCTTCTTGAATTGGGGTGCCCAGAACTGGACACAGTATTCAAGATGGGGTCTAACCAAAGCAGAGTAGAGTGGTACCAGTACCTCCCTCGATCTAGACACCATACTCCTATTGATGCAGCCGAGAATTGCATTGGCTTTCTTGGCTGCCGCATCACACTGCTGACTCATGTTCAGCTTGTGGTCTATGAAGACTCCTAGATCCCTTTCACACGTACTGCTATCCAGGCACGTGTCCCCCATCCTATATTTGTGGATTCCATTATTTCTGCCTAAGTGTAGGACCTTACATTTCTCTCTGTTGAATTTCATTTTGTTCGCCCTGGCCCAGCTCTCCAATCTATCCAGGTCATTTTGAATTTTGATCCTGTCCTCTGGCATATTAGCAACCCCTCCCAATTTGGTGTCATCTGCAAATTTGATCAGCATGCCCTCTATTCCTTCATCCAAGTCATTGATAAAAATATTGAACAGCACTGGGCCTAGGACAGAACCCTGTGGCACCCCGCTAGTCACTTCTCTCCAGGATGAAAAGCAGCCATTCGTGATCACCCTTTGGGTTCAGTCGGTCAACCAATTACAAATCCAACTAACGGTAGCCCTGTTCAGCCCACATTTTACTAGCTTCGTTGCAAGAATGTCATGGGGAACTTTGTCAAAGGCCTTACTGAAATCGAGATATGCTACATCCACAGCACTCCCTTCATCTATCAAGCTAGTAACTCTATCATAAAAAGAGATAAGATTAGTCTGGCATGACTTATTTTTGAGAAATCCATGTTGACTTCTCGTGATTACTGCCTTGCTTTCTAAATGATTAGAAACTGACTGCTTAATGATCTGCTCCAGGATCTTTCCGGGTACTGATGTCAGGCTGACTGGGCGATAATTATTTGGGTCCTCTTTTTTTCCCTTCTTGAAGATGGGGATAACATTTGCTCTCCTCCAATCTGCTGGAACTTCTCCTGTCCTCCAAGATTTCTCAAAAATTATAGCAAGCTGTTCCGAAATGACCTCTGCCAGCTCTTTTAATATCCTAGGATGCAATTCATCTGGCCCTGGAAACTTGAATTCATCCAATGCGGCCAGGTATTCCTGTACCACCTCTCTACTTATTATGTGCCTCATTTCCTCTGCTTCCTCCCCTGCTCCCCAACCGCCAGGTTGAGTGCTTGTATCCTTCTGGGAAAATACGAAGGCAAAGAAGGTGTTAAGTAGCTCTGCCTTTTCTCTCCCCCCTGTGAGTAATTCGCCATCTTCTCTGCGTAGCGACCCTACTGTCTCCTTCTTTTTCCTTTTGCTGCGAACATATTTAAAAAAACCCTTTTTATTGTTTTTAATGTCTCTGGCCAGCCTAAGCTCGTTCTGTGCGTTAGCCTTTCTGACTTCCTCCCTACATCTCCTAGCTACTTGCTTAAACTCTTCTTTGGTGGTTTCCCCCTTCTTCCATTTCCTATACATGTTTCTCTTGACTCTTAGCTCAGCTGAGAGTTCTTTAGTCAACCATTCTGGTTTCTTCAGATGCCTTCCATTTTTCCTCCTTAATGGCACTGTTTTAGACTGTGCCTTCAGTATCTCCTTTTTAAGGAACTCCCATGCGTCCTGAACTCCTTTCCCTTTCACTATTCCTGACCACAGAATTCCAGCCAGCAGCTCCCTAAGTTTACAGAAGTCCGCTTTTTTAAAATCTAAGATGAGTGTCTGGCTACACTTATCTTCTCCTTCCCACTGGATGCTAAATTCCAACAGGGCATGGTCACTCCCCCCTAAAGATCCAACCACTTCTACCTCATTCACAAGGTCATCCCTGTTGGTCAAGACCAGATCTAGAATATTTGATCCCCTTGTGGCCTCTTCCACCTTCTGGACCATGAAATTGTCTGCAAGACAAGCAAGAAACTTGCTGGACCTTGCTGTCTTGGCAGAGTTTGACTGCCAGCATATATCCGGGTAATTGAAATCTCCTATTATTACTGTATCCCTCCTTTTTGAATGTGCAGTCATTTGGTTGAGGAAGGCGTCATCCAAGTCCTCAGCCTGGGTTGGAGGTCTGTAGTAAACCCCCACCAGAATATCCCTATTGTTTCTCGCTGCCTTAATTCTTACCCAAATGCTCTCTACCTGGCTTTCTGGGTTTAAGTCCTGGATCTCTTCACAGGTGAAAACATCCTTGACATACAAGGCTACTCCTCCTCCTTTCTTGTTTGGTCTATTTTTACAAAACAGGCTATACCCCTCTATTCCTGTATTCCAATCATGAGACTCATCCCACCAGGTCTCAGTGATGCCTATCAAATCGTATTTATTTTCTTGTACTAGGAGTACAAGCTCATCCTGCTTGTTTCCCATACTCCTTGCATTAGTGTAGAGACACTTAAGTCCCTGGGCCCTTCCTACAAGTCCTGTACTATTGATTCTACTCCTCCCGCCATTGGCCACTTGTACTACTTGTCCAGTATCATTTGGGCCTTTTTCCCCTGTGTTCTCTGAGTCCTTGCCCTGAATAATATTGTCCCCCTCCCCAGTGGAACTTAGTTTAAAGACCTCTTAATCTTCCTTGCAAGACTGTTAGCAAAAAACATTCCTGCCAAGTTTTGTGAGGTGCAGCCCATCCCTCGCCAGAAGCCCATGTTCATGGAAATTCAGGCCATGTTCCAAAAACCCAAACCGTTGTTGGCGGCACCATGTGCGGAGCCAGTTGTTGACCTCTACTATTGCCCTTTCCCTACGTGCGCCGTATCCTTGAACAGGGAGGAGAGACGAAATGACCACCTGCACACCAAGGTCCTTAAGCTTTGTCCCCATACGTTCGTAGTCCTTTGCAATGTGGTTTAAGCTGCTCCTCACAGTGTCATTGGTTCCGACATGAACCAAAATGAGGGGCTTATAGTCAGTGGGTTTGACTAGCCTGGTTAGCCTCTCCGTTACGTGGTTGATCCTGGCCCCAGGAAGACAACAGACCTCTCGATTGAGCTTGTCCGTTTTGCAGATTGCTGTTTCAGTTCCTCTTAGCAAAGAGTCCCCAACAACCAGAACCCGCCTCTTCTGAGGCTTCCCCTGGGCTCCTCGATAAGCGTGTTTTACCAGGACTGCCTGAGCATTCTGTTGAGGCTGGGAGCCTTGATCTAGTTCCTGTTGCTGATGTTGGATTCTTTCTTGTTGACATTCTGTTCCCTCTGCGTAGTGCTCCTCTTTGTCTGTAAGTCCAAGTACATCAAAGCGATTGTGTAGGTTAAGAGTCTCTGTTACCTTTTTGGTCCTTTTACTCCTCCGTGTAACATTTGCCCAAGCCTCCGTTTCCTGGCGCTGTGTACTGGCTTCCTGATCTGGCAGCTCCTCCTTGTATTTGGAGTTCCGGTAGGTCTTCTCTTCCCTATCCAAAAACTCCTCCCCTTCCCTGATAAGGTGGAGATCAGAAAATTGTGCCTCCAGCTGGCGAACCTTCTCCTCCAAGAATGTGACCAGCTTGCACTTGGTGCAGGTGTATCCAAGAACCTCTTGTGGCAAGAAAAGGAACATGCCACAAGTATTACAGGTGACTACAGCAGCTCCCTCTCCTTCCATCCTTGAAACTACAGAGAGTAGTACAGGAGAAGTTCGAGAAAGTAAAGGAGTTCAAGTGCGCGCGCCGAAGGCGCTTGCCGTTGGTAGCTCCTAATAAAGCTCCTCCCCGCTAGCTGCCTCCTCCCCCTTGTTAGTCAGACCGTGTGATCAGGCAGAGCCCACGGCCAGGACAATAGCCAGCAATCAATAGCAAGCAAATAACAAGCAGGGCCCCTCAAGCACAGCAAAAACAAGCAAGGCCCCTCAAGCACAGCAAAAACAAGCACAGCAAAAAAAAACAAGCCTGTAAAACACACCTGGTCTAGGATGTCTTCACAGACCCATTGGGTCTGTGAAGACATCCTAGACAGGGGAGTATTGAAGGGGTACAGCTGGGGTAATGCTGCATCTTTTCCTGAAGTCCAGGGTCTGGGAAGGCAATGGAGAAGTAGGACTCAGCACGGAGAGGGCTGAGGGGATTACTCGATGGACAGAGCAACAGTCTGCTGGGGTGACCGGGAGTGATCCAAAAAAACACTCAAAAACTGGGACTATTTGTAAGGGAAAAAGTACCTGGTGGACTAATCCTTTCCCGGGGAGAACAATGGGTGTTCGAGGGATAACGAAGCTCCACCGTGGTAATTTCCTTTGTGTGATGGGATGACAAGGTGTTGCCAAAGTCTCAGGATCTTCGGCTGTGTTTGTTTGTGGTGTGAGTTCATGTAAATGGTCTTCACCTGATGGGATATTTGCTCAACTTGGGACAGACATGCTAATCCCCCCAAGTCAGCTTCTCGGGGCTGAGGACCCTTTGTTTATTGTGGGTTTACACATCTTGAGGTCTCCTGGGGCTACGTGACTGGGGGTTTTACTGGCCTGACCTGGTTTTCGGTCATTCGACCGTGACTGCCTACGTGCTCATCCGGGCGACCTCTCAGACACACAGAATCATATTTAATATCAAATTGTGCATCCTGGGATAGAGTTTTTCCATTGGAGTAACAAGGATTCCAGCCATATATTTTGCACATGAAACTATAGGTTTCTGGAAACAGTGCAACATGTGGGGTTTTTTGCACAAAAACAAAATGGCATGAAAAATCGGGGGGGGGGTGTACAAAAGTTCATTTTTATGCAAAAAATACTGTTTCCAGATAGCCATGTGGATTACATTTTGTGCAAGATTGCTGAAAAATTGACATGTATTTCTGCATAGAATAACTTCCCCAAACACTTCAGGATGTGCAATTACCTGAAGAAAACTACAAGATTCTTGCCAATGTTCTTTCCAACCAAGTTTCTAAGTGCCAGGAAACACATTTTTCAGTCAGGAAATGAAACACAGCAGATTTTTTTTTTTCATTCTTAGTATGGGAAGTGGTGAAAACATTCTGCCTGCGTGCTTCCTGCCCCAGGTGGGGCACTACTGGCCCATCTAGTTCAGTCCTCTACTTCCAAATTGGCAGGAACTCTCCAAGACCTCAAGAGAAGGTTTCCTTCAATTTTACCAAGAGACATTAATGTAGCCAGGATCATGTGCATGGGAAGAGCTGTGATCACAGACCAGAAGTGCTTCTCAGGAGATGTTCCTTTCCAAGTCCTATCACCTATTATCCTTTAACTGGACATAGTTTAGACCACCTATGTGCAAAGCATGCGCTATTTCCATGAACTATCCTTGCCTGCTCCTCGGATCTAACTTTATTTGTTATGCACAGAGCTCACAACGTTTGGTGAAAAATCATAGTTCTGTGGTTGCATTTAGTTAATCCTGGGTATCTTGACATAGGGCTGGAAAGGACTCCTTCTAAAGCCCTGAAAAGCATCTATTAATCTGTTTTGATGAAAGATGAGAAACCTGAGGCCCTCTAACTTTTGTTAGGTTCTATCTCCTGTCATTTCAAGCCAGTACAGCCAATGGTCAGAAGTGAAAGGAACTTTAATTGAACAACATCTAGAGGGCAATAAGTTCTTGATGCAAGCAACATGGAACTAAATGAAAACAACAGGCTGTCCTCATAGTTTCTTGCATTCCAAAATCCTTCCAAAATCCAGACTTATTAGTATTAGCCCTCAGAGTCTATTTGGTCTTAGACCATTTCTGCATTTCACCCTTCTCTGTCGTGATCCTGATGTCATCCTGGCAATGTCTTTGTCAGGATGAGAATGTGTCTCCAACGCTCCCCTCCACATCCAGCTGGCTGCCTGCTGATGAAGCGCAAGTGACACAAGCCTTCTTTCTGCACTGCAGCCTGCCTCTTTCCCATGCTGCAGTGGGGAAGGAAGCACCCCGATCGTGCTTCCACCTGTTCTGCATGGCCGCCGACTACGGCAGCATTGCACAGTCATGGGCCATTAATGGATTTTTTCCATTAATGGAATATCTTGCAATCTCAACGTTGTGTGAAAGCACGACTCGTGAACTGCTGCCAATGTGTTCCCATCACGGGATGGCAGCACCATGTGGAAATGGCCTTAAATAAAATGAGTTCAATTTGTGCATTTTTAATTTATGAGTTAGTTGGACATGGGGTCCCCAGCACACCAGCAACATTCTCTGATCAGTAAATTGTCATAGGCCACACCATGTGTGGCTTTAAGCTTCTAGATTCTTCTTTTTTAAAAAGATTGTACAGTGTACTGTCCACTTTTGCAGGGGTTAGGGGATCAAGACCCCATGAAAGTGGAACAACTGCAAGTATACATAAAAAAAAATCACTAACACTATTTTTTTTAACCTGAGAGAAACTCTAGGAAACTCTAGATCCTCCAATGTAAGTCTGTGGTCAACTTCTAGCAGAACTGACCACAGAATTGCGCTGGAGTATCTAGAAAGAGAACATATGAATCAAATCCACGAAACATCACAGCCATGAAAGGAAAACCAGTGAATGTGGAGGGCTGACTGTACTGATTTCAAGATGTGATAATTATGTAACATCTTGTTAATGGACATACCCTTCTCAGGAAACTGAAGGCAGATGTTGAGTGCATGTGTGAGAGAACTTCAGATATAACCACTCCTCCTTCAAATCACCAAACTGCTTAATCTCAGAGCAGATATAACAACTCTTAAAGTTTCCCTCCTGAGCTGAATTATATTGAGATAACTTACGTAGATCTAGCGCACACACAGGGATTCTCCATGCAAAGATCATAAGACTTGCTCATTAAAGTTCAAGAGCCTTAATGACATATGGCCTAATTCTGAAATGAAAATGAAGGAAAGTAAAATTGATGCAGAACTGAATTAGGACATCCCAGAACTAAGAAGAGTGCCGGGGGAGGCAGTTTATGAAATTATGAATTATGTGTTCCCCTCATCCAGTATTTTGACTAACAGACTATTTTTTTAAAATCTCATTGTGATTATATATCACTGGCCACTGATTGTGCAAAACACACTAAAAGTAACTTCAGTCCTACTGTTCATCAACTATTTACTTATGCACAATCAGATTTACAAAAATCTTCAAAGCAGAACCTTTGCCCAAGGAAGAATGGTGTCAAATCAATGAATACCATGGAATTTGTTGACTGAAGTTACATGTGTGTGCACTAATGGCTTTTAAAAGAATTAGACATACTCCTAGAGAAAGGTCTAGTAATGGTTCTGAGTGCTAGTGATTAAAAAAATGGAGAGAGAAAAAGAATCTTCCGTGTTCTGGGACTATCAGTTGGTAAAAGAAGGTGATAAAGAAGAAATGACTTCTCCCCTCCCCCTCATGATCTGCTTGAGCTCATCTCTTAAGTTTTGGAATACATACACGTTTGGTCTAATCAAGTAAGGCTCTCCTAGAACATTCAAGGAATTATCATCATAATTTTTCTTCCACTCTAAATGACAGATCTCAGATGCAACAAAACATGGAAACCTCAGCATAGCCATAAAGTGAAAGACACATCCCGCCCCCTGCATTAAAGTAAGGTCCCACAGACTATAGTCCAAGAAGGAGGTTCACAGGAAAGCAGGGAAGGAGGGATCTAAAAGGGAATAAAATCCACATTTCCTATACTGGAAGAAAAGACAAAAATGATAAACCAGCTAGGAAAGCTTCAATCCTCTCTTCCCACAGATAGGCTTCAGCTACAAACCTTTAGTTCCCAATTTTTTAAAAAAAACAAAAAACAAAACCCACATATACACACACAGAAAGCACAAACACAAAAAAACCTTACCTAACCAGAGTGTCAGATAAACCTCTTTCCTGATCCATTGTGGATGTTGTTGTAGTTGGTTAAACAGTCCCAAAGGAGCCAGAATCAGTGCAGTGACTGGCAAAGATAGAAAACAGTACAAGCTTAATAAAAAGAACCAGGAGATTCTCTCTCTGTCTCTCTCTCCCTATCCTTTTTAAAACTAACTGATAGCATTTAAAGGAGTAAAATCCCATTTTGCTACAACATCTCCCTTAAGATCCATCCCCTACCACTTCAGTCCATCAAGCCTTCAGAATTCATTCCTGTGGACAGTGAACCAGTAACTGAATAGTAAAACAATTATAATAGTTACTCAGCAACAGCAGCAGAAACTAACTGTAAATCAATACTATGTACGGAATAAAGCATGGATAGCAAGCACAGTAACTAAAGATGCTGACAAGCAAAGATGCTGCTGCATTTTGGGAACAGAGATGAAAAAGCAGCTCATTAACTAGAAGATGTATGCCCAAATTTAGAACAAGTCACTCCACATATATTTATGATAAACCAGATTATTTACATCATAGCAGGTCCGTAACTATGAGAAGGATACTAGTGAGCGCTGGTGGAGCAGGGACACTTACCTTTTCTCTCCAAAAATAAGGTTTGCAGTTCTTTCACCTTTAATAATAATAATTGTAGAGACTGAAGTTTCTTTTTAAGTCCATCTGTTTCAATACAATCATTTGAGAAAAGGCTACTATTATTTTCTTGTATAAATAATCTTTTCTTTCTTTTTAAAAAACAAAATTTGTTCACAAACCTGCTGTAATATGTTCTAAAATATTTCTGGGATCTTTAAAGACATGTAATTTTTTCCCCTTAGGTGACCTACATTATGTAACATGATCTAAGAACTAGTATCTTTGTTTGTTCTTCCTGTTTTTGGAATCAAGCCAAAGTTATTTCACTCCTTCCTAATAAACTCCAGGTAATTAAAGTTCCTTTTGAATGGGAGGGGCGGGGACAGTTTCTTAGCTGGACTGGTGAACATGAGTTTGGCTTACAGGGTTAAGACCAACAGGTATTTTGTGGGAAGTTTAGCAGGGGAGTTTTGTGGGGGAGTCCTGGAGTTCTTTTCAGTGCCTACGTGAGACTGCTGAATATGGATGGGGAGGAAGCAGCTGCAATCACCTACGAGAGCTGTGGTATGTTCAGGTTCTTGCTGGAGGATGTGGGTCGCTATACCTGCAGGAAATGCAAATTGGTTGCCCTGTTGAAAGAGAAGGTTTATCAGCTGAGGCACATGTATCCACTCTTCAGCATATTAGGGAATGCGAGGTTTTCTTGGATGGAGAACACACAGGGGATGTACCTGAAGAGGCTGGTTTCCAAACACAGAAGGCAGCCATTTGGAGGAATCGGACATGTAGAAGTAGAAAGCCCAGGGATCATTTTGTGAGTTTGGAGCTATGTAATTGATTCAAAGCTGTCTCCCTTACAGTGATGAGGAACATGAGCAAGATTAACAGTGTCAGTCCTCAGAGAACTTGCAGGAGGCCTTAGATGATTCAGCCCATGGATGGACACCTGCCAATCCCCAGAGGAGACCTATGGTAGTGGTAGGGGACTCCCTGCTGAGGAAAACAGAAACAGTGGTAGGTGGGCCTAATAGGATGTTTTGAAAGGTGTGCTGTCTCCCTGGGGCACAAATTCATATAAATTTCTAAAATGCAATTCCATGGGGAAAAAATAGAGGTAGGAACAGAAAATAGCATTCCAGAAGGAAAAAAAGGAGGTAGAAACAGAAAATAGCATCCCAGAAGAAGATATTGATGGCCCACTGGAACTATGAATAACAGCACCCTATACAGTCTCACTTATCGCCTCTAAAATGTAACTGAATATTCTGGTCTATGTGTGTGAGGGACACATTTGAAGGGGTACAATGCTGCTAAGCTGCTTCCCATATACTACCCTACTAGTGTATGGAAAGCAGAATATGTGGTTTTAAAAGTGTAGTTATGAGTTTTTAAAAGTGAATAAGCAGCATCTAGAAAGGAATTTAACCAAATTCATCAGTCTTGATGAAAGTAGCTTTTTGCATACTCCTCCCAAGAACCTGTCACCTTGAAAATTAGCATACTTCTAATCTTTTTGGAGAAAAAAAATGCTCAAAAAGCAATGTGCAGATTGCAAAATGTGTAATGGCTCAAAATGCACAGACATGAAAAAATATGCCCACACACTATAGTCAGTGTGGAATATGCATAAATGTAAACTGTATACATTAGGGGAAAAAATATATGAAGAATGCATAGGAATTTCTACGTATTTTGGCCCCTACCCAAAGTCTTGAAACATAATACAAAGCAAGGGACGAAACTACAAATGGGATTCTAAGAAATGCAACAAAATTAAGACTGGCTACTAGCCTTGATGGCTATAGTGAATGCCCAGGTTCATAAGCAATAGGCAAGTTAATATCCATTGCTACCCTTCTTCCCATAATCTAGATATTCCGAGTACTGTCAACAACAAAGAGACTCTTCACATAACTAATCCTATGCAAGGAAGGCAAGTGAAGATTCCCCAAATGACAATGCTGCAAGGCTGAATGAAATTTGAGATTCTGTATCCTGAGCAGGCTCATTATTTTTGAGAAACTTCAATCTCTAAGAGAAGTTTGGAAGATCAGATTCCACGTCTTAGTCTGCAATATAACTAATTTGCCAACCTTTCAGTAATGGATAATTTACAGTGTAGATGCCAAGCTAAATCTCATTTTCATCGGGTTCATAAACCAAGTATAAGCCATGGGTTAGTCAGCAGTTTTTCAGATGAAGAATGGTAAAAGACAGAATCCAAAATATGCTGGAGCAAGTTGGAATGGGATAAAATATTCCTTCCAAAGTAAATTTATCAAGTGTAAAAGGCCTGACAAACTAAAGATCAATTCATATAGCTGCTATGTCTTAGGCTTTTGCTTTTGGCATGGATTACTATTTGACCACATCAATAACAAAATAAAAACTATGAGAGGTTTCACATTACGGGCAACATACTTGGCAATCCAGTCCCCTTTCCTTTCAATAGCTTTCTCTTCCCCCTTATCCACTGCAGAAAGTGAGAGAGAAAAAGAAAACATGCACTGGCTGCAAGTGTTCTTTCAGTGGGTGCAAAATTGTCAGTGAGCCTTGCAATAACACTGGGTCTTCAAAAATGCAAGGTCTATTTGCAGATGATGACTTTGTCATCATCAGAAAAATAACAGCAACAATCAGGTGTTTAAGCATAACAAAGTGCAAAGACAGGGTTACAGCTGACTATTAAGAAGACAAAAAATTATGGCCACAGATGATTTACATAACTTTAAAGTGGGCAATAAAGACAGTGTCTTCACTGATAGAATACCAATGCATTTGAAATGTGCTGCTGCAGAAGAGCTCTGTGGATATCACAGATTGCTAAAAAAATAACTGAATAAGCATTAGAACAAATCAAGCCAGAACTGCCACTTGAAGTGAAGATGGGTAAATTGAGGCTATTGTACTTTGAACATATGATGAGATGACATGACTCATTGGAAGATGATAATGTTTAGTAAAATGGGAGTAGCAGGAAAGCAGCAGGAAAGATAGAGACCCCAGTACAGGTGGACTGATTCAATCAAGGAAGCTGCAGCCCTGAGCTTGCAAGTCCTCAGTAGGACAGTTGATGAACAGGGCTCTTGGAGATCTCTCATTCATAGGGTCATCATAAGTCTCAGTCAACTTGAGAACAAACAGTGGCAGAGCTTGGAGTGTGGAGGGGGGCGGGAGGGGAGGGGCTACGGTGTGGGAGTGGGGCCACTGTGCATGGGAGTGTGGCAGCGGTGCGTGGGGGCATGGCCAGGATGCACAGGGGCAAAGCTATGGGCTGGGATGTCCCAAAAACTTTGCCGCCCTGGGCAAACCGTCCCCATCGCCCCGCATCCCTATGCAACTGAGAACAAACACAACGTCACCTCCATCCATATCAGTGTATCACTACTACAGCTACTACTACTGTTACTGTAATATTTAAGTGTGAAAACAGTTTCTAAGGGAGAAAAAAAGTATTTCAGCATTTACTGCAATCAATGTGGTACTGGCAATATCAAGGGAAATACCTAAACTTTTGCTGTTGGTGGCAATGATTCTGGTAATGTTTATGCATTTCCTCAAACACCCTCCCATCATCATCATCATCATCATCATCATCATCATCCCTAGCTGTTTCCTCAAGGAAATAACTATAAATCCTCTAAACAATATAAAATGCATATGAAGACAGACTGCACCTCAAAGTTGAACATTTAAAGAAGTAGACCAACACTACAATCCCATAGTTAGCTCCTGAGAGTAAACTCCATTGCACTTAATGGATAGGCATAAAGGGACTGCAAAGTTGGCTGCAACTAGATTACAGTGGGGCTTATAACTGAGTAAAAGTGAGCTCAATTATTTAATGATTTTAAAGACTTTTAAGTCACTTTGCAAGGTGCACTAAACATGTAAAAATAAAACCACATTTTTTCCATTTAAACTACAAAAGAGGCAGAGCGCAGCAGCAGCAGATAACAGATTTCTGTGAGTATAGCACCATTCAGCTAGAGTATGAAATAAGCATGTCTTTTGAACTGTTGACAGTCCAGGTACTTTGGACTCAGTTCTTATCCCCTCCAAACATGGCCAATTGTAAGGTATTATGAGAGTTGTACTTCAGAACACCAAGAAAGCCAAAGAAATCCTATCCTTTCTTTAAACATTTGAAAAAACAACAACAACTATGACATCGTAAGTATTATCCTAGGAAGAATTTCCAAAAGTGTAGGCCTGTTACTGAGAACCAGTGTGTTGTAGTGGTTTGGAGACTCTGGAGACTAGAGTTCGATTCTCCACTCAGCCATGGAAATCCACTGGATGACTTTGGCTCTGTCACACATTCTCAGCCCCAGAAAACCCCATGATAGGCTCATTTTAGGGTCACCACAAGTTAGAAATGAAGGCACATAAGAACAATAAGTACCCTTAGTACCACTGAAAGAACACCAACCTGTTGGTAAGGCAGAGAACAGGGTGTTACCCTGATTTCTGGGGACCCTTAGGGGACTCCTTAATGTGCTCCATGTGATAGCGAATGGAAGCTAGCCAGAGCACAAGCAATAGCAATGCGAGAGGCAGGGTAACCTAGCGGGGTCTTTTTACCCAGTTTTTGCAGGGTCAGACCAAGCCAAAAACCAAACAAAGATATCCAATAAATGATTTTAATGAATGAAAGTCTCACGCATCAACGCAATCACTCTCACTCACTCAAGACCTAAGAAGCAAAGAGTGGAAACTGGATAGGGTAAATATTGAAAGAATTGTAGTCGGGGTGATATTGCACTTTTTCCTGAAGTCCTTGGTCTGGGAAAAACAGCGAAGAAGTAGAGCTCAGCATGGAGAGAGCTGAGGGGATTACTTGACTGACAGAGAAACAGTCTGCTGGTACGATCAGAAGTGATCCAAAGAAATGCTCAAAAGCCGGGATTATTTGTAGGGGAAAAAGTACCTTGAGGGCAAATCCTCTCCTGGGGAGAACAAAGGATGTTGCAACAAAAAAGAAGTTCCACAATGGCAACTCCTTTTGCATGATGAGAACATAAGGTGTTGCCAAAGTTTCAGGATCTTCAACTACTTTGGGTTGTGGTGTGAATTTATGTATATGGTCCTTGCCTGATTGGATTTTATTGCTATCAGTGCTCAACTTGGGGAACACACACTAATCCCCTCAAGTTGGCTCCTCAGTGGCTGAGGACTCTTTGTCTACTGTGGGCTTGCACAGCTTGAGGTCTCCTGGGGCTACGTGATGGGGTATTGTACTGGCCTAACCTGGTTTTTGATCATTCGACCGTTGCTGCCTACATGCCCATCCGGATGACCTCTCAGGCACGTTGAATCATATTTTAATATCAAAATTGTAGACCCCGGGACAGGGTTTACCAGTGAGGTAACAAGGGCCTCTAGAATCAACTTTAATGCTTTACCAGGCAGTTGAAAGTGATCCTTTAAACATGTTTCTAAGTGATATCAATTCCAAAAGTAGCAGCTTGCATTAAGCTGAGAAATGAACAGGCAAGTCAATGTAACTAATAGAGAATAGGCGTAATATGGCCTGATCATCTACAACCCACTAATTGCTACATTCTGTACCAGTAGCAATCTATACATACTTCTGAGGCATACTTCAGTTAACAAAGCCTTTGATAACGAAACTCCTTTTTACAGTCTTTTAATGGCCACCCTGCTCCCATTTCCCCCTTCATCCTCTGTCCAGACAGAAGTTTCTCATTTGTTTCTTTGTTTTAGCATCAGCATTGGAAGGATGGTGAGGAAGAGCTGGACAAACACAGACTCTCAGTGTTGATTTACAGCAATGTGCCTTTAGTAAACAGTGCAATCAAGCTTCAGCAGGAAATAATAGAGTCATAGGCCCTTTTTGCACATGACTTCGAATGCGAAATGTCCACGGGAGTGACACGGAATCACGAGGACTGCTCCGCATGACGTTCTTGTGATTGCGCAGCACTCCTGTAGCAATCCCATGGCAATCACGGATTATATCATTTTCGGCTCTTTGCCAAAAATGACCGCAATTGCACATTCCTCCTGCGTCCCTCCTGCACTTACTTGGCATGTGGAACCTCAGGAAGCACGATGGCCGTGCTTCCTCCCTCAGTGCAGCCTGGGAAAGTACCCAGCTGCGCTGCAGAAGGAAGGGGCGGAGCTATCATGCTTCCTTCTGTCCAGCACGGAGCTGGTGTGAAGAGAAACGCAGGGGATGCAATTCCCTCTCAAAAGAGGCTTTTTGCGTGATCCCCACGTGATGACATTGTGAACAAGGTAAGGTGCAAAAAGGGCCATAGAGATAGAAGGGGCCTCTTGTACCATCAGGTCCATTTCATTGATCAGTGCAGGATCTCCAGCGACAGCATTTCCAGCAGGTAGCTATCCAGCCTCTTTCTGAAGATATCCACCTCTCTAGACAATTGGTTCTATTGCCAAACTGCTCTCTTTGTCAAGAAGTTCCTTGTGATTCTACTTTTGCTGATCCTACTATAGATATAAGTCAGAAATGGCTTGAAGGCACACAACATCTATAACTATGTGTAGCCAATAACTTTTTCCCTTCTTGAGAGTCCATCACATATGGAAAAGAGAACCCTCCTTTTCTTGATATCCCCAACAGTGATTCGAAACATACTTACACATTTTGACAACTTATTTACATCATTTGTACATTGTCTTATAATTTTTTTAGATTACTACACAAGGTAAATTTTATATTTTTAGACCATATTTTTCCCATTCCACCATTTGAACATGGTGCCTCAAATACTGGGTCCACCTCATTAAATACTCCTTGATAGGTTCATCCTGAACTGTAATGAATGATGAATTCCAACTCCAATCTATACGAAGCCCTTGGGGAAAGGGTTGAGACACTCTCAACCTGAGATGGAAAACTCCACTCCAAGTCCATTAACAAGGCAGGAACACATTCCAATCAAAGAGACTGCCATCAGTTCAAAATACAGGCAAGGACAGAGGCCTCTTGAAAGAGGGTTTATCCAGGGAGAAAAGACTTCAGGAATAAAGTCCTCCGATAAGCAAGGTCCTCCTAATAAAAACTTCTGTCTAAATGTGTGTGTGTGTCTGTGTGTGTCTGTCTGTGTGTCTGTGTGTGTGTGTATTTGCCTTCAACCTGCCTGTCGACTTGTGGTGACCCCAGCTTGGCGCAAGCAGGGCAAGGGTAGAGACATGGGGGCAGGGCAATGGCATGTGGAGGTGAGGCAATGGCACATGGGGACGGGACAACAGCATGCAGGGGAGCAGGCTAGGAGTGGCAGAATCCTCCAAAAAATGCCACCAGGGCACACCTCCTCTTGTCCACCCATCCCTACGCCACTGGGTGACTCATGAATTTCATAGAGTTTTCTTAGGCAAAGAATACATGGAGGTAGTTTTGACAGTTTCTTCCTCTAAAATATAGCCTACAACACCTGGAATTTGTTGGCAGTATCCACTTATCTTAGAATAAAGCAAAAATAGATAAGGACTTTAAAAATCATTTCATAAGGGAATGTTTATTAAGAATATGGATGAAAATACAGAAAAAGTTATACAATAAAATTCCAACATGGATATCTCCCCAAGAAGTGTTCTTTGGGAGATGGGTAACAACACAAAAACGATGGTTAACATACAAAGATCTATTGGAAGTAGGAGAATCAACAATACCTCAATTAAGAACAAGAGAAAGGTTAGAACAAATGGGTTATAAGTTAGAATGGTTCCCATACAGACAATTACATGAAAGATATAAAATAGATTTAAAATTAGAAGGATTCAATCTAAGACGAATACCAAATGAATTGGAAAAAATCATATTTGATTAAGTAGACCACCTCACAGCAAAATTTTATGGTTATCTGTTAAATAACAAATTAGAGGATGAGGTAGTAAAAGACACAATGGTATCATGGGCAGTTTTAATAGGACATACAATCACACTGGAACAACGGGAAATATCTTGGAAACTAACACATAAATTTACATCATCGCAAAACTTGAAGGAGAATTACATAAAAATGTTTTACAAATGGTATATAACAACCTCCAAGTTGCAGAAAATGTATAAAACAAACCAAAATAGATGCTGGAAATATCAAGAGAAAACAGGAACATTTATACATATGTGGTGGAGCTGTCAGAAAATCAATAATTTTTGGAAAGAGTTAAATAAAACCTTCTCTGAAATCTTTGAAATTCAAATACCTTTAAAACCAGAAATATATCTGCTTAATATGGTTCAAATGATAGACTCAAAGATATCAAAGAAATATTGGAGGGTCTTATTATACTTTCTCAACGCAGCTAGATTAATAGTTGCAAAATATTGGAAAAATATAGATATCCCCACAATAGAACAGTGGATGCTAAAAATACTAGAAATGAAAGAGAATGATCAATTAACTGCAAAAATTAAGGAGAAATCTGAGGAAACAATGAGGGAATGGGACCCAATAACAAGGTTTCTTCGAAGGAAATGGGGTAGAATATTTATTGAATAAGTACAAATTTGATACATTTGACTTTGAAATCAATAATAGAACTATGGTAAAAACAAGGCATGGGATAAGAGGCAACACAAGTCCAAAGGTTTTGAAACTTTGGTAGAGGTATATAAGTAAGAACACCTACAAGAATGCATCTTTATTTATATATGTATCTTTATATATGCAACAATAAGAACTGGAAAGAATTTTGAAAATCATTGACAATGGGATTATAGATTGTAGAAATGTAATAACATGATATAATGGGGACTATATAAGAAGGAGGAACGTTACTGGTGATACAGAGATTAGTGTTGAAAGAAACACAGGAAGGAAGTATAAGTAATAGATAGGATTGTTACACCAAGCAACGGGGTTAGTAATTAAAGGAAGTTTTTTTTTTTAATTTCTATGTTTTGTTATGTTAGGCCTTGTTTGTTTGCTTTTTAGTTTTAATTAAATGTAAAAGTATGAAAAAATGTATGTAAATTTATGAGAAAACTTGGCGTAATATATATAATTATGTACCACAAAATTAATATGTGAAGATAACAGTGGAAATTATGTTGAACTTACAAGAAGAAACAAGAATGAAGAAAAGATCAAAATAATGAAGAAAAGATCAAAATAATGAAGAGATAATGAAGAAACAATGATTTGTTGATATGATTGCTGATCTTTATACAGTGGTCACTAAACTTACTGCTGTTACTGTTATTGCTGAAGAGAGAAGTTCAAATGGTTCAATAAAAATAGAATGGAAAAAAAAAAGAATTTGTTGGCAGTATCAAACAGGGTTGACCCTTCTTAGCTTCCAAGGTCAGACAGAATCTGGTTCTTTAGGGTATTTAGGCCCCTTCTATCTGCTTAACAATGGCCTGAGTTTTAGGATGCTGAGAGTTAGAAGGTTAAAAGCTTTAGTCTTTTAACAGTCTGATCTTTGACCCTCAACTTCATCTCCTTCAGAGTCTACTGTATTTGACTCTTTTGTAACTCTGTTTCTGGCTCACCCTTGCCCGGAATCCCTGCTTTCTGATTACACTCTGGTGGTCTAAGCCTTTGGGTACCTTATGACTATGTTTTTCGGTGCCCTTTCTTCAGATCTTGAACCGCATGGATCCTGCTTAGAACAGTTTATCATGGATTTCTTTCTTTCCTACTAGTATTCATGAAAATAATGTTGGACTAATGTCACCTTAGCCTCATCTAGCAAGGTATTTTTTATGTTTCTAGAAAGAATTTCACTTTTTGAACATTGAAGAGAAATTCATGTAGTTTCTGAGGGAGAAAAGGAGGTGAGCTTTTGTTTCAGTGCTCACTATTGATTGCTTGCCTGCACTGTTTGGAGACTTGTGTGGGCATTCTTTTTTGTTTTGGATCTTGTGCTCTCCCTGAGTGCATGGTCTAAGGGGCAGGCTTTCTGTCAAGTGACTGATTTGGTTGGAGGTGGAACTATCAGCTACAAGCTATATACAGCTGCTGCTTCAGGCTTTGGAGCTCAGCAAACAGGAAGGCAAAAACTGGCATTTTGTGGAAATTTGTGGGAAACCTTAAGGACAACAGTGGATAGCTGTGCTACTACTTATGAAGCAGGGGTAGGCAGCTGTGAACAGTAGGAGAGCCACAATCATGCCACATCTGTTCCCATAAAGTCAACTTTTTCCCTAGCCCTTTAGGTGACAAGAAGACATTTTCATTTTGTTTTGGGCCTTCCTTGGCCAAGTTAAGCCTTGGTGAGGCCTGTTAAAAAAAACCTCAGAGAGCTTTGGAGAGGCATTTAGGACTTTCTTTTTACTCTTTGGGAGCCAAAAAATGTCCAGGAGGCTACATGTTGCCTGCAGGCCACACATTGGCCATGTTGGTATATAGGGTGATGAACATTGATGGTGGTCTTGTTCATGTTTGTTTTCTTGCCAGAGAATCTGCCATGCTATTCCTACTGCACATGTGAGCTGACTGCATTGTTGGAGATGCTGCAGCAGCTTGATGTCTGGGTATCTACAGTTCAGACTCATGAAAAGAGTGCAGCAGACTCTTCTGGAACAAATTCAGAAAGGATTTGCAACAAATTGGGAAGAGTCAAAAATTCTGAAACATAGGAGCAAGATATTTGGAGGAATAAATAAAAGGGCTCTTTTAGATATGTCTGCAGCAAAAGGAAAAACAAGGAAACGACAGGATTGCTGCGTGGAGAAGATGGCCGATTACTAACACGGGAAGAAGAAGGCAGAACAACTCAATATCTTCTTTGCCTCAATTTTCTCCTGAAAGGACATTAGCACTCAACCTGGGGGGTGGGAAGCAGGTAAGGAAGGGGGGGAAATGCAGCAAAGAATAGGTAGAGAAGTTGTACAGGAGTATCCGGCTAAACTAGATGAACTCAAGTCTCCAGGGCCAGATGAATTACATCCAAGGATATTAAAAGAACTGGCAGAAGTCATTTCAGAACCACTTGCAATAATCTTTGAGAACTCTTGGAGAAGAGAAGTCCCAGAAGACTGGAGGAGGGCAAATGTTGTCCCCATCTGCAAAAAGGGGAAAAAAGAGGACCCAAATAATTATCGCCCGGTCAGCCTGGCATCAATACCGGGAAAGATCCTAGAGCAGATCATTAAACAGTCAGTTTGTAATTACTTAGAAAGCAATGCTGTGATCACTAAATGTCAACATGGATTTCTCAGAAATAAGTCATGCCAGACTAATCTTATCTCTTTTTACGATAGGGTTAAAAGCTTGATAGATAAAGGGAATGCTGTAGATGTAGCATACCTTGATTTCAGTAAGACCTTTGACGAAGTTCCCCATGACATTCTTGCAAAGAAGCTAGTAAAATGTAGGCTGGACAGGGCTACTGTTAGGTGGATTGGTAATTGGTTGACTGACCAAACCCAAAGGGTACTCACCAATGGCTGCTTTTCATCCTGGAGAGAAGTGATCAGTGGGTGCCACAGGGTTCTGTCCTGGGCCCAGTACTATTCAACATCTTCATTAATGACTTGGATGAAAGAACAGGGGGCATGTTCATCAAATTTGCAGATGATACCAAATTGGGAGGGGTTGCTAATACCCCAGATGAGAGGATCAAATTGAAAAATGACCTTGACACATTGGAGAGCTAGGCCAAAGCTAACAAAGTGAATTTCAACAGAGAGAAGTGTAAGGTCCTGCACTTAGGCAGCAAAAACGGAATGCACAAATATAGGATGGGGAAACACGTGGCTTGGATAGCAGTACACGTGAAAGGGATCTAGGAGTCTTGGTGGATCATGAGCTGAGCATCTGTCAACAGTGTGATGTGGCAGCCAAGAAACCCAATGCGATTCTTGGTTGCATCAAGGGAGGTAATGGTTCCACTCTATTCTGCATTGGTTAGGTCTCATTTGGAATACTGTGTCCAGTTCTGGGCACCTCAATTCAAGAAGGATATTGACAAGCTGGAACGTGCCCTGAGGAGAGTGACCAAAATGGGAAGGGTCTGGAAGCCATGAAACCCTATGTGGAACAGCTTAGGGAGCGGGGGATGTTTAGTCTGCAGAAGAGAAGGTTAAGAGGGGACATGTTAGCCATGTTTAAATATTTGAAGGAATGTCATGTTGAGGAGGGAGTGGGTTTGTTTTCCACTGCTCCAGAGGCTAGGACAAGGAGCAATGGATTCAAGCTGCAGGAAAGGAGATTCCACCTGAGCCTCAGGAAGAACTTCCTGACAGTCAGAGCTGTCTGGCAGTGGAATATGCTGCCTCAGTGGAGTGTGCTGGAATTTCTTTCTTTGGAGGTTTTTAAGCAGAGGCTGGATGGCCATCTGTTTGGAATGCTTTGATGTGTGTTCCTACATAGCAGGGAGCTGGACTGGAGTGCCCCTGTTGTCTCTTATGACTCTATGATTCTACATGGCACTCTGAAGCAGAATGCTTCAAGCTTGGAGCTGCACAATCGATTCCAAGCTCTCTCCTTATTTTGTTGCTTATGTGGTACAGTTTTAAAAGTCTCACACTTCTCAAGTCCTGGAGGTGACTTTGGAGGGTTGTGTGGATGCAAGAGCCATTGTCAATTCCCAGAGGAAGAAAAAATGTATGGAGGTAATAGGTAATTCCTTCTTGTGCAGATCCGAAGCAGTGGTGTGTGGACCAGATAACATGTCTCAAGAATAGGAATGTAATTCTTCGCTACCTCTAAAGTAGCAACAGATATTTCAAGAATTTTCTTGCCAGTGCAAGAAACCACACAGTTTTCATAGACTATTTGCAATTTATGGTTTATTCTGCAGAAGATTTGCATGCAGTTGTTTTGCACAGAGAACTGCTCCAAAACCAGCATTTTCTGCATAGAAAAGGACAGGATGCTTACCTATAACTGTACTTCTTTGAATGGTCATCTATGCCCTCACAAAATGAGTTCTTTGTGCCTGCGCAGAAGCCCTGTTGAAAAATTCTAGAGCTGAATAGGTTGAGAGGAACCCCTCTCTCTTTCGCATACTGCCTGCCAAGCCTGCCAACCTACCTTCCCCTCAGTTTTAAAGTCCACTGAACGTATGGGACATGAAAGAGGGGAGGCAGGGTGGGATTCTGTGAGGGCACAGATGACCACTTGAAGAACTACAGTTAACAGGTAAGTAACCTGTTCCTTTTTGTGGTTTCTGTGCCTCACACAAGGGGTGATTCAAGAACTTACCTAGTAGATGGCTGGTCAGGTCCTGGAAGATCAGGTCCTGGAAGAGCGACCAAAATGGTAAAGGGTCTGGAAGCCATGCCCTATGAAGAACACCTTAGGGAGCTGGGTATGTTTAGTCGCAGAAGAGAAGATTAACAGGGGACATGATAGCCACGTTTAAATATTTGAAGGGATGTCATGTTGAGGAGAGAGTGGGCTTGTTCTCTGCCGCTCCAGAGACTAGGACAAGGAGCAATGGATTCAACCTGCAGGAAAGGAGATTCCACTTGAACCTCAGGAAGAACTTCCTGATAATCAGAGCTGTCCAGCAGTGGAATATGCTGCCTTGGAGTGTGGTGGAGTCTCCTTCTTTAGAGGTTTTTAAGCAGAGGCTGGATGGCCATCTGTTGGGAATGCTTTGATGTGTGTTCCTGAGTAGCAGAGAGTTGGACTCAATGGCCCCTGGGGTCTCTTCCAACTCTATGATTCTATGATTCTAAGATGGAGAACAGAACAGCATGATCAAAATGGGCATCTCTTCTGGCTCTGTAGCTCATCCTGTAGTGTTGAATAGAAGTAGACAGCTGGGACCATGTAGCTACTCTGGAGTTCTGGAAGCTCTATGCAATGATGTAGTGCTGCAGAGGAAGAGATGGCCCTTGTGGACACGGAGCAAGGAAGGCACTGATCTGCGTGCAATCATGCTGGTCTATGACTGTAATAAAGTTATTGTATTGTATTGTATTGTATTGTATTGATCTGCATGCAAGTTCACAGGCAATTCAGGTAACTTCAACAATCTATTTCAAAAGGTGCTGCGCAGACACCCTTTGGCCCTTATGCATGCCACCATAGCAGATGAAAAGATGAGGAGCTGTCGAAATGATGCAGTGCTCTGGGTGTAAAAGGTGAGTGCCCAGTGAATGTCAATGGAGTGTAGAAGAAGGCTTAGGATAAAAGGTAGGCAGTAAAATATCTTGTGCCAAGTGGACTTGGAAAACAATTTTGGGTAGGAAAGTAACATTAGGTCACAGAAGCAGTTTGTCCCAGTGAAGACCAGAAAGGGCTCATCACATCAAAGTGCCACCAATTCACTAGAACAATGGAGAGAAGTTATTGCCATAAGAAAGACCATCTTCAATGTCAGCAAACACCTGTTGGCCATTGCCAAAAGTTCAAAAGGGTGATCCACCAACTGGGAGAATACCAGAAAGAGCACAAACAGGGTGTTACTAGTGACTAAATGGGAGGGTAGAGAAACCTCTTGACAAGCAGATCATGGAAGAGAGTCTGTGAGAAGGGGACAGCAGGTTGGAATTTCACAATTACAGACCGATACATCTTGATTGAAGAGAAGCCAAGATTTTGCTCTTTCAGTAACAGGAGAAAATGTAGGACTCTTGTGAGCGCCATGGGAGAAGGTTCAGACTGAGAAGTGGTGAAGGAACAGAAATGTTTCCACTTGTAAGCATAGGACCTCCTGGTGGATTTCTTTTTTCAATGCTTGCAAAATAGCACTGAGTCTAGGAGTGTTTAGTGTATTATCCTCCACACTATCAACTGGAGAAGAGGGAGGTCTGGGTGGAGAACACAGTTGCCAGAATGTGAGAGAGGAATGTGAGAGGATATCCAGAGATTGAGGCAGTCACATCCAATGGTCCCGAGACATCTCAAGAAGAGGACCAAACCAATGCTGTCTTGGCCAGAAGGGAGCAGTAAGAATTGCATTTATTTGGTCTGTAGTGAGCTTTGCTATGACCCTGCTGAGCAGGGGAAACAGAGGGAACAGGTAGTGGAGGCCTTGAGTCCCTTTGAACTGGAATGTGTTCCCTAGTGAGTTTGCATCTCTTCCACCCTGGAGCAATAGCAATGGCAATTCCTATTGGTCCATGTCATGACCAAGCACCAGAAAGACAATATGAGATGAAATGCATGGTTGGACAGAGTCCACTTGTGGTGCAAGATCCTGCAGTGGCTCAGAGTGTCTGCGAAGACATTGTCAGAGCCTGCCAGGTGAATGGCAATGGGATGGATGTCTCAAGGGACACACCAGTCCCACAGTTGAGTGGCTAGATCCAACATCCCTCCCTGGCGACTGACATAACATACTACTGTAGTGTTGTCTAAGATTGTCTGAACAACCTTTCTACAAAGGAGTCTCTTGAATGTGTGAAGAGCTTTGATGATGGCAAGAAGTTCTAGAGTGTTGATATGGAGAGTGGACTCCTTGGCTGACCAGTGATCTTGTATAATTGCTATTCTGCAGTGTGCTCCCCATCCTGTGAGGGAAGCATCATTGATCACTGTGGCGGCTGGCTTCAGTAGAGTGAAAGGCATTCCAGACAGGAGGCTGCATCTGGCTATTCACTACAGCAGGGAAATTCTCACACCACAAGGTGAGTCTCATGTGTTGGTCATCCTGCAGAATGTTGAAGCAGCAGAGGAACCAGTGCTGGAGTGGACAGAAGTGGAGAAGAGATATGTAGGTGACTGCAGTCGTTGTGGCCATGAGATCCAAGAGGCGCTGAATCCTGAGGACTAAAAAGAGGTTCTCTCAAGGATGTTAAGTACCGCTACACAGAGGGTTGCTGCCCTTTGAAGTGGGAGAAAAGCCCTTGTCACAGTACAGTCAAGAGAATTACCTATGAAATCCAAAGTCCAGCAGGGTTCTAGGTGTCATTTCTTGGGATTTATGGAGAGTCCTAGATCCTGAAACAGAGAGAGAGTGAAGTTTTGTCTTGCAGGCTGCTACCAGAAGCCAGGCATCCAAGCAGGGATAGGCTATGATCCCCTTGGTCCTGAGGTTAGGGATGACTACAGCTATGCACTTTGTGAACACTCTAGGAGCTGTAGATAGACTGAATGGGAGAACCCTGTATTGATACAGCTTGTCCCTGATTTCTTGTGTAGTGGGCTAATGAGATGTGAAAATATACATTATGAAGATCTATGGAGGCAAACCAGTCACCTTTCTTGAGGAATGCGAGGATCACCATCTTGAACTTGCAAGGACAGATGTAACAGATGGACCTCTCAGTGGCTTTCAATACCATCAACTATGGTATACTTCTGGGCTGATTCTCTGGGATGGGACTTGGGGACACTGTTATGCAGTGGTTCCAGTAGTTCCTGGAGCGGAGAACTCAGAAGGTGGTGCGGGGTGGGGGTCCTGTTCAACCCCCTGGACATTGGCCTGTGGGGTCCCCATGCTGTTCAACATCTACATGAAACCACTGGGAGAGGTCATCTGGAATTCTGGGGTTCAGTGTCATCAATATGCTGATGATAACCAACTCTATCTTTCCTTTCCATTTGATTCCAAGGAAGCCAAAAGGCAGATCAGGGAATAGAGACTTTGCCTGTGCTGGAAGGGCTTACACTCCCACTGAAATCTCAGGCTCTCAGCCTTGGTGTTCTCCTGGAATCAACTCTGAGCCTGGTTGCCGAGGTCTCAGCAATGGCCAGGACTGCATTTACACAGTTAAAACTTGTGCACCAGCTGCATCCATTCCTTGAGACATCAGATCTGGGCTTAGTGACACATGCTTTGATTACATCCTGTTTGGACTACTGTAATGTGCTCTACATGGGGCTGCTTTTGGAAACTGTTTGGAAACTTCATTGAGTTCAAAACATGGGAGTCAGAATGCTGACTGGGGACAATTACAGAGAACATATAATTCCCTTGCTAAAACAGCTCCACTGGCTACCTGGTTGTTTCTGGGCACAATTCAAAATGCTGATTATGACCTATAAAGCCCTGAATAGCTTAGGTCCAGGCTATCTGAAAGAACGTATCTCCCTGTACAAACCAACTAGAACCTTAAGATCCACTAAGGAAGATTTTCTCTCTGTCCCGGACAGAATGTATTTATTGTTGAAAGCTGCCTTGGGTCCCAGTTCCAAGAGAAAGGCAGCCTACAAATCCAGTAAGTAAATAAATAAATGAATGAATGAATGAATGAATGAATGAATGTTGACACCGCACAGGTCCTAAATGGGCTGAAGCCCACCATTTCTCTTGGGAATGGTGAGGTAATGGAAAAAGAAACCTGTTGTCTTGCAATGAGGAGACTCCTTTGTACAAGAGAGCAGAGGACTGGGACTCGTAACGTAGAGCAAAATACGCTAAGAGGAGGAGGACTTAAGAACTCTACAGTATAGCCCAGACAGATGATAGTAAGTACCAGTTATCTGCAGTGATGTTCCACCAGGTGGAATAATGGCAGGAGAGATCTGGAGCTTGTCGTGGAATTAGGCTGGTAAGGTGGAAGTTTGGCAGTGGTGGCTACCTGTGAAAGGAAGCAAAACTGCAACTTCGGAGTAGAGGATGACTTCTTCGAGGAAGGCTGGCATGACTTTATGTGTGGCATAGAGACATGGAATGCAGAGAGGCGCCCCGGGATGGACACTGAGAAGACCCTGAATAGTAGGAAGAGGTAGGAGTATGCTTCCATGAGGGCCTGTAAGAGCGTGGCTTATGTTGTAGCCGCTGGGCTCCAGATCCTATCTTCTTTGTCATGAGCCTGGCCTTAGTTAGATGTTCCATAGAGTTGTCTGCTGGAGCACAGAACAGGCCCTGGCCATGGAAGGGGAACTCCTCAATTCTCTTTCTTCTGAGGCATTCTGAGAGGCCTGCAGATCGAAGCCACGCATAGAGCATCAGAGCTACTGAGCCAGCCATGACTCTAGCAGCACATTCCACTGAGTGCTAGGTGACTGCACCTGTTGGGTAGTCAGGATTAAAGCTTCTAGATGGGATTGTAGGGTGACAGCCTTGTGCTTATCTGGGAGGTAAGGAATCAATATGAAGATCTCATCCCACAAAGAACAATTATATGCTGCCATGCATGCTTGGGGTGTTGGATACACAGGCACAAGGGAAGCCACTGAATAGAATCACCTTCCAAAGATGTCCAAAATGGACCTACCTTCCTTCCTTCCTTCCTTCCTTCCTTCCTTCCTTCCTTCCTTCCTTCCTTCCTTCCTCCCTTTCTTTGCAAAGCCTCCACAGTGATGGAATTAGGAGTCGAGTGGTTAAAGAGGTATGAAACATCTTGCTGCTGAGCACAGCATTGTCTAGAGCACACATGCTCTAGACAATGTAATGTTGGAGGGAGCAAAGCTGGTTGCGACTAGGCATGCTTAATTTCCTGAAGTTTCCTGAAGAGCAGGAAGAAATGGTATAGTTGCCAGTGTGGGTGATTGCTTGTCCACAGTCTGGAAAACGGGGTCTTGGACAGGACCAGATGGACCAGAAATGTCCAGTCCAATTGTCTTTGCCATCTTGAGGACAATGTACGCAAAGTGCTTTATTTCTTTTGGTGCCAGATCAGGAATAGAGTCATCAACTACATTTGGTGGGGAGTCATGAGATGGTGTGACATGGTAGAAGTAGAGCTGGAGTCATAGTCTTTGAAAAAGGACTCAGAAGGCTCATCAGTCTGAGCAGCGGAGGCTCATGGAACAGGAGCTGAAGAGATAGTTCCTCTTGTTGCAGGTCTGACAGTAGGAGCTGGTAGTGATGTTGGTGTGAAAGTCCGTACCACAGGCCTCAACACCATGGCCATCGTCTGTGGGGGAGATCATAGAACATGAGATGGAACTGAGCGATGCAGTCTGCCAGTAGTAACTATGAGGATCTGGATGGCACAGGCAGGGCAGGGGAGGTGGAGACAGGAATAGCAAGGCTGACCAAGTGTGGTGGGGTTCCAACAGAGAATGTTGTTGAGGTGTCCTGGAACGAGGCTGAGGAGAAAGGGACTGATGCTGATGTCAGTGAGGATACCAGGACTGTGAACGAGACTAAGACTGTGAATGGTACTGTGACACTGACCATTGAGGAGACCAGTATTGAAAGCAGTGATGGTAATGGTCACAGTACAGCAGAGAATAGGAGTAGCAAGGCGGCGTCCTCCCCAGGTGCACCCTCTGGCACCTATCAAGGTAAGATATCAAAGTGAAGGGAGAATCCTCACAAAAGGTGAACCAGCAAGAGGTGGTGAGGGTGAGGTCAGTCCTGATGGTTGAGAGATCAGTCTCTACTCTGATGGGAAATGGTCAGTCTATCTCTTTTAGGTGAGTGGTCTCAGCTCCAACAGGAAAGACCTGGTGATTGGTTCCAACCTGGGATTGGTGGCAGTGGAGATGAAACCCAGCTGCAGCGCTGTGGAGACACAGTTGGAGAACAAGGGGCCAAGTACCAAGTACTCCTGTATCTTGACCTGGACTGTCAGCACTGAAGGAGGCAAAGTGGGTACCAACATAGCTGGAGGCTCTGTGACCAAAGGGGCTGAAGATGCAGAGATTGTCAATGTCAATGTCAATATTGAGACATGAGGATCATCCTGGCACTTAGCCTTCTTCTTTTTCTTCTCCTTCAGGGTGACTGGGTCAACTGGAGTAAGCACTTCTAAGACGCCTTGTCTTTATGAGCCAGTATCTGGATTAGAGGTGGAGTAGGAGAGGCCTCAACCAGTCGATTCCAAATTGGCCACATCAGCTTGGTCAAGGTCTTGGGCTGGCTCTCAATAAAGAGGGCTTTGGTATCGACAAAGTCGAAGGCTTCAGTACTGAAGAAGAAGACTTCAGTGTCGACAATGGTGTTGATGTTGGCACCAATATTTAGGAGACCCTGGAACTCTTTGATATAGTACTGGAGGCCATGAAAAGGGCGTTATTTGCCACTGCCTGCTCCTTAACCTTCAGGAACTGTTCCCAGCAATAATATTTCCAGCAAGAAGCTCTGTTTTTGATGGTTTGCAATGTGCAGTCTTGACAGATCTTACACAGTTTCACATTATGTCCTTCTCCCAAGCAATACAAGCACTTGGAGTGGGCATTGGACAATGAAACTTTGCACCCACAAGTAACACAAAGAGAGAAATAGAGGCCACTGAAGAAAGAAAGGCAGGTTAAGGAAAAAGATAGGAAAGACTATGAACAAGTGTCTCTTTTTAAAGGAATAATAAGATAAAAGGAAGAAGAGAAAGGATAGAAACGTTTAGAAAAAAACTGCAGAAGGATTGCTATTCAACCAGAACTAACCAACAGAAGCTATCCATTTAGCAAATAAGACACTGAGGGGAAGCTAGCTCGGTGGGCTTGAGCATGCTTGGTATGCAGAAGGGAGAGGGGTTCACACCAAACTACTCAGCTCTAGAATTTTCTGTCAGGGCTTCTGTACAGGCACAAAGAACCTATTGTGAGAGACTATGAAGAAAAAGTAATATTTCAATGCAGAGGTATTATTTCCTGCACAGAAAATGTTGCTTTCTGAACAAAACGACTACATATCAATTTTGCAAAGAATAAGTTCTGAGCTCCAAAGATTCTCATCAGTCCAGAACTCTTCTCATCAGCGTTTCTCAGCACTCAAAAAATGTCTTTAGCATATTTTTGAATAGTCTTTCTATCTCTGCTCAAGAGTATGCTGTTTCCTGAGGCAAAGAATCATAATGTACTAGAGAGACTTACAAGACTCATCAAGCCCACTGACCATTATCCCTTCTTTCTGATTCATGTTTGAATAAATGCCACTGCTAACTAGCACCCTTTCAGGGAACCTGGTCTACCCCAACAAAGCACACAGTGAGACTGGCTGAATGTGTGTCAAGATACAATGGCCTGGCTGCAGGAAAAGGTTGAGAGGTGAATGGTGTGGGAGTGGCAATGGTGATGTGACCAGCTGCTTCTTGTTGAGTTGCTTGAAAGACAGCCTTCTAATGAAGGTGTCTGCTTTTCCCACATTTGGCAGGACAAATTGCCTCTTTGTAAAGGAGACTCAGAGGAGGCTTGAAGGGGATCCATTCCAGTGGCCAGTATCCTGGGAGGGAATGGATGAACAAACTTGAAGCCAGGGTATGTACGGTGCTGAAGGGGTTGTGAAGCCACCAGAACATTGTTACTGAAGCTTGATTTTGGCCAAACATCACTACTGATATTTTAACTGAAGAAAATTAAATAATACTTAAATAATCAAAACTAAACAACAGTAAGCAAACTCAACAGTGATAGAGAAAGAAGGACCTTGGTAGTACAATCTTTGCAATAACAGGTTAAATTATACTAAGCTTAACTGTGTCTTTGTTGGATGCAAACAAGCAAGGTCTAAAATCAAGCCT
This sequence comes from Ctenosaura bakeri, assembly GCA_948474755.1. NCBI lineage: Eukaryota > Metazoa > Chordata > Lepidosauria > Squamata > Iguanidae > Ctenosaura > Ctenosaura bakeri. Next base: position 66,085 of record CAOLHI010000645.1, read on the forward strand.
AGAGGGGATTAAAAGACTAAGAAACTAAGCTTTCCCATACCATGAAATAAAACATACGTATTATAAAAATTGGATATTCTTGACAGCTGCCAAATTGTCTATACTAAGTTATAACAATGGGAGATAGAATTAGGCTTTAAAAAGTGGCAGTCATCAAAGAAATGGTGGGGGGAAAGACAAAGAGGCAGACAAAAGATAAAGAGAGAGGAAATCGTGGGAAAGTGGAAATCGTGGGAAAGTGGCTGAAAGCTTCAAAGTTAAACAGATTAACAACTGAAAGTTACAAGAGAGAGGATAGCAAGAAATAACAGTTGAGAGCTACTGTTAAAGGCATAAACAGAATAACAGCTGAGAGTGAGAGAGGAGACTGCAGGAAACTGACCATAAACTTTAAACAGAATAATCTGCTGAGAGTTTTGAGACTGAAAGAGAGGAGATCAGGGGGGGAAATAGCTGAGCTACTGTCAAACTTAAAAGACAAAAATGACAGCACAATTGCAATCTGTGTATCTGGAAAGTTAAAAGAAAGAAAATAGAAAGCAGGAAAAAAAAAAGATTGTGAGTGTACTGGAGTGGACTAAAATTGTACATCTATAATAATAGCAGATGTAATAACAGAAACATTAAAGGCGAGTGGGGAAAAAGACTTCAACACAGATACAGATGACAAAAAGATTTGACAGATTATAGATAATTATCAAAGACCTCCCTTTAATATGAAGATTACTAAACTAAAGAAAATCATTGACAGAATGATGAAGACAGAGGCATTCTGAAGGCAGCAATGGTAAAAGAATAGAAGTTTTGAATAGCAAACTATATTTGATAAATATGTAGTGAACTAATAGTATAGAGTTGATACAGATTAATATGCATTAATATTACAGTAACAGAATGCTTGATATAACTGAATTGTTTAGTGTTACATATAGCACTCCCTTATTTCATTATATATTGTTTTTATTTTCTTTTTTCTTTCATTAGATACTACAGCTGATGAATGAGGAATGATTTTTTTTTATATTAACAGGAAGTTACGATCTTGAGTGAAGGATTAAATTTTTATTTAATTTACTTCTTATACTACAGTTGGAGTAAAAGACACAGGAAGCACAACTGCTACAGAAGTGATTGTTTTAAGCTTCCAAGGTCTTTGTGATACCATAATAGGCCCAAGGTTAAGGAATTATTTTTCTACTTTTCTCTTTCAACTGACCTTGATCTCTAACCTCTTGTTTTCCAGTATTTCTCATCAGAAATGTATTTCCTCTTTGGCAATGAAATACTGCCACTTGCATCTCCAATTTTAGCAAGTTATTTAAAAGGGCTTGTGTTGAATAGCAGTTAAGATATGTTGTTACCCTGTTTACTGGGGGTCAAGGGAGGGACACCTAAATAACCTTACAATTACAGAAGATGGGGAAATTAGTCAAGAGCAGTGGTTGGCACTACGAGAGGCAGGGTAACACAGCAGGATCTTGTAACCCAATGTTTACGGGGCTAGGCCAAGTCAAGAAGTAAACCATGTTGGAAATTAATGAATGATCTTTATTAAATACAGGCACACAATGTAAGCAACACACGCACACAGATAACTACGGAAAATAAAGGTTTGAGTTTGACAGCAGAATTTTCAGAAGGATAGTTGATTCGGGTGATACAGAACCTGTTCCTGGAGCCCAGAAAGAAGATAGAGAGCGAAGCTGGGGTGCGATGTATCTCAGCACATGGAGCTGAGGGGAAGCTCACCAAGCATAGAATCATAGAATCATAGAAATGTAGAGTTGGAAGAGACCACATGGGCCATCCAGTCCAACCCCCTGCCATGCAAGAACACCCTCAAAGCACTTCCAACAGATGGCCATCTAGTCTCTGCTTAAAAACCTCCAAGGAATGAGCCTCCACTACACTCCGAGGCAGCATATTCCACTGCTGGACAGCCCTGACTGTCAGGAAGTTCTTCCTGAGGTTCAAGTGGAATCTCCTTTCCTGCAGCTTGAATCCATTGCTCCTTGTCCTGGTCTCTGGAGCAGCAGAAAACAAGCCCCCTCCTTCCTCTACATGGCATCCCTTCAAATATTTAAACATGGCTATCATGTCCCCTCTTAACCTTCTCTTCTGCAGACTAAACATACCCAGCTCTCTAAGTCTATCCTCATAGGGCATGGCTTCCAGGCCTCTCACCATTTTGGTCACCCTCCTCTGGACTTGCTCCAGCTTGACCATGTGCTTCTTGTTCAGCTTGTGGTCTATGAAGACTCCTAGATCTCTTTCACAAAGCAGCAGCATGGTGGTCTGGAACTCGGGAGCGATCCGAGGATGGTCTCAGAACCAGGGGTTTTTATAGAGGGAAATGTAACTGCAGGTATGCCATACTTGGGGAAAACAATGCATTTTAGGAGTGAGACAAAGCTTTGGAAAGGTCAGAATTTAACATGATTGAGTTAAGTCCGAATTGACAAAGAGTTAGCCAGTATGCAAATGCTCAGTGCTTGGTAGTTGAGTATTGAGCTTGCCAGGTTGCCTGCTCGGGGCAGGGAGTCCTTTGTAAACAGCATGCATACATAATGAAGGTGTTTGCAGAGAGGTCTCCTAAAGCAAGAATCTGGCTATTTCTGGCCTGCCTGGGTAGAGAATGGAATGTCCAGCAATTAGTGGCCGCGCCTAGTCTGTGCTTGTTCGAGGGCCTCACAAACACGTGGAGAGGGGTGGTAGAAGAGAGCCAAATTATTGATATCAGGATATATTACAGGGAACAGTGGAAGGAACTAAGCCTAGCACTCCTGCAAAAGAATCCATCGAAATTCTGGGATACAATTGCAAAGCTCGAAAAAAGGTCATCTCCAATTTTAGAAGGAACTATTTCTAAAAACAACTGGGAAAGCTATTTTGGAAAGCTATTTAATGATCCAGACCATCTTAAGTTTATTCCCCCGGACTATACTGGACCTAGATGGGAACATAGCTGGGAATATATTTCTATAGATAGGGCTAATTCATTAATACTAAGACTAAAGAAAGGTAAAGCACCTGGTGAAGATGGCCTTCCATCAGACTTTTATATTGCATTTTCAGACTGGTGGGCTCCAATTTTTGCCTCATTATTTTCTTTAATTAATAGTGTAGGAGTTACACCACCTAATTGGTCATCTGCTATTGTAGTTCCAATCTATAAAAAGGGTCCTAGAAATGATCCAGGAAATTATAGGCCCATTAGTCTCTTGGATGTTTCTGGGAAAATTTATGCCAGGTCTCTTCTAGATACATTGGAGGATTGGGTGGAAGAGCATGCATTGCTGGCCCCAGAACAGGCTGGCTTCCGTTCAGGCAGATCAACTTTGGATAATTGTTTTATGTTGAAATATGTTATTGATAAATATCTGGCAGGAACTGTAAAGCATATTTTTGTAGCATTCATTGATTTGAAGGCTGCTTTCAACTCTATTTCACGGGAACGTTTTTGGGTTAAATTACAAACTATGGGTATTGATAAGAATCTTCTAAAATGTATAATATCCCTTTATTCAAATACATCCTTGAAAGTCAGAGTTGATGGTACACACCTGTCAGACTCGATACCTGTCTCTAAAGGAGTAAGACAAGGGTGTCTGCTTGCTTCCCTTCTTTTCAACTTATTTATAAACGATGTAGTTGAGTTCTTAAAAGGTGACCAATTTTCCCCAGTTAAAATTGGAAATCGGAAATATTCGATCCTATTGTATGCAGATGATGCTATCCTGATTTCCTATACTCAAGTAGGCCTGCATAGATTGTTGAATCAGTTTAGTTTATACTGTAAGAATTAACAACTTTCCATCAACTACCAAAAAACAAAAGTGATGGTATTTGGCAAATCAAAAAAAATTTATAACTGGCTACTTAAATGATTTATTTATTGTTGATTATGTATTACATGTAAATTGGCTGGATTATCCTTTTTTATTTTATCTTATTTTATTTTTTTCATTTTTGTGCAATGGCTGGCTGCTAAAATGCAATAAACTTGAACTTGATATCAAAATGATATCTACGGGTATCTCCAAGTAGGCCTAAACTGCAGTAACAATATTATTATTATATTTTACAGTATTGAACAGTAAAGTGCTGAATAGTAATTAAGATACACAGTATTTTACAGTATTATGTATAAGGAAATTACTGAAAACATTGAAAGATTTTGAATCTAACAATGAGGAATGAGTATTTTGAATCACTAACAGAAGAAAAGCAGAATGAGGATTTATACACATGCTCAATCCTTTCTTTAGCCCATTTTATAGGTTGGACAACTGGACAACTGAGCATGTGGAAATAGACAAAATTTTTAGAATAAACTCTTTCATTGCAAAGAAAATGATCATTCCAAGAAACATTGTTATTTCTTGTGTGAAAGAGTTAATCTTATAGCAAAACTATACCAGCAAATTTATAATTGAAGCCAAAGAATTCAAGATATTTAAAAATCTCCCACCACAAGTTGTAAAAAGAAGGATTATAAATTTGTAATCCAGATTCTAAAGAAAAAGGAAATATTCTACAGATAGGGATGAACAGAAGGCATTTCCTTCACTCGCCACCAGAAAAGACACATCTCAAAAGCAGAATTTCTTAAGAAGATAAAGGAAGAACACAATAAACAGTAGCAGAAGAAGAAACTAAAAGAGAAGACCAAACAGGAAAAGAAGAAATTGAAGAAACCACAAAAGAATACCAAACAAAAAAAGAGATACTTTTGTGTGAGGAAGAAGTCCAAGACCTAGGAATTCTATAGGCTAACAAAAACTCTAATCAAACATGAGGATGAAGATTCTATCTTGGAATGTACAGGGACTTAACTCCCTCATAAAAAGGAAAAGTTATTCATTACTTGGATTAATAAAAATTGGATATCATATGTCTACAGGAAATCTGCATGAGAAACAAAGACCTAACATACTTGAGGAACCCCAAACTAGGAGAGGAATTCTCAACAGCAACTGATAAAAAAGAAAAAGGAGTTATGATATATGTCACCAACAGAGAAACAGCTAAAGACATATTTACGGATAAAAAAAGTCACTTTATAGGAATTCAAATAGATAATGATGGGAATAAAATTTTTGATTGTAGGAGTCTAGGGCACATTGGACAATAAAAGTAACTTCTATCAGAAATTATTGAGGAAAAATACTTTATTTTACCATAAAGAACTCATCCTTATGAATGACTGGAATGGCATTTTAGATACAAATTTTGATAGAAGAGCAGAAAACAGAAGAAGGAAGAACCAAGGGAAACTACCTAACATATTTGTTGAACTTCTGAACACTATCTTTGAGGGATATATGGCATTATAAATATGGGAGAAAGACAGGCCTCAGCAACTCCACACTTTACAAAGTAAATGTATTCTTTATGCTAAAAACAGCAAATAACTCCCCCCCCATTTTCATTGTTTATTGTATGCGTATGGCATTTTCAATATTTGCTTTCAGAAAGTGTCTAATGAGGTTTATTGTCTATTTGAAAGATCTTATGGCTTATTTTAAAATCAATTCGTTTCCATTAAAGAAAATACATTTAGTAACAATGCCAAAGAACAGGTTGTTTACCTGTAACTGTGGTTCTTCGAGTGGTCATCTGTGCCCTCATACATTAGGAGGAGGTTTCGCGCCTGCGCGGTAGCGTTGGGAAGATTCCAGAGCTCGTTAGCTTGGCGGGAACCCCTCCCCCATGCCAGTACTGCGTGTACTCATCCCGCCGGGTAGTGGTCTCTCCTCAGTTCTGGTCCGCCGAAGAGGATGGGACCTGAAAAAGAGGGGAAGGCAGGGCGGGCATATATGAGGGCACAGATGACCACTCGAAGAACCACAGCTACAGGTAAGCAACCTGTTCTTCTTCTTCGTGGTCTCTGTGCCTCATACATTAGGAGACTGTGTAGCTTACCGGTAGGATGGTGGGTCAGGTCCCAGACCCTAGAGAACAGAGGCTAGCACAGCACGGCCAAATCGAGCATCTCTCCTGGATCGGCAGTCGAGTCTGTAGTGACGAACGAAGGTCAATGGTTGGGACCAGGTTGCCACATGGCACAACTCCGGCAGGTCGACGCCTCGCAGGAGGGCAGCAGAGGTCACCACGGCTCTGGTGGAGTGAGCCCGCAGGAGGTCTGGCGGAGGCTTCTTAGCAAGTTCGTACGCCAGGTCTATGGTCTGTGCCACCCATTTAGAGAAACGTTGGGTGGATACCTTGTGGCCCCTCCGGTGCTTGCCATGGCAGACAAAAAGGTGTGGTGTCTGCCGATAGGCCGCAGTCCTGTCCTTGTAAAAGGCCAAGGCACTACACACATCAAGGGACTGAAGGGACCGCTCCAGAGGTGTAGTTGGTTCTGGGTGGAAGGTTGGAAGGATGATGTCCTGGCTCAGATGGAAGCTGGACACCACCTTCGGCAAGGAGGAGATGTCAGGCCAGAGGACCACCTTGTCACGATGGAAGACAAGGTATGGCTTGTTGCACCGTAACGCTGTCAACTCTCCCGCCCATCTGGCGGAGGTGATGGCCACTAGGAACGCAGTCTTCATTGTGAGCAGCCTGTTATCTGACATTGCCAGTGGCTTGAAGGGTGGCCTCATCAGCTGCGACAGCACCAATGATAGCGACCACGGCAGGAGCGGCGGCGATACCGGTGGGTAGAGGTGCTGCAGGCCCTTCAGGAACTGCTTGACTGTGCCATCTCTGAAGAGCGCAGCCGACAGGGATCGTGGTGGCTGGTATGCCACGATCGCAGCGAGGTAGACCTTGAGCGATGGAAAGGCAAGGCCTTGTTGTCGTAGGTGGAGGAGCAAGTGGAGTACGGTACGCAGGTCGACAGGTGATACCGGCTCTTGACGTTCCTCGGCGAAGGCCATGAAGCGCAGCCACTTGTAGTGGTAGTTCGTGTAGATTCTTTTCTGGTCGCAGTTAAGATGTTGCCGATGATGGGGTCATCTACGGCGATATCCTCCAGGCATGGAGGGCCAATACTGGCAGGTCCGGGTGCAGGACGAGACCGTCGGAGTGGGACAGCAGGTCCGGCACCGTCGGAAACCTGAGAATCCTCCCCCGGGCGGCCTCGATCAGGGGCCTGAACCAGTGCTGCCTCAGCCAGTATGGTGCCACGAGGATCGCGTCTGCTCCGTCCGCGATGATCTTCGATATCACGTGGCCTAGGAGCAGGAACGGAGGGAAGGCGTAGAGAAGTCCCTCGTCCCACGAGAACGATCGTGGCCGGCTCTTGAGCAGAAACGGCGGCACTTCGCATTCTGGCTGGTCGCGAAGAGGTTGACGGTCGGCTCACCCCATAGGTCCAGAACCATCTGGAAGGTGTCGTCCAACAGGGACCACTCGTGGTGGGAAGAGGTGTCCCTGCTGAGGGCGTCCGCTGTGGAGTTCTCCTGCCCTGCCAGGTGAACTGCCACCGGGTGTACCTGCAGCGGGACGCACCGGTTCCAGAGGGAGAGCGCGATGGCCAGAAGCGTGATGGAGTGCGTCCCTCCTTGTCTGTTCATGCAACAGACCGCCGTGGTGTTGTCGGTGAGGACCAACACCGAGCGGCCCGCGACAAGGTGTCAGAACGCTCTCAGTAATTTGTGGATCGCCAGTAGCTTGAGGGCATTGATATGGAGGGACGTCTCGTCGTCCATCGACCTGACTCAGAGGTCGCCGGTGTGCGCTCCCCAGCTGAAGAGCGAGGCATCCGTTGTCACCATGACCAATGGCTTGGGTTCGCGGAATGGCATGCCTGACAGGAGATTCCTGTGTGACTGCCACCACAGGAGCGATCGACGTACCTGTTGCAGCAGAGGGTATTGATGAGACTGGTCATACCACCATGGATCGAAGGCCCTGACGAACCAGTGTTGGGGCGGTCGTGCACGTAACCTGGAGAGGTAGGTGACGGCGGTGGTCGAGGCCATGTAGCTGAGGAGCTGCTGTATCATCCTGGCTGATGTCGTCGGAGCCCAGAAGGCGGTGGACGCTGCCCGACAAAGCATCCATGCCCTCTTGTCTGGTAGGTAGGCTGTCACTGATACTGCGTCGAGGGTCACTCCGATGAAGGACCCGGGTGGGTTCGAGATGGGACTTTTTGGGGTTGACCCTGAGTCCGAGCCGAGTGAGCAATGTCAAACTCCGGTGAATGTCTTTGTAAAGTTTTTGTTTGCAGGACACCACCAGTAGCCAAACGTCCAGATAGGAGTAGACAGAGACGCCTTTCGTCCACAGGAAGGAGACAATGGGGGCCATGCACTTTGTGAATACTTGGGGCGCGGTGGAGAGGCCGAACGGTAGCACCTGGTACTAGTAGCTGGTGCCGTCGACCGCGAAGCGTAGGTATCGTCTGTGCTGCAGGCGAATCGAGATGTGGAAATAGACGTCTTTGAGGTCTATGGACGCAAACCAGTCCCCTCGCCAGAGGAAGGGGAGGATCGACGGCAGCGGGACTATCTTGAATCTCTTGGGGCAGATGTACTCATTCACTCCTTGGAAGTCCAGGATGGGCTGCAGGGATCCGTCCGCCTTTGGTACCGTGAAGTAACTCAAGTAGAAGCCAGTGGTTTTGGCTGAAGGTGGTAGTGTCTCGATCGCTTCCTTTTCAAGGAGGGACTGGATCTCTTCCAGCAGAGCCGAGCTGGCCAGGGTGGAATAGTAGACGCCCCGTGGCGGAATATCCTGGAACTCGATGGCGTATCCCAGGCGGATGATGGTAAGTACCCAGGAGTCCGCAGTGATGTCCTGCCATTGGTCGAGGTTCCTGGCCAGGCTTGGATGATGGATCAAGTCTGCTAGAGGGGCGAAGGATGGCATGGGTGGTGTCCTGCGAAGACCATCAAAAACGAGTCTTCGCCGAAGAGGAAGATTTCTTCAATGACGAAGATTGGCGCCGTCTGGGAAGCCTTCGTGAGGCCGAAGATGTGGATGGTCTTGAAGCGGTCGATCAAGGAGATGCCGAAGATGAGGAGGACCTTCGCCACAATGATCTTGGCTGGAAGGTGCGGCGGGATTGGGTGGGCTGGTTTAAGCCCATCTTCTTTGCTGTCAGCCTGGTCTTCACGAGGTGATCCATGGCCTCGTCGGTGGAGGTGTGGAAGAGGCCTTTGCCGTCAAACGGAAGGTCTTCAATCCGCCGACGGCTGTCTTCCTGGAGTCCAGAGGACTGGAGCCACGCGTGATGTCAGAGGGCTACGGCACTGACCATCACCCTCGAGGTGGCCTCCGCGGCGTGCCTCGAGGTGGCAATCTGTTGAGTAGCCACAGCAACGACCTCGCTGAAGATCTGGGTGGCTGAGGCGCGCGACTCCTCCGGTAAGTCAGCTAAGAGCGGTGCAAGTCGGTCGAAGAGGTAGCAATGGTAGGCCGCAATGGTAGGCCGCAAGGCATGCCATCGTGTTCACTATTCTGGCCACCAAGGACGACGCCAAGTAAAAACGGTGACCGAAGGTATCGAGCTTCCGGCCTTCACGATCCAGAGGGGTGGTGTGCGTCTGATTGCCTCCTTTCACCTGGGCTGACTCGACAACTATGGAGTTTGGTACAGGGTGGCTGAAGTGTTCTCCTTCTGCGTCCTGTACAAGTGCTCCAGCCTATGGAGGATAGGCTGTGCTGATGCCGGCTTCGCCCACGGCTGCTTCATTGCCTCTACCAGAGTAGGCAAGAAGGGCAGTGGTGCGGTCGATGGTGGGCGGGTTTCCAAGTACTGGAAGACCGGATCCTGGGCTTGTGGAACAGGTTTGGTCACCTTCAGGCCGAGGGCCGTGGCCATTCTCAGGAGGATGGCAGAGGACTGGCGCACATCCTCTGGCACAGACTCTGGACCTGGTTCCCCGAAAACCAGCGGTGGTGACTCATGAGACGAGGGAGTGGACTCCGCAGAATCGGAGTCTGAAGCGTAGGAGTCGCCGGATGGGGTTGGCGATTGCTCCCCTTCCTTCTCTTCAGCTGGTTTACGGGCCAGGTCAGCCAGGGTGACTGCTGGAGCTGTGGGCTGCGTCGATGTGGGTGCGGCCGATGTTATGGCCAGTGCTGAGGTCACTTGCAGGGGTACCACCGAGGGTCGAGGGCGGTGCACTGCCTGCGTTGTAGTCGTGCCAGCCACCGTCATTTGGGCCACGGTGGAGTGTGGGACTGGACGGGTCGCTGTGGCCGTCGTCCGCGGGGGTGGAGAGAGAGCCCTGTAGTGGGGTGAGGGGTCCCGGGACCTTCGGTGGCTCGGAGATCGACGCAGCGGTGACCATTCGTAGCGGGAGTAACGGGATTCCCGCATTGGCAAACGAGATCAGCGTCATGGTGACCAGTACCATTAATCTGGATGGTAGCGGTCTCTGTACGACGGCAAATAAGAATAACAAGAACCAGGTGGTTCGTGCCACCCCTGCTCCTGGGCGTACCTTCCCAGGTAGACTGGGGAGTAGGTTCTCTCGCCGGAGCGTATGCTCTCCAGGCGCATCTCCCGATAACGCAGGGATGGAGGCCTGGCCTGGAATTCCAGGGAGTGGGATTCACGTCGAGGGGCCAGCCGCTGCCTGCCCAAAGCCTCATCTCGGTGGTCTGCCGGGGTTGGATGGCGACTTGGTGGGGCAGTCTCCGTAGTGAGGCTAGGGGGCCGGGGGTGAGAGGCCTGGATGGCTTGCTCCTCATCCGACACCTTGAGAATGTCCTGCTCCTCCGGAGGGTCCTCCTTCTCAGGGAGGTCCATTGGTTCGGGTTCCTCGGCAGTCTGGGTGAGTGGTGGAGTCAGAGGTCGCACCACTTTTAGTGGAGATCGCCGGTTTTCCTTCCTCTTCTTTTTCTTCTCCTTTCCCGCATCTTTGGTAGCGGGACGCTTTTCTGGGCGGGGGTTAGCGGTTTGGAGAAGGAGGAGGCCTGTGAGCCCGCAGGGTCCTCACGTGCCCAAGCCGCCGAGGTCTTCGGGATTCTCGGTAACTTCATGATCGGTATTATGCCCGGCATCGATCCCGATGACATTGAGGGCGCGGCGGCTGCCGCCACTGGCAGAGAAGAAGAAGAGGGAGTCGGGCGTTTTTCGGCCATCGGTGTCGTCTCAGTCATCTGGGCCTGAAGAGATTGTTCACAGCAGTGGGACTTTAGCCTCGCCGCTCGGTTACGGAGTGTCTGGTGGGTGAACTCCCTACAAGCGGAACAAGCCTGCACGTTGTGTCCTTCACCCAGACAAAAAAGACACTTCGTGTGTCGGTCTGAAAGGGCGACCTTCCTTCCGCAGGAGGCGCAGTGTTTAAACAGAGCCGACATAAAATATAAGGAAAACGCGGTGAGAAGAAGGGGAAAGTCGAAGATGAGATCCGAAAGACGCAAACAGCCAGAAATAGGTCAGAACCAATCGTACCGTAACAGAATCAGTCCAAAATCCGGGAGGGGGTTGTCAATAAGCGAAAAACTGAAGTCAAAGCCAAAAAATCCAAATCCAAGCAGAAAAGCACAAGCTAACAAGAAGAACCTTCTGTATGCTGAGGCGGACAAGAAAGATCTGAGGAGACACCGTTACCCGGCGGGATGAGCACGCGCAGTACTGACGTGGGGGAGGGGTTCCTGCCAAGCTAACGAGCTCTGCAATCGTCCGAACGCTACCACACAGGTGCGAAAGCTCCTCCTAATGTATGAGGCACAGAGACCATGAAGAAGAATGATGATTTTCAAAATATGTAGTCTATCCTAATCTGTAGAAAAATCTGGAACTACATGGTTGACTTCAGTTATATGCCATGCCCTATCAGGAATTGCTTAGGGAGTTGAGTATGTTTAGTCTGCAGAACAGAAAGTTAAGAGGGGACATGATAGCCATGTTTAAATATTTGAAGGGATGTTACATCAAGGAGGGAGAGGGCTTGTTTTCTGGTGCTCCAGAGACTAGGACACGGAGCAATGGATTCAATCTGCAGGAAAGGAGATTCCCCCCGAACTTTGGGAAGAACTTCCTGATGGTCAGAGCTGTCCAGGAGTGGAATATGCTGCCTCAGTGGAGTGTGGTGGAGTCTCCTTCTTTGGAGGGATGGCCATCTGTTGGGAATGCTTTGATCTGTGTTCTTGCATAGCAGGGGTGTGGACTGGAATGCCCTTGTGGTCTCTTCCAACTCTGATTCTATGATTCTATATTTTAATTTATTCACAGTGCTACCTTTCGAATACAAACCCAATGTTCAAAAAAGCTCCCAGATATAAACATGGTGGTAATCACAGACAGACAGTGCTCCTTCAGAAAGGACTGTGTCTTTCCTCCAAACTAGGACCCATTAACTTGTACTTCCTCACGCAGACCTCCACAGAGAAGCTTCCCTCACATTTTAAATCTCCCCACTCTATAAAGGACGGAGAAATTGGGGGAAAACCCCTTCATCAATCCACCTCTGCCACCCTGCCCTCTCCAAAGAAGTTGCTGCTGCTGTTGCTTCCCCCATATCAGCTGGCTCCTCTCTCTCCGCTCCACCAACCCACCAAGAGTGGAAGGGAGGAAGCACATGGGGAAGGGGACTCTTCTCCCTCTTTTTAATCTTCTCTTTCTCTCACTTCTTTCTCCAGGCACAAGCCCATGCATCTGCAAAACCAGAAGCAGTCAATTAGACGTCAGGCTACTTCACAGATGTAAGCCTCCTGGAAGAATTGCCAGCTGCCTTGACCTTCTGGGACTTAAGATGCTGGTGCCAATCTGAGACTTATGACTATTGGATGAACAAGTCCAGAATCCATGTTAGTCTTTTTAAAATTTTCTTCAAAACATCACTGTCTTGCAAATATATACCTGATATTAATGACATTTTCAGGATTTAATTCTGAATCATGATTTAAACAATAGTAACACATCCTATATTTTCTCAAATATTGCTAATTTGTCTTTTTAAAAATCGTACAGAGATATTCCATCATGACACATGGCATGCATAATTCAAAGAGCCCAACTGGATGCTAGCAAAGGAAAGCAAAAAAGACAAGAAATAAACCACTCAAAACACTTCAATGGGTCAAAAGACCAGATAATGGCCAGGGTTCACCAAAAGAAAGTGCTCATCAATCTCCAATTGATAGCACTGATTCTTCTGATCTTTGCATGGATTCTGCAGAAAAGTACAGAGTGGAAATGGCAGAATTTAAAGGAGAAGAACAAGGAAGAGAAATTGTAGAATTTGAAGCAAAACAGAATACTGAAAGTGACTCTAGTTGTGATACTGTAAATGAGTTGAATGGTGATAAGGACAAAGATTTGCAAATGTTATGTGATGTTGCTTTCTGGGAGATACTCATTCCAGATGATTTTCAGGTTGAAAACATCAAAAGGGAAGTGCCTCTTTCCAGAAGTTGGAAAGCTGACAAACATCTCATGGGTCTTTCAGTGTTTGGACAAGGCAAGATGCAAAAGCAAAAGAAGATGTTTCTCAGTTTTCAAAAGAATAGTTTTACAAGACGAAGCCAAATGGCAAGAAAATTCTTCAGTCATGGATGGTTTACTCACTTATCACTGAGAATTTATACTCTTTTTGCTGCTGACTGTTTGCAGCAAGTGCTATAGATGCAACATCCAAATTTGTGATTGAGTTTCAGATGTGGCGGAAACTCAGACCTAAAGTATGTAACTATGAGACATCTGAAAAACATCTACATTGCATTGGAAAGTGAAAAACATTGGCCGCAAGACTTATGCTATATGAAACTATTGGACTCAGAAAATGGAAAAAGACAAGGGACATCTTGTATAGATTGCTTGATATCACATTGTTCCTTGCCAAGCAGAATCTGGCACTCCATGGCCACAAGGGAGATGAATCTTCATTGAAAAAAGGCAACTTTCTTGAGACGGTTGAAATGCTTTCAAAATATGATCCAGTGCTGAAAGAGCAACTAATGAGATTAAAGCAGCGCTCATGTAAACTCAAAGCATTGGTCTCTTGCACCAAAAACTCAGAATGAGTTTATACGTTCCCTGGCAATCAATCAATAATTTTATTATGGTCATAGACCATCATGAGAAGAAATAACAGATTTTGGCTTAAAATTTGCCCTGGCAAATCATGTAAAAGAGATGCTTGTCATGGACAAAAAAACTGTGAAGCACTTTGGTATCATGTTCCATAGTGCACCTGGCATATCACATACTGATCAGATGTCCAAAGTGATCAGATATGCAAAAATCAATAATTGGAATGTTGAAGTAAAAAGAAGAAATAATAGGATTTTTTCTTTTAAAGAAGAAAACTGCTGCTGACCTTAGTTCCGACATTCTCAAAAATCTGGAAAATGATGGATTGGAAATAATGATTTGCCGCACTCAAGGTTACAATAATGCTGCCACTGTGGCTGGAATATATGGAGGTGTAAAAGCCATTCTTAAGGGAAAGAACAAGACAGCTATTTTTAATATATGTAGGCCATTCTTTTAACTTATGCAGCACTCTTGCCGAAATGCATCACGTGTGATATTTTTTGGAACTCTTGAGGCAATGCTTTCTCTCTTTGCCATTTCCAGCAAATGGAATGTGTTAATTGACCACGCTGGAATAAAGAGGTAAAGTAAAAAGGCTATCTACAACACGCTGGAGTATTCATCATGCTGCAGTTAAGCAGTGAAAGAAAAATTTGACAAGTTTGTGGTGGTGACAGCAGCTCTTTGTAATCCATGAAAATTTGGACAGAAGAGGTGCAACACAAGGTCTTTTGCCTGCTTTCTGTGATTTCACTTTTCTGTGCTACCAGTACTTCTGGTGTGATGTCCTTCAGGAATTTAATCTTACACAATAGCACCTGCAGACTAAGGGCTTAACTCTCAAAAAGGTGGTGCAAAGAGAGACTAAGACTCATTTTGCATGAGGAGCACAGTCACCTAGTGGTGCATGCAACTGAACAGAAACTTTTAAAATCAGATGAATATAGAACTGTAGTAGAAAGAAGATCCAGGTTCAAGAAGAGGAGAGCAGGACAACAAGCAAGTGATGCTCGCCTCACTCTGCAAGAAAAAAAAATAAAGTAAAAGGGTGATGTTTGAGTGCCTTGATTGCTTTCATTCTGAACTCCAAATCAGATCAAGAGTCATCAAGGAAGTAGCAGCCAAGTTTGAGACTGTTCAAGCAAAGAGTCTCATATCGGCCACTGAAGAAGAGTTAAAGATGTTCATCCAAAACTGACCACTTTCTATGATGAAGTAGCTGAGAATGCACTTTCAATAAAAATATCAAGGCTGAGAAAGTATCTGAAAACAGCAGAGACTGATCTGGAAGAAGGCAAAGATTGGGCAGTATTGGGCATTTTGACATTCATAGCTGAATGGGACTCTTTAGAATCTCTCCCAATC
This sequence comes from Ctenosaura bakeri, assembly GCA_948474755.1. Taxonomy (NCBI): domain Eukaryota; kingdom Metazoa; phylum Chordata; class Lepidosauria; order Squamata; family Iguanidae; genus Ctenosaura; species Ctenosaura bakeri. Next base: position 81,392 of record CAOLHI010000645.1, read on the forward strand.
CTTTCATTCAGCATAAAATTATTTCTGACAGTCTGTGTGTCTGTGGATTCATGTTAGAAGTGCTTTTAAAAACTGAAACATATAAAGAACTATTTGTGATCTACTGTGGGACACTCAATGCTTTCCAATCTTGTGATAATATCATTTGAAAATGAGTTGACAAAAGGCATTGATTTTTATGAAGTGATTCACAAATTTGCAGCTTTGAAGGCCAGTGTGATGGACCCTGAGGGTGTGTATTTAGCCTGAGAAGCAGGCCAGCCTTAGCAACAAGTTGCCAAGGGACCCAAGGGGCTCTAGGTCAGAGAGGAACTCAGCCCATTGGTGCATGGGAGGGGCTGAACTTTCTGAGGAGGAGCTCTACATAAGGGGAATGACTTGAACTTTTTTTTTTTTTTTGAGCAATTCCTTCAGGGACAGAAGGAGGGAGGGTTTTGCTGGATAAGAGGGTGATTTTCTTAGAGTCCTAGTGAGAGGCAGAGGAGAGACCAAATCACTTCCGAGTGGGTCAGAAAGTGAGATCCTGACTTAGGGATTAGGACTTTTGAGCAGGGGAAGCCAAAGGTCTGAGTGGGTATGAAAGCTTTGTACCTGAATACTGAGTTGAGGAATCTGGTTAGACATTTTTGGAAGTTGTATTTTGCCTGTATATACTCATAACACCCAATACCTTTTTCCTGTTTGTTGTTTTAACAAAGATTGTATTCTATTTTTATAATTTCTGACTCAACAGAGTACTTTTCTTCAGTTCTAATTTTATAGAAACATGCTACCACAGGTTATCAAATCCTTTTGATTAAGACCAGAAAGACTTTAAGGTGGATTTAAAAAGGGGAAAGTGGGTTGTATAAAAAGGTGGAAAAGCAGGGTGCTATAGAAAGGCTGGGAAGGCAGCTACCATCTCCAGTCTGTGAAAAGAAAAGCAGGCCTGTTCCCCCGCTCCCCAGGCAGGTAAGAAAGTTCTGATTTAGTCAAGATATTTACTGATTTACTCAATGATACCAACTCAATTGGTATCATTCAATTGGCAGCAAATATGAATCATAGACTGTTATGATGGAAAAGCTATGCTGGCAAAGAGGACAGGCTGGACACATTCAAAAGTAAGTCAGAAGGGACTTCAGGACATGGCCTGGTCATAAATTCAAGGGATCAGTCAGGAAGCTCCAGCTCCAAACAAAACCCTGCAAAATTCAAAATTATGTCTTTGGAAATCCTAAGAGGAAAGAACCTTTTCATCTTTTAGCTCCTTCAAAATTGGGAATATAGCTTTCAGTTCAGTATCATTTTGACCAGTCTTGGCATTCAGGTCACTTAATATATGAAAGATTGCCTCAGAATATTTAATGATTAAGGAATAAGATAGCCAGGTATCCAATCTTAAGCCAGGTATCCTCAATTTTGACTTTAGAATTAAATGGGGGGGGTATAAACATTTATTAAGATAATATTATGGAGTGATAACTGAATTAATATCCCAAATGCAAGATGGTCACACATCTCTAACAAAATTTCCTTTGCTGAGATAAGCAATGGAAACCTAAACTGAAAGACCTCCACTAGGTGAGACGTTCTTATTTACCTGAATGGTATCTAAAGTAAAAGATGCAAACCAATTTTTTTAAAAGAGTAATATTTCCAGTAACCAAAGTTTCTTGTATTAGGATAATATCAAATGAACTAATATATTGAAAAAGCATGTCCCCACATTTATTAGCCCAGCCTGTGTTATGCCAGGAGATTAATCTAAAACAGGTCTCTCCTGGGAGTCCATCCATCAGCTGTCATAGCTAATCAAATCGATTGTACTATCATCATCTGATCTAATGCACCTCTTTGCAAAAGGTTTTGATCTGGTAAGTTCCAATGAGCTATGAGAGTCAGGAGCATTAATCAGCTCAGATGGAACTAAAGTTGAATCACTAATAAGAGTTGGATTGATCTTGGCTTCTGCGACTTGAACTCTGGCCAGAGCAATGGTTGAAATTTTAGTACAAATTACAAGAATAGTAGCTTAGGCAAATACCTGTTTTTGTTCTATAAAATTGTCTTTCTCTTGTTACTGCGGTCCAAGCCTACCTGGAGATAGCACTTGGTATCACTTTGATATCAAACAATTAGGCTTTCCTCTGCCACCCCGCTCCACGTGTTTGTGAGGCCTCCGGACAAGCACATAAACAGGCACAGCCGATAATTGCTGGACATTCCATTCTCCACCCAGGCAGGCCAGACAGAGCCGGTTCATCGCTTCAGGGACCTCTCCAGCAAACACCTCATTGCATATGCGTGATACTAACAAAGGCTCCCTGTCCCGAGCACGTAACCTGACAAAGCCGTACTAAGCACTTTGCATTTACATATTGGCTACACTATTGTTAATTCGGCTCTCATTCAATCATGCTAAATTCTGACCTTTCCAAGGCTTTGTCCCGCTCCTAAAACGCATTGTTCTCATCGAGTAGGGTATGGCCTGCAGTCACAATTCACCCTATAAAAACCCCTGATTCCGAGACCCTCCTCGGATCGCTCCGGACTTCCATCCCGCCTTGCTGCCCCTTTGTTTGGCGAGCCATCCCCTCAGCCCCATGTACTGAGACTCCGTACCAACGAACTCAATCTCCAAACCTCTCCAGGACTACAAGACAGGTGTCGTATCACCCATTTCCCTCTAAAAATTCCTATTCCAAGTCAATCTCTGATTCTTTAGTTAGCTGTGTGACTGTGGTGTCTTTTAATGTTTGTCTGTACTTAATAAACATCATTTTTACTACTTTAAACTGTCTGACTGCTTGACTGACCTGACCCCATAGACGGTGGGTTGCAAGATCCTGCTAAGTTACCCTGCCTCTCTCTAACTTTAGTGAGTGCTCCAGCTAATTTTCCACAAAGTTGTGTTGTTGTTTGGTTATTTAGGTGTCCCCCCCTGGGACCCCCAGAGATCAGGGTAACACTCTGAAGAAACTATTTTTGCTTTAGAGTTGAAGTTAGACAACTCTGGTTCCTTAACTGGTAGATTAGACAATCCTGACACTGTTGGATACAACATCATCTATCTGTTGCTTTTTACATGAGGTAACGTTGAGAATCTTTCAATGAAAATTTCCTCAGAGTCTAGATCTTCTCTAACTGCTACTTCAGACAGAGATCTTATCCATTCCAATTTAACCCTCTCAGCAGCATCGTTTGGAAGGTGATACAGAATGACTCTTCATTTGGAATAGAGGCTGAATAGATTTTTAAAGAGACACACTGGAAAAATGCCAAAAGCATTCAAATATGCTCTTTTCCTCATAATCAAATTTGGAGTGTAAGAGTTAGTAAAACAAACTCTTACATTCAGATGAATGTAGTGATTCAACCAAGGAGAAATGTAAAGACCTTAACTTTAAAATTTAAGATGCATATTAGCCCTCGAAACTGAGTTCCAACAAGGGCGAAGCCCATTAGAGAAATAGACATCAATTACCACTTTAGACGCTTCTGGGGACAGATGATAATCCTTTTCCTTAATTACTGAATTATTTAAGGCTCTAGGATAGAGCCCAGCTTCAGAATGATCTTTTTGTTTGAGAATCAGTTCTAGAATTCGAATCAGTTGAACTAAGCAACAAGTGTTTGTTCATATTACTAGTCTAAATGCCCCAGCACAAGCAGCAAGGTCAATTGAATCAAAGAGCACCTCCATTAATTTAGAAATGATAAATTATAAAGTTCAGCCTGTCAGCATACAATACTCTGAAAGTAACTTTATAACAATACAGGTGATTGGAAGTTTTCACTGGAACTGCAGCTGTGTCATCCTGTAGTTTATCATCCAATGTGCTGCCTCCTCTTCACCCTTTTTCTCCCCCAGGGGTGCAAACCTATTCAATGTGGGCACTTCAAATATGGGAGAAATCTGTGGAGCAACATTCTCTTCTATCCTGCTTTGTTTGGAGCTAATCAAACTGCTCTTACCTGTAGGAGATGCAATCTTGTTTCTCCTTTTGCTGGACTGAAAACTAAATTGGCTACTTAATAAACAGTCCTTTTATTCCTTTTAGTCATCACTAGTGCTGAGCAAACAACAAAGTTAGCTCCTTTCCCAATATCTTGCCATGTTCTTCAGCAAACTTCTTCAAGACAATTAGTCATAAAAACCCTTACAGCCTTCAAATTCTTTCCCTCATGGTGTCCAGCAAAACAAACTGAGATTAATGAAGGCAAAACAAAAACTCTTCCGGAAGCCCTGTGTAGTCTGAGTAGCAATAATAGCTCATAAAAATTCAACATGTGATAAAAGCAACAAAAATAGTAAAAACTTTAGTTCATTGAGACAGCAGAAATAAATGGTAGAGTTTTAGCCACAAAATTATTAAAAGCAACTTAGTTATTAAAAATAAAGAAAAAAAACATACAGACAGAGAGTGGAGGCTCTAAACAAGCTACTCCCCACATTACCATCTTGCTTAGGTGTGGGGTTGCATTTGGAGAAGTTTTGTGGTGCTGAGAAATTGGGCAAAGCAGAAGTGGGTTTTTAATGGGCTGTATGTCCTGATCAGAAGTGCTGAAGGGGAAGGTTCCCCCAGAAAAGAAGTGCAGAGGGGGCAGGGGTTGAAGAAACTTATAAATAATCAAATCAAATAATCAAATCTGTGAAAGCAAACCTGCAAATGTGGAGAGCTGAGCATACTAACCAGTGTTAGCTATGGGTCATTGCCATTGACCCTGAGAGATCTTCCACCAGTGTCACCCCCACCATACCTCCACTACTACAGTTGCCCAATAGCTGTTTGGCACATTTAGTTTGGCACCTCAGCAAAAGCCTATCTGACATGGGAGACCCTACCAGCAGCACTGTTGCCATCAACATAGCTTCTTGCCTCCCAAAAGAACACAATCCCACCACCACAGAAAGGTAGCAGCACTGGTGGGCTGAGGTAGAAAACAGCCATTTTTTTCTCCAATGAGCTAGGGACTAGTATTATGTTTGTGCCCAATGGATACTATTGTTTTCTTCTTTAGCCAATGGCTCAATGGTGCAGAAGTTGGCACTTGTCTGGTCCAAGGACCAGTACAGTAGTATTGTTCTAGAGTTTTTATAAATGGGATGAAAACTTGCGGGAAAACTAATGTACCCTGCAAGTATTGCAGTACATCCTGTTTCCTAACAGGGGCACCCCTGTTCAGGGTTCCAGCCAGGCTTTCAACTAGAATGGCCTAGAAGATGGCGTCAAATGATGTTTTTCAAATAAGGCATCCTATGCCCTTTGGTTTCCCTTTTAAGGGTAAATCAGCATTCTTTTTACTGAGCATAACTTTGTTGGTCTTGTTTGCCTCTTAGATGTTTCCTTGGGCATGGCCTGACATTACTTTTGATACTCAATGCCTTCAATCCTGTTGGTGTTCTCCACTTCAGTAGACTATTAGAGAGAAGGAGTCTCAAGAGTCGTTGCCTTCTTGAGAAATAAAAGTGGCCCATTATTACAGGAACAAGGTAGGTCTGATCAGGAATATTCATGAGGATGTCCTTGTGGAAGACAGTTTTAAATTGTAGGCAAATCTTAGAAGCAAAGTTTCCTACAACATGTAACTTTTTTTTTTTTGGTAAAGTGCAACAATGCAATTTTTGAAGGTACATCTTTACTGCAAGAAGTAACACTTACTCATTGCTCCCAATATTTTCAGGGTTGTTTTGCAGAATTTTTGGTGAACTTTTATTTAAATGTGCTTCTTTTTAAAAAAGCAGTTTAAAATAACAGGTTAGTAAAGTGTTACTAATGAGTACAGTCAGCCCTCCACATCTGCAGGTTTGACTTTTACAGATTTGATTATTTGCTAGTTTCTCCAACCTTTGCCCCCCCAAGGTGCTTCTTTTTGTGGGAGCCTTCCCTCTTGGCAGCTCCAGTCAGGCCTCTCAGCCCTTTAAAAACCCACCTCTGGTCCTCCTCCTTCTCCACCAGTCACTACCTGCCCAGCTAAGGATGGCTCACAGCTCAATTTCTCAGCACCACAAACCCTCTTCCGATGTCCCCCATATCCAAGGAAGGAAATGGGTGACAGAAAGCAAGTACAGAGCCATCATGCTGACCCACCTCTCTTCCCTTTGCTTTCACTGACCTGGTTTGAACCCTAGTTGTCCATTACTCACCATGCCCCAGCCCACTTCCTACAGACACACACACATCCATTTTGATATTTGAAATTTTTCCACTTTTGCAAGAGGCCTGCATCCCTAACCCCAGCGAATGTGAAGGGCTGACTGTACTGTAAAATAAGCAAAGAATGCTAAGTTTATTGAGCAATGCAATTACTCCCCCCCCATTGTAATGAATAATGGAACTGAATGATTTTTTTTAAAACACCAAAACCAAGTGTAAGATATTTGAGAGACAGTGTGATGCAATGCTTTGTACATCGGACTAAGACGGTGAAGATTAGTGTTCAATTCCAGTTTGTCCATGAAAACCCACTGGGTGACCTTGGACAATTCACACTGTCTCAGTTCCAGAAAATCCCACATCAGAGTTGGAAATGACTTGAAGGCACACAACAACAACAACAAGGATACTTACAATACAATATAATATGACTTTTGTGAATTGAGAACTAAAGTGCAGAGTGCAGACTGGACTGAATTTCCAATGTATTTATTGGCTCAAAAAGCACACCAAAATATATAGCCCACAAGAAATCAATCAAGTCATAGAATCATAGAATCATAGAAATGTAGAGTTGGAAGAGACCACAGGGGCCATCCAGTCCAACCCCCTGCCATGCAGGAACACCCTCAAAGCACTCCCGACAGAAGGCCATCAAACCTCTGCTTAAAAACCTCCAAGGAAGGAGACTCCACTACACTCTGAGGCAGCACATTCCACTGCCGGACAGCCCTGACTGTCAGGAAGTTCTTCCTGAGGTTCAGGTGGAATCTCCTTTCCTGCAGCTTGAATTCATTGCTCCTTGTCTTGGTCTCTGGAGCAGCAGAAAACAAGCCATGCCCTATGAGGATAGACTCAGAGAGCTGGGTATGTTTAGTCTCCAGAAGAGAAGGTTGAGAGGGGACATGATAGCCATGTTTAAATATCTGAAGGGATGCCATGTAGAGGAAGGAGAGGGCTTGTTTTCTGCTGCTCCAGAGACTGGAATTTCAGCCAATAACTCCCTAAATTTACAGAAATCAGCTTTTTTAAAGTCTAGAATGCGTGTCTGGCTACACTTGGCTTTTCCTTCCCACTGAATGACAAATTCCAATATAGTACGGTCACTCTCCCCTAAGGATCCCACCACTTCCACCTCATTAACAAGGTCATTCCTGATGGTCAGGATCAGATCTAAAATAGTTGATCCTCTTGTCACCTCTTCCACCTTCTGGACCATGAAATTGTCTGCAAGGCATACGAAGAACTTGTTGGACCTTATGGTTTTGGCAGAGTTTGACTGCCAACATATATCAGGATAGTTGAAATTTCCCACCATCAAAGCATTCCTGACAGAAGCCACACAACATGTTTAAACACCTCCAAAGAAGTAGTCATAGAATTCATAGAATCATAGAGTTGGAAGAGACCACAACAGCCATCAAGTCCAACTCCTTGCCATTCAGGAACACACACTCAAAAGCACCCCGGCAAATGGCCATCTAGCTTCAGTTTAAAAACCTCCAAAGAAGGTTCCAGTTTGTCAATATCCTTCTAGAATTGGGGTGCCCAGAACTGGACACAATATTCAAGATGAGGTCTAACCAAAGCAGAGTAGAGTGGTACCAGTACCTCCCTCGATCTAGACACCATACTCATATTGATGCAGCCGAGAATTGCATTGGCTTTCTTGGCTGCCACATCACACTGCTGACTCATGTTCAGCTTGTGGTCCTAATCTCTTTCACATGTACTGTTTTCAAGGCAGATGCCACCAATTCTATATCTGTGCTTTTCATTCTTTCTTCCTAAGTGTATTAGCCTACATTTCTCCCTCTTAAAATACATTCTGTTAGTTTTGGCCCAGTTCTCTAATCTGTCAACATCATTTTGAATTCTGATCCTGTCTTCCGGGATATTAAGTATCCCTCCCAATTTGGTGTCATCTGCAAATTTGATAAGCATGCCATCTATTCCATCATCCAAGTAATTGATAAAGATGTTAAACAGCACTAGGCCCAGGACAGAACCCTGTGGCACCCCACTAGTCACTTCCTCCCAAGATGAAGAGGAGCCATTGGTGAGCATCCTTTGTGTTTAGCCAGTCAGCCAATTATAAATCCACCTAATGGTAGCATTGTCTAACCCACATTTTCTTACCTTGTCTGCAAGAATATTATGGGGGACATTGTCAAAGGCCTTACTGAAAACTAGAAATACTACATCCGCAGTGTTGTCCTCATCCACCAAGCTTGTAGCCTTATCAAAAAAAGAGATCAGATCAGTCTGGCATGACTTGTTTTTGAGAAACCCATGTTGACTTTTAGTGATCACAGCATTGCTTTCTAAGTGCTCACAGAATGATTGTTTAATGATCTGCTCTAGAATCTTTCCTGGTAGTGATGTCAGGCTGAGTGGGCAGTAATTTTTTTGGGTCCTCTTTTTCCCCTTTTTGAAGATGGGGACAACATTTGCCCTTCTCCAGTCTGCTAGGACTTCTCCTGATCTCCAGGTACTCTCAAGGACTATTACCAGGGGTTCTGAAATTACTTCTGCCAGTTCTTTTAATACCCCTGGATATAGTTCATCTGGTCCTGATGACCTGAATGTATTAAGAGTAGCCAGGTATTCCTGTACTACCTCTTTACCTAGTCTATGCTGCATTTCCCCTATTACATCATATCTTCCATTTTCTCTGGGTTGAACACTATTTTTCTTATTGGAGAAGACCAAGGCAAATAAGGAGTTGAGTAGTTCTACCTTTTCTCTGTCTCTTGTTACCACTTCTCCGTCTTCTCTTTGCATCAGGCCTACTATCTCCTTGTTTTACCTTTTGCTACAGACATAGCCAAAAAGCCCTTTTTATCATTTTTTAATCTCTCTAGCAAGCCAGAGCTCATTCTGCACTTTAGCTTTTCTGAGTTTTCCCTACATGTGCTGGCTCTTTCTTTGAACTCCTCTTTAGTGATGTCTTCCTTTTTCCATTTCTCATACATGGCCCTTTTAAATCTTAGTTCTTTTGGAAGTTCTGTAAATATCCATCCTGTTTTCTTTACACACCTCTTATTTTTCCTCCTCAATGGAATTGTTCAGTACTATGCCTTCAATAACTCACTTTTAAGAAAGTCTCATGCATCAGAAACTCCTCTCTCTTTTCGTATACCTCATGATGAGATGACACCTAATATTTCCCTAAGTTAACTGAAATCAGTTAGTCTAGAAGGTGACTCTGACTATCCTTGGTTTCCCCTTTCCACTGTATAACAAACTCCAGGAGAACATGGTCACTCCCACCTAAGGTTCTTGCCATTTACACTCCATTAACCAGCTCATCACTGTTGATTAGATCAAGTCCAAAAAATCTGATCCCCTTGTTGCCTCTTCTACCCCATGGACAATGTAATTATCTGCAAGGCAAGTGAGGGATTTATTGGACCTGATATTCTTGGCAGAATTGACTTCCAACAAATATCAGGTTAGTTGAAATCTCCCATTACTACTCTCTCTCTTTTTGTCTGAATGTGCAGTCATCTGTTTTAGGAAGGCCTCATCTAAGTAGATTCAACCACACTCCTGGGCAGTGTAATTGAAACTTTTGCTTTATTGCTGATATTTTCAAAACTGTTCTTGGATTTGGATGATTAAGATTTAAAATAAAATAAACTGCTCAAATTCAGAAATTCTTTCATTTCCCTGTGTTCCAGAGCAGCCAGAATGACAGTCACTGGCAAGGAGAAGGAATTGCATCTGATAGACCTTCCCTATCCCCACAGAGATGGTCTTGGATTCTCTATTTATTCAACCATGCTTGTGATGCTGGATTATGTTTGGATTCTCTCTCTTTTTTCCTTTACCTGACTGTTTCATGTTTAACAGCTTCATGGTAGGCAAATAAAACAGGAGCTATTAGTGCTGGAAAAATTTGCAGCTGTTTGATCTTGGTTGTGTCACATGCACTCAGCCCCAGAAAACCATGTGACAGGTTTGCCTTAGGTCTCCATAAGTCCGAAATGACTTGGAGGAACATGACAGCAATATGTAATATAGCCATTGCAGGTTGGTGAAAGTTTTGTCCACTTTGCATCTGTGTTGTTTAATAAAAACTTAAGAAATTTCTTTCTAAACAGGATATATTTTTAAAAAAAATGTAAAAGATTTTTACAAGAGACAGCAAAATAGACAAGATACATGCCCCTCTCCTCTGGGCACTTTTCTGCATAAAAAGCAGAAAAATCTGTTTCAAATAAATCAGTAAGTATTTGCATTATCTCCCGTGACCTTTAAGAAAAAAGCCACAATATAGGCACTACACATAAATAAGAGTTTAGATTATGTTTAATGGGGTTTTCTTAAGGAATGTGTGTGTGTTTGTTTCTACTTAAAATGTAAACTTTTTAAAAAGCGTCTTCTGTTAATCTCTTACATATATTACATCAGACCAAACCCGATCATTCAGATAGAATTGCCACTGATGTCTCCCAGCAGTATTTTCCATTAACGTATGTGGCATTACAGCAATTCAATGCACAGCTGGCAGAGGAAAGATTAATTGTTAGCTTTGGAAAACTCATCTAGCGCCTTCCCACTGACCATAATGTGGTTTTTGGCAGGGGTGGGGCTGGGAGAGACATTCAGATGTAAGTTTCCAGTATTGACTGTATTAAATGACTGAAAAGAATATTTGAATGCTGCTCAAGACCTTCTTACTAAGTGGTTACCAAAAAATAAAAGCAGAATTAGGTAATACCTTTAGACTGACCACCAAAATGTCAATGAAGTATGTGAGCTTTCAAGTTTTATGTTTTTTTCCCATCAGATTAGACGATTAGAAAAAAAATTATGGAGAAGCAATAAAAAGTCCCCAAACCTGGGAAGATATTGTGCCCATTGTGACTATAGCTAATTTGCAAAGATGGAGATTGCGGACACAGTGAAAATGAGATTGCAGACACAGTGAAGACACAGTGAAGATGAGAGATGTGGAAGTTTCACTGAGGCCTAACGTTGCTCACTGGGATGCGCAATTAATGGTTATACATTTTGTCCTGTTCTCTGAAGACAAAAAAGTTGTAATTCAGAGACTGGTCCACTGCCTTAATTGTAGTTAACCAGCTCATGAATTGGCTTGGAACAGAGTATTACCGCAGTTTCCAGCAAGGCTGGAGATGATGTCTACATGTTGTACGAGGGCAGGCAACCAGTTACTTGTGAGTCCAACTAGCTCCCATGTTTGTCTGTTTATTTATTCATTTATTGAATTTATATCTGACCTTTTTCTCAAATGGAAAAATGTTATTTTTTAAAATGATGAAATAAATTGATGAAACAAAAAGGCAACTTCTGGCACATATGTCTTTTTAAAGTTCCCCTTTAGCCATGCAGATTCTGCAAATTAGTTTTTCCACTAGAGCAGTTCCCCATATATAGTCCAAAAAGCATTGGAATCAAAAAGTTTTCAATGTTTTTCATGGTCTTCTAATTTCTAACCACGCAGACCCCAACAATATAGCAATACAATCTTTATGCAAAATATTTGCCTTTCCTCCTTCAAAAATCAATAATAATCTAGCCCCAAAGGTGGGGGGAGAATAATAATCAAGCTCCTCTGGGATGTAGTTCTTGTTAAGTTTTTGTTGAACCTCCCCCCAATTATTCCATTTCAAAAAGCTAGGAATGCAGCCACATATGATCTATCATCCCAGTTTGCACAACCTGCCAACAGTACTATGAAATACAATCAATCCTCTACATTTGCTAGTGCTGCGGGCATGGGATCCCCGTAGAAGTGGAAAAATCACAAATATAAACATGTGTGCATATGTGCGTGTGTCTATGGGAAGGAGTCCCCAGCATGGTGGGGAGAGAGGACACACAGGGTCCAAACCAAGTCACGGAAAGGAGAGAGAAAATGGTTGAGTTGGCATTGTGGCTCTTCATCTCTCTCACCCATCTCCTTCTTTGGGTGCATGGGGGACCCTGGGAGAAGGTTTGTGGTGCTGAGAAATTGGGCTGTGAGCCATCCTTAGCTGGGAAAACAGCAGCTAGTGGTGGAAGAGGAGGACAACGACAACAAGAGGTGGGGTTTTAATATGCTACACATCCTGATTGGAGCCACTGAGAGGAAAGATTCCCCTGAAAGAAATGTTTGAAGTGGGGAGGGGTTGGAGAAACCCACAAATAATGAAATCTTTGAAAGTCAAACCTGCAAATGTGCATTCCAGCATCCGGTCATGTCAACGGCATACACGATCTAAAGTCCTGTCCTCTGCTCAGGGCAGAATCCCCACTGGTCTCTTTTCTTAAGAGTGAAGAGGAGTCTTTGGTTATCATCCTTTAGGTTCAGTCAGTAATCAATTACATAGAAATCCATCTAACAGTAGCATTGCCTAGAGCACATTTTACTAGCTTGTTTGCAAGACTATCATAAGGGATCTTGTCAAAGGCCTTACTGAAGTCAATGCTTTACCCACAGCGTTCCCTTCATCTACCAAGATTGTAACTCACTTACTCATTCACTCTCTCTCTCTGTATGTGTGTGTGTGTGCGTGTGTGTGTGTACACACTCACACACCCCTCCCTCCCTCTCTCTCTCTCTCTCTCTATATATATATATATATGTCTATGTTTATATATATAAAAGAGATAAGATTAGTTTGGTCTGACTTGTTTTAGAAAAACCCATGTAGACTTGTAGTGATCATGGCATTCCTTTCTAAGTGCTTACAGACTGTATATTTAATTATCTGCTGTAGAATCTTTCCAATTACAGATGGCGGACTGACTGGGCAGTAATTGTTTGGATCCTTTTTCCCTTTTTGAAGATGGGGAAAATATTTGCCATCCTCCAATCTGCTGGGGCTTCCCTCATTCTCCAGGAATTCTCAAAGATTATTACCAATGGTTCTGAAATTACTTCTGCCAGTTCTTTTAATACCCTTGGGTGTAGTTCATTTGACCCTGGAGACCTGAATTCAATTACAGTAGTCAGGTGTTCCTTCACCTACTGCATCATCTGTTCCATGTTCCCCAGGTAGAGCACTGTTTTCCTTTTGGGAGATGACTTAGACAAGGAAGGTGTTGAGTAGTTCTGCCTTTTCTCTATCCCCTGTTAGCATTTTATCACCTTTGCCATGCAGAGGTGTTTCCTTGTTCATCCTTTTGCTACAGACATAACCAAAAAGGCCCTTTTTATGGTTTTTAACCTCTCTAGCAAGCCTGAGTTCATTCTTTGCTTTAGCTTTTCTTTCTCCTTACACTTGTTGGGTATTTGTTTGAATTTCTCTTTGGTGATTTCCCCCTTGTGATAGGGCCTTGTTCCTTTTTTCTCAGATTGGTATGGCAGCTTCCCAATTTAATAAGGCATCTGTCTTTTCCACACAGCTCTGCCTTCCCCCTAATAATACCACCATTGTATAAAAGGCTGAAGCTTTTCAGTGGTTATTCAGAGCCTCCTTAACAGTTCTATGGTAGCATGCTTTCTGTGTGTCTTTAAATACTGTATACCATTCAGCCTAGTCAATATTTATAAAAATAAACTCATATTTATTAAATAACATACGATACAAATTATTGGAGTTCATATGAAGGTCAAAATTAATGCAGTTCTTCAGAGTACTTTTAGTCAGTTTCCTTATACCTTTAAAATCTCATATAAGCATAAATATCAAAAACAGCCTTTTGACTACACTGTCAACCAATCTATGTCACACTTTCGGACTACATTCTATAATGGTTTAATTAGTCCTCTGAGTTTCTCTAGACTATCCTTGTGAATTAAACCCTTCCCACACAAACAACCTCCCTGGCTGACTGAGGGGCTTTACTCCAAAGCTCTTTCTCACTGAAAGACTGCCAAATGACAATCAGGGTTTGCCTTTATATATCTTTTCCTCTCAGCCACCAGCCCCTCCCACGTACCACTGGGCTGGATTTCTCTCCTGATCGGCTATTCTAGTTGCCTGGCAACCTGTTTCTAGGTTGCTCTAGAGTGCTCTGGCACTCCAGATAGCCATGCCCCCAGAATTCCATCACACCCCTTTTTCCATTTCTTGTACATGGCTCTTTTAAATCTTAGCTTTGTTGAAATTTCTTTAGACATCCATCCTAGATTCTTTAAACACTGACCATTTTTCCTGTTCACTGAAATTCTTTGAAATTGTGCCTTCAATATCTCACTTTTAAGAAACTCCCATCCACCATGAACTCTTTTAGTATTCGTTCCCAGTATTTCCCTATATTCACTGAAATCAGCTTTCTTTAACATATAGAATGTGTGTCTGACTATGCCTGGCTTCCCCTTTCCACTTTATAATAAACCCCAGAAGCGCTTGGTCATTTCCACCTTAGGATCTTGCCACCTCTACCGCATTAACCAGATCATCACTGTTGGTTAGCATCAGATCAGATTCCCCTTATTGCTTCTCCTACCTTCTGAACTAAGAAATTGTCTGCAGGGAAAGTGAGAATTTTGTTGGACCTGATACTCTTGGCAGAGTTTGACTTCCAACAATTATCAGGATAATTGAATCATTCAAATCCCCAGTCTGGCTTGGGGGCTGCAGTAGATTCCCACAATGACATCGCTGTTGTTTCTACCTCATTTAATTTTTCCCCAGATGCTTTCAATGTGGCTTCCAGGATTTAAGTCATGGATCTCTTCACAGATGTAAATGTCCCTGACATTTAGCGTTCTCCTCCTTCCTTCTCATTTGATCTATTTCTCTGAAATACCTTATGGGTTGTTGCTACATTCCAATCATGAGACTGATTAAACCTAGTGTACTTACAAGCATTTAGTGGCTTGTAAGACCGAGAATTATATAACATAATATTACAGAAAATGTACATGCATATATTATTTTCCTCTTCTTCCAAGTTGGCTCACAATGACATTAAAAATAGATACAGCTAAAAACACTCTTGGTTAAAGTATTAAGCTACATTTTATAGAATCACAGAGGTAGAAGAGACCACAGTGGCCATCCAGTCCAACCCCCTGCTATGCAGAAACACATATCAAAGCACTCCCTACATATGGCCATCCAGCCTCTGTTTAAAAACCTCCAAAGAAGGAAACGACACCACACTCCAAGGCAGCATATTCCACTACTGGACAGTTCTGACCATCAGGAAGTTCTTCCTTTGGTTTAAGTGGAATCTCCTTTCTCACAGTTTGAAGCCATTGCTCCTTGTCCTAGTCTCTGGAGCAGCGGAAAACAAGCCCGCTTCCTCCTCGACATGACATCCCTTCAAATATTTAAACATGGCTATCATGTCCCCTCTTAACCTTCTCTTCTGCAGACTAAACATACCCAGCTCTCTAAGCTGGTCATCATAGGGTATGGCTTCCAGACCCTTCACCATTTTGGTCACCCTCCTCTGGATGGGTTCCAGTTTGTTGATATCTTTATTGAAATAAGGTGCCCAGAACTGGACACAGCATTCCAGATGAGGTCTAACCAAAGCGGAATAGAGTGGTCCCATTACCTCCCTCGATCTAGACACCATACTCCTATTGATGCAACCAAGAATCATGTTGGCTTTCTTGGTTGCCTGATCACACTGCTGACTCATGTGCAGCTTGTGGTCCACCAAGACTCCTAGATCCCTTTCACACATACAGTTATCCAGCCACGTGTCTCCCATCCTATATTTGTGCATTTCACTTTTTCTGCCTAAGTGTAAGACTTTACATTTCTCTCTGTTGAAATTTGTTTTGTTAGCTTTGGCCCAGCTCTCCAATCTGTAAAGGTCATTTTGAATTTTGATCAAAATTTAAAACTAAATTTAAAACTAAAACCAGTCATAAAAAAAACTAAAACCAGCCTTGGAGTTTTATAGCCATAAATCAGCAAAAAGAGAGGAGCAACCCTGATTTCTGTGCAGCTCTCTGGTACTTTCACAATAGAACTACTATTCACTGATAAGAACAGAAAAATCAGGAAGAAAATAAAACCCCTCTACACAGCGAGGTGCTAAGTTTATGCACACGAAATGTACATGCTATGTATGATGAAGCCTGGGGGTGTGGCTACCTGAGCAGCCTAGTAACAGAGGATGATATAATCCAATTAGCTCTCTAACTGAAGAACCCAGCCCTAGCCAAAGAGATGGCTGGGTGAGAGAGAAATCAGATAGCACATATATACTGGGAGTGTGGGTTATAATTATTATTCTTTCAGTGAGTTTCACAGAGCCTGGGTGTCCAGTAACCAAAAGAGGATTTTCTGGCAGTGGGTTAGCTTCTCAGAGGCCCGGTGTGGGGCAGAGAAGTAACAAGCCACCTCTGCAAGGGTCACAGAGTGGAACCTTAAGTGGAAAAATAGACCTTTGTACTGGAAGAGACAAAAAGGGTGTGTAAGTGAAAGCTCTGTTGAGGAAACACGGAGGTGTTTGAAGAGTATAGTGAAATATCTGTGAGAAAGTGTTATTTTATTTGAATCTTTTGAATCCTCTGCACCTTTTCCCTTGTTGGTTTTAAAATATTTTATTTTTCTATACGTAAAGCCTCCTTCTTCAGTTTTATTCTAAGAACATCCAACAATAGGTTATCCATTCCTTTTGGAGTAACCATTGATCAGCTTTGCCCTTGATTTACAAAAGTTGTGGGTTTTAGGGAAACCAGCGGTGTGATTAAGTGTGGGAAAGGAGCCAGGGTGTGTAATAATATAAAAAGGGGCACTGCCACCCCAGTGAGGGAGGAAAGAAAGCAGGCCTGGTTTGTCTGTTCCCTGGGCTAGCCCAAGCAAGCTTTGCCAAGCAAGCCTTCCTTTCCTTTTGCACTTACTCCCCACAACAAAATATACACATCCATCCACCCCTCTGTGATACTATGTCTTAGGAAAGAAGTAGAAAGGGACACGTTCAACTCAACAGGAAATGGTAGCATCTAGAACAGCATGGCCATGCTTCTGTGAAGGCCATGCTTTGTGGTTTAGTTGAACAGGCACTTGCAGCCTTCCTGCCAGCAGTTTCTCTTAGAGTCTCTTCTGTTTCCCACTATGGCAGAAGCATGAGGATAGGGGTGCACAGTGGGAGGTTTAGCACCCTGTGTGGATTGAGAGGATATGAAGGAGTGCAGCACTCTGGAAGAGATCGATGAAATTCAAGTGCATGTTTCTCTATAAGATGAATGAATGGACAGACAATTGATGAATGACATGTGAATGAAAGAAAGGAGGTGAAGAAAGGGCATGGATAGAGAATGGATGTATGGATTAATTATTTGCGTTTGCTTGAAAATGTGTTTCGTGTATTTGTGAGGGGGGAAAAAAGAAGAATGAAAGGAGAGAAAAGAAAAGTATGTGCCCCCTCACTTTTGGATTTGGGTCCATACCACTAATTCTGGCCCTTTCCAACACTGTTAGTAAGCAGCCCCATCAGTTTCTGCCATGGAAATTATGCCTTTAATTGAAAAAGTTTGTTCAATCCTGATCTAACACTAAGCTTTTACAGCTTTTAATGTTCTAGCACTTTGGATCAGGGGAGGTAAAACTCCCTAGCATCTGTACCTCCTTTCCTTCTTCTTCGCTCGTATGGTGTCAAATAGATGCTTCTGCTTGAACTCTTGAGTGTTTTCTGTGAGGGCAAGTTATCCAGGATATGATAGATTAATGAGACTCACTCATTCATATTTTCTACCATGGATCACGGATCAGGACCTTGAACTGCTGTACCATGCAGGCTGTAGGAGAAGCACCAGATCTGGAAAATCTAGGAAAAGTAAAGGACAAGGAGAATGGAGATGACATTCAACCCAAGGTGCCCGGACCAGCCAGTATCAGGAAAACTCTTGCTACCTTGTCAACTACATGAACCTCTGGACCCTAAGGGGGATTACAGGAGGTCCCTGGTTCCCCGCAGAGTGAAAACTTCTCAGAGTGCAGATTGGACACATGCTAGGACAGGGAACCAAAGACCCCAGCCTCGGGGTGGAGATCCTCAGACTGGAAGGAGAGCTGGACAAGACTCATAATATGATCTGCCAGATGTGGGCTGCTATGTGTATGGGTAGGGTAGAGGGCAACCTGTGGTGGGAGCAGTGGCCCTTGGAGGAGGACCAGTAAATTTGGCAGCTGGAGACAGTGGCTCACAAATTAGGGCTCAGCCACTTGAAGAAGCAGCTGGAGAGACACCTCAGCCAGTCCCTCCAATATGACAGGGCCCAGAAGGCAGATAGCTTAAGGCCATGTTTGATGGGCAAGATGAACAGTTGCCTTATTTTTTGATGCAATTGCTGCATCCATGGTCAAATTGGAGCATACCTTCCCTTCCAAAGAGTTAAAGGTGTGGTGTGTTTGTTGCTCAGCTGGAAGAGACAGCCTGAAACTAGCTGGTGGGGCTGTATGACATGAGGCCTCCTGAAATTGGAACCTTTCATCTGTTTATGAATCCTCTGAGTGATGTTCAAAGACCCATTTTGCCATGACAGGGCAAAGGCCCACTTGATGTTGCTCAAGAACAGCAATTGGTCAGTGGCTAAACATGCTGAGAAGTTCCAGTGCTTGGTTCCCAAGATGCTTGACTGGTCAGAGGTAACTAAGATTCAATACTTCCGGGACGGGCTGAAACTCAAGATCTTGGAGTGGGCCATTGTATGTGACAACCCTAACACTGATGAGATGGATGCTGCTGGCTGGGGCAGCAGAGACACTATGCCACCAGGTCAAGATGGCTTGCCAGAAGCAAAGCCCACCTATCGAACCTGTGGCCAAAGGGAGCAGCAGAAAGGGTGGTCAACAGGAGTCAAACAGTGTGAAGGAGGGACATCACATTGCCAATTTCCCAGAGACCCCCAAGAATGGTGGGGACAAGACAAAGAAGCTGGGTAAGATGAGCCAGGCTTCTCAACCCTGATCTGCTTTAACTCTGGATGAGAGTAGCCTGCTTTGGCTGGTGCTGGTGGATGACATCTCACACACCTGGAGAGCCAGTGATGCTGAGCTAGCGGAAAATGATGCTGTTGGGAGTGCTTTGATGTGTGTTCCTGCATGGCAGGGGGTTGGACTGGATGGCCCCTGTGGTCTCTTCCAGCTCTATGATTCTATGACTTGGACCTGCTCTAAGCACCAAAGGCACTCAGAGACTGGGGTAAGTGGAAAGCATTCAGAGACTGTGGTAAGTAGAAGTGCAACTCCCTTTGTGCCTATTAGGCTAAGACATGGGGGGGAGGCATTAATAACCTGATGGCCCTAATAGATTTGGGTTGCACTCATTGTTTGATGAACTTGGCCATTGTAATGGGGATGGGACTGTCAGTGGAAGAACTGGACAATCTCATTATTGTTTTTGCAAATAGATGGGTGGGAAATGCAAAAGGACCTGGTAATGCACCAAAGCTTCCCAATGTTCTTGAGGCTGGAGGAACATTGGGAAACAATCCAATTTGCATGAGCACAAAACACCCATTACTCAGTGGTCCTTGGTCTGAACTGGCTGAAGTTCCATGATCCTTACATGGATCTGGAACTGTGTGTTTTCTGAGCATATATGCAGAAATCATGTTCGAAACAGCTGTCAAAAATGAGGGGGGCAACATCAGAAAAGGCCCCTAGTGCCAAAAACAAATCAAAGACTCTAATATTAGTGGATGGCGTGAAGGAACTCCCAGTGGAAGATGCAGACTTGCGGGAGGTGGGCAATCATCCCAGAGGGACACAGATTGTGCCATCAGACAGGAATCTGGGGCAACCCTATTCAAGAGCAAATTGTATGCAATGATCCCTAAAAATATGGAGGTATTGAGAGAATTTATAGTTTATTGTTGGAAACTGCCTTGGGTCCCATTTTGGGAGAAAGCGGGCATACAAATATAATTAATTAATTAATTAATACAAGGCTTTTTAAGACCAACACAATCTACCAGGGGAGCACCTGTCTTCTTTTGTGAAAGGAAAGATGGATCATTGAGGTTGGGAATGGATTTTAGGTGGTTAAATACTGTCTTTATCTCAAATCAATATACCATACCCCTCATGAAAGATTCGTTAGTGCACTTGGCTACTGGGAAGATATTATCAAGTTGGATGTGAGAGATGCATATTACTGGGTACACATCAAAGATGGGAATGAGTGGAAGACATCATTTAGTACACCCCTCGGGGGCATTTGAATTTCTTGTAATGCCCTTCAGACTTTCCAGAGCTCCTAGAGTGCAATGAGGTTTTGCAGCAACAACTGTACCAGGGGGTGCAGATATAGCTAGATGTGGTATAAATTTACAGCCACTCCTATGAAGACCATGTCATTTTGGTATGCAAAGTCTTAACCTGTATGTCAAACTATCTAAATGTGAATTTCACACTAACAAGTTAGATTATTTATAGCACAGGATCTCTGATCAGGGCACAGAAATGGTCCCAACCAAAGTACAAGGGGTGCTGGGTGGAAACCACCACAAACATACAGGCTGTTACAAAGTTTCCTGGGGTTTGCAAATTTTACAGGCAATTCATCCCCAACTTTGTCCAGGTGACCTTGCCCCTGACAGACTTGTTAAAGACCAAGAAAACTGAAATGAAGGCTCAGGATGGGGAGTCTCCAGAAAAAACGAATCCTAGTGCAAAGATTAAGTGGACTTTGGAATGCCAACAAGCCTTTGAGAAATGGAATTGCTTGTTTAGTTCAGAATCTATCTTGAAACACCTAGCCCTTGCCGGTCCCTTCACAGGATAAGTATAGTAATTCAGCCATGGGTGCTGTCCTGCTGCAAAAGGATGAGGAGGGCCAATTAAGACCTGTCCAAAAAATTTGATCAGGCTGAATTTAATTGGCCAATCTGGAAAAAAGAAGCTGTCACCATAAAAAGAGCATTAGAAGCTTGGAGGGAACTACATGTCCTTTTGAAATTTGGACTGACCACAGAAATATGGTTGCCCTCCCAATGCCATGCAGACTAAGCCCCAAGCAGGAACTTTGGGCAAAATTATTTTATAAGTTCAGGTTTTGCTGGGGGAAAAGAATCTTTTAGCTGATGAGCTTTCCACATTGCCATAACAGGACTGGCCATGCACAGCCACATTAACTGAGAACAGACAAGCTTGTAAAACCTTATTGGAAAAAGTTCCCGAAAGGTGTTAAGACAACTGAGAAAGGAACACAAAACTGAATTGAATTATTGGGGAGGGGTTTGGTGCAAAGGGGTTTGGTGTAAATTGTATGTGCCTGAAACCATGTACACTCAGGTTTTGCAATGCTGCCACAATGCCAAGTCAGCAGGTCATTAGGGTTTGTCAAAACTCTGCATCAAGTGTACAGAGATCATTGGTGGCCCAGACTCCAAGAAGATGTTTACGTGTCTGTGCAGATGCCCAGTGTGCGCGCAGAGTAAACAGATGGTGGAAAACCAAGAGGACTGTTACAACCATTGCCCACACCTCCAAACCCCTGGATGCATATCAGCATGGACTTTATAACCGATTTGCCTAAGAACCACCAAAAAACTGTAATCTGGGTAATCACCAATCTGTTTTCCTGACAAACACATTTTGTACCATGCAAAAGCCAACAGCCACCCAACTGGCTGAGACATTTGGTGCATCATGTGTACAGATTACACAGGGTCCCCTTAAAGGTGATTGCAAATTGCGGCACCCAATTTACTTCTCAATTTGGGAAAGCTATCATGAGATTGTTGGGGGTGGAGCACAGACTGAACACTTCCCATCACCCTGAAACAGATGGGTAAATGGAAAAGGTGAATAAACTGCTGGAAAATGACTGGGACTCTTTGTTGCCCTTTGCCAAGATGGCTTACAACAATGCAATATACCAAAGCACTGGGCATGCACCCTTGGAAATCGTGTATGATCAAACTCAAAAACACCTACCACCCTTGAAGTTATCCAGACTAACCTCCCTTTGGTGACTGAATGGGCAAATAAAGTAAAATCTGCCTGTCCCACCTTTGTAAATGCCCTGAACTATGCTAGAAATTTTTTTAAAAAAATGCTGATTGAAAGAGAGGCAACGTGTAGCCTGTTAGACTTGGAAGCAGAGAATATCTGTCCACCAAGTTCTTAAAGCACCCACTGCCCTCCAACAAGTGGCAGGGGTGGGGGGGCAAATACATCAAGCCATTCAAAGTGTTTGGGAAAATTGTTCAGGAAAAATGGTCTGTTCAATGCTTACTCCAAATAAATGCTTCATCAACGAACTCTGAGTGTTTTCTGTGAGGATAAGTTATCAAGGACATGACACACATGTTCTGTCTTTGGCCCAGTGCTATTCAACATCCTTATCAATGATTTAGCTTAGGGAATAGAGGGCATTCTTTTCAAATTTGCAGATGACACCAAATTAGGAGGGGTAGCTAATACCCCAGAGGGTAAGATCAGAATTCAAAATGACCTTGACAGATTAGAGAGCTAAGCCAAAACTAACAAAACGAATTTCAACAGCACAAAGTATAAGATACTACACTCAGAGGAGAAAAAAGAAAAGAAATGAACAGACATAAGATGGGTGACACAGTTCCTTGATCAGTTCCTGTGAAAGGGATCTAGGAGTCTTAGTAGATCACAAACTGAACATGACTCAGCAGTATGATGCAGCAGCTAAAAAAAAAACAATGTGATTCTCAGCCGCATCAATAGGACTATAATGTCTTGGTCAAGGTAGTTACCACTCTATTCTGCTTTGGTCAGACCCCACCTGGAATACTGTGTCCTGTTCCCAGAATCACAGTCCAGGAAGGACATGGACAAGCTGGAACATGTCTAGAGGAGGCAACAAAAATCGTAGATGACCTGGAAAACATGCCCTAAGAGGAGCAGCTTAGGGAGCTGGGTGTGTTTAGTCTGGAGAAGAGAAGGTTAAGAGGTGACATGATAGCCATGTTTAAATATTTGAAGGGATGTCATATAAAGGATGGAGCAACCCTGTTTTCTGCTGTTCCAGACAGAGCAATAGTTTCAAACTAAAGTCAGCCCTCCACATTTGTGGGTTCACTTTCATGGATTTGATTAGTCACAGATTATTTGCTGTCAGCTCTGCTGCTGCCCTATGCCATTTTTAATAGGGACTGCAGAACTTGTCAAACTGAGAAACTGCAAATGAGGCTAGTTATGTCCCTATTAAAAGTGGTGTGGGGCAGCAGTGAAGGTGACAGTAAGCCCCACCAGTCACCCACTTCTGTCTTATGAAGGAACCCTGATGCCTCAAAGGAATCCATAGTGGGTTGAATATGGTGATCATATTTGTGTGTGTGTGTGTGTGTTAAATATGGTTTGGGAGGGCTTAGAGTTATTCATGTTTTTTTCACTTTCATGGGGATCCTGTGCCTCTAACCCTAGTGAATGTGGAGGGATGACTGTACAGGAAAAGATTCCATCTAAACATAAGGAAGAACTTCCGATGGTAAGGGCAATGGACTACACTGCTTGGGAGTGTGGTGGAGTCTCCTTTGGAGGTTTTTAAACAGAGACTGTCATCTGTCGGAAATGCTTTGATTAAATACTCTTGCATAGCAAAGGGTTGGACTTGATGGTCCTTGTGGTCTTTTCCAGCTCTATGATTCTATTATTCTACTATTTGCTTTCTTTCCTGACCCGGTTTGGACCCTGGGTGCCTGTTTTCCCCACTGTGCTTCAGCCTCCCCTCACCATTTTGATATTTGCAATTTTTCCCTGGGGGAGGTCCTGTGCCCCCAACTCTAGTGAATGTGGGTGGGTAGCTGACTGTATACCAATTTCTCTCTTTTCCTACTACTTTCCCTCCTTGATTCTCAGCTTACTTCCATTGCTGCAAACTGAATTCATTGTGCGGCAGAAGAGCAATGGTAGCAGCATTCCACAACAGCTCCAGCTAATTTAAGGAGAAACACCTCCTGCTCAGGAATGTATCACTTCTATTAATTACAGACCACTATCACTGACCTGCCAAAATTACTGGATTTATTCTGATAGCTTGCTTCAGAACTTGATGAGAGCTGATGAGAGTCTATCCTGGCTGCCTGACTGGAGGAGGTAAGGAGGGGACTGAGGTGAAACTCCCTCTGGATCTTGGCAGGCACATTCTTGTTCTTTGTTTGTTAGTGGTCCCGCCTGCTTTTTGAGTGTCTAACACACTCAGCCTCTCTCTACTTGGGCTCCTCATCTTGATCCAACTTGCCAGAATCCCACAAAAGCCTGTATTCTGAAGCCACTTACTGCCTCACAGCAGAAATCTGCAGCTTGCATGTGAGCTATGACCTCATTGCCTGACATAATTGATGCCACTTCACTGAGTGACTTCATGGTGTCACTTATTGAGTGCCCAATGTTAAATTAGAGATATATATAGATATAACCAGATATTATTAGTGGAAAATTAACTGGAGTTAGTGGAAGCTTGACCAGATAATTATAGTTAAAACTAGAGCCCAGAAAGAGTATGAGCAGGCAAATTAAACTCAGAGGAGTCTGACCCAAAAGGCAATCCTTGATTACTGTGCTCCCTTAGAAACCAGCTGGAATCTCTAGTATCTTCTCAGATTTTATATACCAGTCACACATTATACAGCATGAGAACAATAACATCACAGGCTACAGGCACTTTAATGAACCTTGACAATGAGGTCATAAGTAATGTACAGGATCAGCAGAGACCTGTGGAATTGGATTACCAAAATGAGAAGACAATTGGTAATTGGTCTTTGGACCCAGGGCTCTTGGCCAGGACTCCAATGGCTACACCTTCTAGGCATTTGTATTCTACAACCTCCAATACTAGTGGCAATATGATGGAGAAATCTACAGGGAAATCTCACAGGCTGGATAGAGGTCATGTTCGTATGATCTACAGCAACTTGAGAGACCAATGCTTTCTTTCAGCACAAGCCAATCAGCCATTTTTTTGACAATTGCATGCTAGAAGACAAGAGATTTTTGGACTTAAGGTAACACTGTGAACTATTGTGGGAATCTTAAAAGCAGCACCTCCAACAAACTCCTCAGATAGAGATTTGGCAGACCTCCAGGCAATCAGCCTAAAGTCCCCAACAGATGTAACAGTAAGTGATGACTGCCCCCTTATTAATAATACAAACTCTCTGGGGCACTTAGAAGAAATAATGTGTGACTGATATACAAATTCTAAGAAGATACTAGAGATTCCAGCTGGAGATAGTGCTGTAAAAAGTAGCTTGGAGGATCTCCACCTGACTTTTTCAAATCCAGACTTATTAGTTCTAGATGAATGGCATGATGACATCCTAGAAGATAAGTTTCTGTCCCCACCTCCATCTATAGAAACAGTAGGTGAAAATGCTCTGCAGGTGAATAATGATCAATCACAACTATCAGAGTAAGTAGGCTCTGGCTTCAGTAAGCCAATACCTGCAGAAGTACCACCGTTTAACACTGACAGTTATCATTTTTAATTGGCCACTAAGGAGACCAAATAATGTATGGCTCACATCTTCGGAAATGTTAAAGGATATGTTAGATGTATTGGGCTGGATGGGATTACTCTGTAGATATTAAACGTTCTTGTGTGTATCCCACAACATCCAAAAAGTTGAGAGGCATGGTGATTTTGTCTTTTATAGATAATCACCATGCCCATCACTTTTGGTATCAGCTCTACAAATCTGAAGAAAGAGAAATTTAATTCAAATGGGGCCTGCATGCGCACTATCAAAAAAACAATCCTGATTTATGTTTGCATTCTCATTCCCACAAGTCAGTAAGTCCAATGAAGGAAAAACATTATTTAAATTGTAAAGGAGCCTTCCCTGGAAAATGAGCACCTCTGGTGCCTGTTTACAATCTATCTCCTAAAGGGCTGGGCTGTAAAACCCAGAAACAACTTGTGCCTGGGACATTATACCATCCTGCCACAACCCCAAAAACGCACACCCCTGAGAATCCTATTCTACTATTTATCTTATGATACCAAGATACTAGCTTCTAAAGAAAGATTATTCTACTGTCAGGACAGCACGGCTAGTAGTGCTAACCTGTAAACTGTCGTGTATCCTATACAATAACATGTTCCAACACATTTAACTCTGTCTGCTTCACAGGGATTGGTACTAGGATCATAATTTAAGTTCATTTTGTGTTTATGCATGATATAAGTAAGAGGCATGCTTTTAATATAGCTTCTGTTTAGTGTGTAGAGCTGCAGAGTCTGGGAGCAGTGGTGGGATGTGCCTGCTTCTCTGAGAGAACAGCAGGAGGTTAGTGTCTGGGCATGGCATCAATGCAGCAGGGGGGTCGTTATAATAATGGGCAGCAAAAAGGAAGTTGGAGTTGTGAGGTAATCTTCTTTACAGTATTTATTTTGCTTTCACGGCAAAGTGAGCTTATCAGGCATTGCTATACAATACAGGAATTTACTTGTCTTTCAGTTCTGGCACTGTTGCAAGGTGTGCAAATGCTTGCTTTTATTCTCATCAAAGTTACTGGACTTCTTGAACTTTGCTGCTGTAGTCTGAAGTTTAGCAGTGTATATCACACCTACCAAAGGGAAAGAGATTATTCCATCTAAGAGTCATGAACTGGCTGATTGAATAACTAAGCCATTTTCTGGTAAATTCTCAAATTTTAAAATGGATTTTAAGAAGGTTAACCAGAACAGCTGGGGAAAAACACCTTTTCAATTGTGTAGAACTTTCCAGTTTGGGCTGAGGAGGGGGTTTCTCCAGGTGTTGGACAACCTCATATTATCCTTGCCCATTCTAATTTAAACAGAAATTATTTGAGTCCACAAAATGTACAAGGCCACAGCTTCCACTTCACTGGTTAAGTAACGGTCCCTTTGATACATAGAAATATCTTGGTCAACAATTAGGCATGGAATAGGTATCTCAGAGTCCTTTGGAACCTTAAAGCTGAACCAACAATTGTGACATAAAAATTAGAGGACTAAAAACTATTTCATAAAATTTATCAGACTCCATAATCTGCCAGTTTCTGCGGACACTCCCCCCTCCCTTGAGTCTTTAGTCTGAGAGCTTCCTCCACCAGCTTTTGCTGAGGCATTAAACTACACATCCCTTCATCCAAGGATAGCCACTTATATGCTATAATGCTTACCTGGGCCTGTGTGATGAAGGTCACTGCTGGGGAGGGTAACCTTTTGATGGTCTCCATGAGAGAGAGGGTAGGAGGCTGGTGACTGGCACCTTCTGCCAGATCACAGGATATGATAGGGGTGAGGCTGGAGGCTTTTTAAGCCTGATCGCCCCTTTCCGTGGCCTTTTTGATCTTCACAGCATGAGGACATTCCTAGCATGAGGGTCTGTCAGGCTTTGGGTGTGGGTCAACAGGCAGAAGCAGTTTCAGGGTTTAAAATCTGTGCTGCTCCTGCTGATCACCTGTTGTGGGGATTGATAGTTTTTTTGTTATTTTGCCAGGCTCCTCAGTTTTCAATAATTAGGTTTTGAGGCCTGTAATCGGAGGCCTATGAACCACTCATTCCTCTGCTCGATTTGGGGACTATCAGGCCTTCTGAGGCCTACCAGTCCTTCTCTTGGTGTGGTGCCTGCATGGCCTGTTTACCATGTGGTCCATTAGAGGCTTACTGGTGCCTTTTAGGCCTGGTTGGTTTGTGTGGCTGCGTAGGGACCTACAGGACCTAGTTGTATCTGGGCTTGCTTGGCCTGCTTTGCCCACACTGGGATTAGTGGCATACTGGGCTGGGTGGTTGGATAAAAAGGTCTGTTAGGCCTTGCCAGCCACATTGTTTTGTAGAGGCCTTTTGCGTCTGGGCCTTGTTCCATAGGCCTGCTAGACCTATTGCTTATTGCTTTCTGCTACTGGTAGGAGATTTTTGCCCTGCCCTGTTGGATATATATATATATATATATATATATATATATATTTGGGTGGCCCATCAGGGCCTTGTCCCCCTGCCCCCGCACACATACTTGTTAGAACTCCATTTAATTGATTTGATTAGAGGGCCTGGGACTAGTACCTAACTAACTAGTTTCTATAGTCCATATATTTATACCTTGTTTTACTACGTTGTTGATTCCTTTACAATTTGAGTGACAGCAGTTTAATAGCGATAGAAAGAAATATAGCAATAAAAACAACAACTTTAATAATAATAATGCATAGGAAGCATCAATAGCAATTTAGTGGGATTTGTACAGGTGTGTGTGTGTACACACACATGCATACCTTACCACCTTATTTCTTTTTTTTTTTTGGAAATATTTTTATTAAAGATTTTAATTAAAAATAAAAAACCCTCCCCACTTCCAAGCTTGTTTTCCAGTTGAATCTGCGTGTATCCATTCCATGCATACATAATTGTTGCTTACTCAAGGGATTTGTTACATCTTACATTGTTAGACAATTGCTTTGTTACCCTACTACCTTGTTACATTATTACAATGCATTACTTACAATCTTGCTTTATTCTTATTTCTTTACTTATATTATGTCTTTATCCAATCCAAACCTTCTCTCCATTCCCTTTCAAAGTTCTGGATAGGTTTATTTCTAAAAGAAAATGTTAACTTTTCTGTCTCTACCATATCCAGGACTTTTAATTTCCATTCTTCTATATCAACATATTTCCTTTCTTTCCAATATTGCTCATATATCAGTGTTGCAGCAGTGTTACCACCTTATTTCAGGTGTTCAGACTGTTACTTATAGTCCTTCCTTTAAGGTTTGACTGGAGGCAGTTAGTGGTATTAGAAATAATAACAAGAATAAATGGAAAAAGATACATAAAATAATGAGGGACATTCTTCAAATAGAGATCCCATTAGCACCAGAAATCTTTTTATTAAATATGACACATCAAATAGACAAAAAGAACAAAAGATATGAAGAAATAATTTTGTGTATGATTACCGCCGCAAGAATTGTATATGCAAAACACTGGAAAAGAGCGGATACACCTTCAATGGAAGAATGGTTAGATAAAATTCAGGAATATGTAATCTTAGATGACCTTACATGAAGAATGAAGGGAGAAAAAAGCAGCAAAAAAGTAAACGATATGAGGTTAATCAAGAAACATATTGAAGAAAACTGGTTAAGGTTATGCCAAGAGGAGAACAGATAAATAAGATTTATGATAAAACATAACAATTCAGCAGGAAACTACTTAGTTAAGTAATATTGCAATGTGAAGAGACAAGTCTTCAAAGATATAACTAATTTAAGAGATCACAGATGAAATATGGTAAGGAGCCGTTCAAACTAGGGTAGGGAGGAAATTTTAAAGAATGGGATAATGGAAGATAGATAATAACTAGAGACAGGAAATAGAAGATAGAAGAATGTATATTATAGTATGTTAACAAATAAGGTATCTTAAATATGAATATGTATATATGTACAACTTGAAATATAAGCTTTTCTTTTTTATTTATATAATGGAAATAACAAATATGTCATAATGATGTTCAATTGGATATGGCGTGGTTTTAATAAAAAAATAAAAAAGAGAAATAATAACAAGAATAACAACATTAATAATGATAATGATGCAGTGGTAAAAGTAGCAGTTTAATGGGGTTTGTGCAAGTATGCGTGTGTGCATGCCTGCATGTTGTAAACTGCTACCCTACTGATTCCTACCTTATTGGTTTAAAACACTACTACCAACAACAATAATGCTACAGTAGCAGTTTAACGAGGTTTGCACAGGTGTATATGCACATGCATTTGCTTGCATGTATGCATGTAGACTTTAGTACCTTATTAATTTACTACTACCTTACTGATTTAAAACAACAACAATGCAGTAGCAGTATCAGTGGAAGTTTAGTGGGAGTTTGTGCAGATGCATGTGCACACATGCATCCATGTAGACCTTCATACCTTATTGATTCCTTTAAGGTTTTAGTATGTGTGTGTTTCACACAGATGAGTGTGTGTGTACACACATGCATGCATACACATGCATGCAGATGTAGACATGGTGGTATATGTATAAATAGTATGATGTAGTTAGATATTATTTCAATTTTTGCCTCTGACACAACTATTTAGACCTCTGTTTAAATTACGGAGGAGTCTGCATTAGCAGTAGGAAACGTAAGAGAAAAGCCTCTGAAAAAGTGTTCCAACTGAGTGTCTTCACCCAGCTATTTCACCTTCATCCCCAAATGAAGCGGGACATAACTTAAGCACCCACCTTAGGGCAGGTGGCAGCTTTAGAGAGGGCCCTATCACTGCTGATTACAAGTTCCCAGAGTTCCATGCCATCTGGAACACATAAGGATGTAACGTTACTAATGAGTTTGTTGACCGTTGGCAGCTCTTGGGGAATGACTAATGTGGGACCAAAGGCCGATGATGTCACAAGCAACGTTTTGGAGAAGCCAAGGGTGCAATCAGCCCAGTGAAGCTATTCTCTGTCTTAAGATCCCCAGGCTGGACAGCATGGACCAGGTGAGTCTGACAATGCAGCTTACAATCAACAGGGTTTAGAAACATGGTCTTCAGGGGAAACCTGGGGTGAACTGGGGATTTTCCTATATGGGAAGGGGGACAATTGCCTTTTGGACTGTATTCACAGAACAGCAAGCCTGCAACAGCTATGACTTGTCTGAGAAAACATGGGAAAGGAGTTCAATGACTAGAAAAGGAGAAACCTAGGAAAGAGTGGGTGGATCAGATGTGGGTCAAAACCTGGTTCCCAGGTGTTTTTATTTATTCCACGATCATCATAGGAGTGTAAGTTGATATGCCTTATCTCCAAGTTAGTATATTGACATTGTTTGCCATCCAATGCTGACTTCATGGGATTTGCATGGTCTTTGCATGATGAATCTTTTAGTAGAAGATTGTAATCAACCCCTCCCTTTCCAAGGATCTGTTGGAAGCCCAGTTATGTATGCAGGCTAGATGACGCATATCACAACAGACACACAGTTAACAAGATCTCAACAGCACTATCCCTTGCCTGAGGGCACCCCTCCCCCGCCCACCAGATGGGGTGCTGGTTTCCAGGGAAACCGGTGTTGGAATTTCTGGACCAACCAGGGGGCAAAGGTATGAAAGGCATTCTGACAGGAACGTTCCTCAGGCTCATAGCCCCTCCAGTCCACCAGATACTGCAACCAGTGACCCCGTCAATAAGAGTTCAAGTTTTGCACTGCTTCATATTGTGGCTTGCTGGCCACCAGAACAGGCAGCAGAGGCAGGACATCCTGACAGTGTGGACTAGCAGAATCTGCAGGCGCCAGCAAGGAGCGATGGAAGACTGGATGCACTTTGAAGGATGCTGGCAGCTTGACCCAGTAGGCACTTTAGTTGATCACCACTTCCACTGGGAAGGGACTGAGACTGATTTTTGAAAAAGGCCCTATTTCTTGTCAGATTTTAGGTGCGGCATGGCAAGATGGCAGGTCCTGATATGTGACTGCAGCATGGTGTTCTGGGTGGTGCGCTGGGCCCAAAATTGCCATTTTGGAACTCACCTGGGATTAAGTGATGTTGCCACTATGAAAAGGTTTGTTGCTTCTTTTGTTTCAGGAGTGCACTGGGCCTTCTCCTGATGTTAGTCATTCATCTTGGTGGGAATGACTTGGGCTTTCTGATGGACAAGGCCCTAGTTCTGTAAGCTTTAAAGCATTTTCACACTATAGAAAATCGCTGGGCTGGGTTTTCCCTTGTTTTTTTCTGCCATTTTGCCTGGTCAAGTGTGGTGGGGGACAGGTGTTCCCAAATGCATTAATAGGGCCTGGAGGAGGGCCAACACTGAACTTTCCAGGGCCCTGGGCAGGGGGTTGGGCCACTTTCTTTCTCACCTTAGCATAATTTTCTGACAACCAGAGATCTGTAGGGCTGATGGGATTCATTTGTCAGATAAGGAGAATATGTTGTTCCTGGGGAGTTGCAACAGTGGGTGAGGGCCATTTTGGCTTGTCTAAGCAGATGCTTGTCTGTGGCAGGTGTGGGGGGAGAATTTAAGACTTCGGTGATCATCTTCCGGCACCCTTTTGGTGTAGGGTAGGGTTCTGGGGGGGCCCTTTAGGGCCCTGCATCCCATTGGATGGGGAAGAAGCCTACCCCTGAGGATAACTTGGGATTGAGGTGTTCACTTGTAGGGCCCTGTGCCTTGAATGGGAGTCCCTGGGTTACTTTCCAATTAATCTGAACCAGAACTCAGTCCATAATATTTGGATTGTCCTCAGGGCTTAGGTGTTTCACCTAAGGGAAGGCTGAGAAAGTTTTCAGGTGGTTAACACCTCAGCTGGACCTGTATCAGGTTTCTGCCCCTTATTGCTCCATTTCCAAGCCAAGACAACTTAAATTGGTTAGGTCAAATAAAGTGGCCTTTATTTAACCCATTTTTCTTTGTTTCCTTATTTCATGGTCGATCACCAACCTCTAATACTGTAATATAGTACGTGTAGATTTGCCTTTTGTTAAAAAACCCAGAAATTAGAGCTGGAATGGGACTTCTGGATTTTAAATTATACTAGTATGCTTCATGTTTGGATTGGGTAAAATAATGGATAAATTAAAAAAAAAGGATTTTACAATTGGAAGCATTCAGTTTAAAGTTCAGATGGCATGTATATCTATGGTGCAATAAAGCAGAAGTAAATCAAGATTTTAAAAACTTTATGTAGGAAGTATGTAATATTATAAAGTATGTAATATTTACAGGCAGAAACTTTATAAAAAAAATTAGCAGGCTGGACATCTCCTCAGGAAGCTTTCATGATAGAAGGAAAAAACATTAAAAATGCCACATTTAAAATATAAATATGATGAACTGAGATGATAACTGGCCTAGACTTAAAGCAAGAGACCCAAGGGATGGAACTCCAGTGGTTCCCTTATAGACAACTTCAGGAAAGATTTTAAATCCATAATAAAATGCAAGGCATCAGGAAAGAATGCAACAGATTAGATGAAATACTAACAAAAAACAAGCAACAGTAGTAAATAAATTATATAAGGTTCTATTGGGAAGAGAGATGGAGCAAGAAATTATAAAAGAGAATAGAATTAAATGGGCACACAACATTGATCATTCAGTAGAATTGAAAAGATGGCAACAATTCTGGGATAAAGATTTAAAATTCACTTTAAACATAGGATTGAAAGAGAATTACTACAAATAATTATACCAATAGTTTAGTTTATTTTATTTATTTATTTGCTCAGTCCAAAGACCATTGCAATCCAACAAGTACAAAAACAAAACATCCAGGATCTCTTCAGAACAGATCGCCCTCATCACATAATAAAACAATACCATAAACATCTTCATAATAAAATAAAACACAAGGTTAAAACATAGATTACATATTCTCATATAAAATTGCATACATTACATAATTACAATTTACAGATACTATCTCTTACTCTACAAAACTCTGATACTTTTTATCTAGTATGAGCTCTAAAAAGTTTTCTCTTGCCCTAGCAGCCTTCACTGCAAATGCAGCGACCTTTCTAATCACATGTTAATTTGTTGATTGTATTAAAAAAGCAAGTTTCTCCTTTGCTGTCCCGTATTTCATTTTTCTTAGGAAAGGCGCTAAATAACTTTCCCTTATCTCAGAGTATATCTGACATTCGAGTAAATAATGAGCTAAATCTTCTAACACCGGCTCACCACATATGCACAGCCTTTCTTGGACTGGGATATTACAAAATTTACCCCATTTCATCATTGTATCCATTTGTTCAAAACGTAAGCGTGTAAGGGCTCTGTGAGCTTCCATGGACAGTGAGAGTGTCAGATATTTTTCAAATTTATGTTCTAATTTCAGTTTAGCTAGCCATTTAGTTGATCTACAAGATGTTAGGGCAGCGATGTCTAACTGAGCATTCACATCGGACACTCTTTGTTTAACCATCTTTTTAGTATCAGGCAACCTTGGATTTAATAACTGATATGAAAAACCAAAAGTTAATAACATATTTGAAAAATTCTGTAGCCAAAATGTTCCTTGCTGACAAGTTCTTTGTTCTTCTAAACAAACCTTGGGGAGCCTATCTTCTGTTAAATTACTTATTCTACACCAGAAGTTTACCATCCTGGAATATATTAGGCCCTCAATCCTATCCATCTCAAGTTCAGATCTAACTAAATAAGCCGGAGTAGATTTAGAAACACCTAAGATCATACGCAGGAATTGGGATTGGATATTTTCAATTTTTGCAAGATTTGTGAAGCCCCAAATTTCAGCCCCAAAAATGAGTGCTGGAATTACTTTTGCTTTAAAAATATTTATAATAGGGCGTAAAGAACCTGGGTACCTATAGTTTAATAATCTATTTAAGGACTGCAAACTGGACATAGCTTTCATTTCACTTTTCCTTATTTGTTGCACCCAGGAGCCTAATGATGAAAAATGGATACCAAGGTAGCAATAGGATTTTACTTGCTCTAATTCTTTTAAGTTGATAAGCCATCTGTATTGTTTCCTTTTCCTGCCAAAGACTACCACCTTTGACTTATCATTATTGATGACCAAATCATTTTCTATACAATATAAATTAAGATGTCTAAGTAATCTTCTCAAACCAACTTATGATGTTGAAAGGAGAATCATATCATCTGCATATAATAAAATATTAATTGCTTTGTTTGAAATTTTTGGCATATGAAACTCGTATTTATGAAGAGAGGTAACAATATCATTAATATAAAAGTTAAAAAGAAATGGAGCTAAAATACAGCCTTGTCGTACCCCTTTATATGTGGGGATAGTATCTGTTAAAGCCAAATTGGCTCCTGTTCTAACCTTCAAAGAGGTTTCAGTATAAAGTGATTTCAAAAGTGCTAAGAGTCTCTGATCTATATTTGTCTTTGACAGCTTATCCCATAAACGATATCTGTTTATGGTATCAAAAGCTGCACTTAGGTCAATAAAAGCTGCAAAGAGTTGACTGCCTTGTTTTAAAAACTTTGTTATCAGATGGTGTAATATAAAACAATTGTCCAATACAGATCTCCCTTTTCTAAAGCCTGCCTGTTCTTCGGCTAAGGTGGAATTTGCTTCTGCCCAATCCTCTAGTTTGTGAAGAAGATGTTTTGCATACATTTTAGCGGGAATGCTAATCAGGCTAATTGGTCAATAGTTCTTAGGATCATAACGATTTCCTTTTTTAAATATTGGCACTACTACACTAGCTTTCCAGTCTTTTGGGATACAATCAGTGATGTTTATGTGGGTGAATAGCCCTGCCAGAACTGGTGCCCACCAGTCTACATTGCATTTAAATAATTCTGCAGGCAAAAGATCAATACCAGGGGCCTTATTAACCTTTGTTGACTGAATAATGGATTTAACCTCTGTTATCGTTACTGGGAACCACCCTGAAAGTAAATTAAAATCTTATGTCCCAGCAACTCTATCAGAAGATTTTTCCTCATCTTCTTTAAAAAGCTCTAAATAAAACCTTTCCCAACTTGAAGCAGAAATAGGGATGTCAAACATAACTTTTGACCCTTTAAGTCTATTTATGACCAAATGCCAAAAATGAGCTGAATTTAATTGTAATGCCGCTTCTTCTAGATCAGCCCAGAATTGTTCCTGAAACTGGGTCTTCTTTACTGCAATTAGTTTTTTGTAATTACTTCTGAGTTTCAGCATCAGATTCATGTCCATTTGGTCATTCGTGTCATGTACTTTACGGATACATTTTCTCAATTCTTTTCTCAGTACACTGCATTCTGTATCAAACCATGAGGGCTTTCTTTGCTGCTGTTCTTTTAAATTCTGGTTAAATTTTAGAAAAGGTCTCAGATTCTTACATATATCCTGATATGCCTCCAATACCTCACTAATATTGGCTTCTGAGGATGACACTATATTACTCAGTGATCTTCCCTGCATAGAATTATAGAAATCTTTTAGGTTGCTCACATTAACTTTTTGCCATTTCAATCTCCTTTCTCCCTGAGCTTCCAGTCTCTGGACTAACCATTGGTCTGCAGAAGTCACTATCCTCTCATCAACTTTAGCTACTAGATTTACAATAATGGGTTGATTATCACTTTCTTCTCTATGGTTCACAATAATGCCAGAAAACCGTTGAACTTCAGCTCTGGTAACGCAGATATAATCCAAAGTGCTAGCAGAGCTTTTTGAGAAGTAGGTGAAAGGATATGGATCATTCAAGTTATTACTACCTAAGATCTGCAGACCAAACATGTATGTTATTCTAAACAGGTTGATGCCAGCCTTATTTATTTTCTCATCCCTGGAACTCCATTGGGACAGATCCTCTAAACCAGCCAACTCATCTCCCACAATTCCACACTGTTCTGCCACCTTTAATAAAGATGTTCCTAGTCTGGCATTAAAATCTCCCAATAAGATAAACAATGCACTGGGAAACCTTGTAGCTAACTCCTCTAATAAATGTTCTAAGTGTATCCATACATTAGCAGAGAAATATTGTGAAGAAATTGGGGGTATATAAACATTTACTAAAATAAACACAGTACTCCTTGCCTCAAGTTTTGCCACCAAAAAATTGTTGGAAAATACCTCGGTAACCACCAAGTCTTGTATCCAACCTAGATCTTCCTTAATCAAGAGAGCTAAACCTCCTATGGCTCTACCTCTGATGTTTGTTTTTTGTGCTGGTTTAACCCATGCTTTAAAGCCTGGGATTATTAACTCCTCTTTGTCAGTAAGCCAAGTTTCCTGAAGAGCTATCACAGAATGTCTAGACAAATACTCTATAATGTCACCATCACATACCCTTCCCTTCCATCCTGCTATATTCCAAGACATAATTTTAATTCATTTATCAATGGAATCATTGATGTCAGTAATCATCTTTTTTGCAACCTCTGTAAGCGGGACCATTTTAGCTGGAATGAGGGAACAATGACCATCGCTGATCCCAACTGGACCAAAAAACTCACTATACACTGGGTAGCAAGGGGGTGAATACAGTGATAAAGGGACCCTAAACTGTACCTGGTAATTAATAGCTATTCAGTCTGTTTTAACTGTCTTAACAGACTGGTTAACAGGCTGGATATCTTCATCATCTAAATAAACAAGCTCATCTTCAAAGGGACCTAATTTACTAACGTTAGAACTTATCGGATGGATAACAACTAAAGCAGGGGGTTTTACCCCACAAGGACCTCGTACACTTCCCAACTCCTCAGCATCCAGGAATCTCATTTTAACCCAATTATTGTTATCCAGAAGGGTGTTAGAAGAAATCTTGGATAACACAGAGGCTTCTCCCTCTACTTGAGTCACAAGAAGTGGGGGTGCCCCATGATTTATCTCTACTGAGACAACCTGATTACTCCCATTTTTTCCTGTATTCATACACTCTACACCTCCTGGCTCTACTACCATACCAATGGTATATGATGCCATCTAAAATATTTTGGATATACAAAAAAGGAGAAAGAACTTGCTTGAAGTGTAAAGAAAATAGAGGAACACTTTTTCATACACAGTGATCATGACCAGAGGCCAAAATTTACTAGAAACAAATACATATGACAATATCTAAAATATTTGACACTCAATTTGAGTTGAAACCAGAATTATATTTTCTAAATATGAATAATAATCATTCAGTGATAAAGAAGAATTCCAAATTAGTTTATATTTGATCACTTCAGGAAGATTAAATTCTGTGGGGAAAAATGGAAAACTAAAGAAAAGCCTTTGTTAAACTATTAGCTTATAAAAGTAATGGCCATGATGGAGACTGTGAAACTAACAACATAATAAAGGAGAATTCAATAGAACAATTTGTCAGCGATTGTAAGCTGATCATGGACTACATTAAATATTGGCGGAAGAAATAAACATGTTAATGTAAGATTGACTTAATGAAACAGTTTAGTGGTATAAAGGATTTTAACAGGAAAAACATTAAAATGGAATTTGATAGAGAAACAAGTAAAGAAGACAGGTAGAAAGAGATAGTGGCTAAGCTGAATTATAAACCCAAGTGAAAAGCAATAAAATGGGAGGCTTGGGGTGTGTGTGAAATATTTATTTTAAAATGTAAAAAAAAATGTGAAATGTGATATATGCATGTGTTGACTTTTTTGATGCGCTTAATTAATAAATATAATTTTAAAAAAACAGATATACTGGGAACTGTTATCACATCTGCTACTGCTGCCAGGCATACCACCTACTGAAAAACGGAGGATCAATAATCCCAGCTGAGTGGTCAGTTTTCTGTAGCAATGAACGTAATTATCCTTGTTTGGTTTCTTTATGTATTTTTAAAATTTACAAATTTCTTCATAAAAAAAAAGATAGTAAGAACAAGATTTAAAATAATACCATGGAAGTAAAATGGAGAGATTCTCCTAGCTAGCTAAAGTGATTCGATCTTAAAACCTTGGATTTGAATCTCCATTTATTCAGTCATGTTTGTGGTACCTCTTTTCCTGACAGGTTCTTCAATGTAAACAGTTGTATAATTGAAAGTAAAGTACAAGGACAATCATTTCGTGTTGGGAATATGTATATTTCCAGGGCAGATTGGCACTTCTGTAAGAACCTAACAAAATTTAAAAATGTCTTCAAATATGGAACGAGCAAAACAACAATGGAGGTTGAAGTGATTGATTTGTTCCTAGCTGTCTGGTACTGTTGATCATAAGGCACTCAGCCCACCAAGTATATTTACCCCTCAGGCTAGTCCTGTTCATAATATGCACCCAAGGAGCCTCTGGACATTAGCTTCTTGATCAGCTAGACTCTATACTGAAGAAAGTTTAATACTGGGAAAACCTATAAGTTACAGCAGATGAGGGGACAGGAGTCCAAAATTTCACACAATATAAATAAAGCCTTAAATCAAAGTAGATCCCAGGCTTTGTGTGAATGCCATATATAAGATGCCACACAAAGATATGTTTCAAGAAAGTTTCTGCAATTGAGAAAATACTTTTTATTCTGGTTAAAAAGAAAAGAAAAGAAATACAAGCTGAAATGGACTTTTGGGAAGAAAGGGAGGGATCAACAATTTCTCACCAATTTCTAAACTACTATATTAGAATGCCAATTTTCATTTACTTTTCTGATGTCTCCTGCTGCTAACTAAAGCAAAGCAACAAAATGAGCAAACAAAATGGAGGAGAGAGAGCACAATGGGTGAAAAAGAATAGTTCAAATTTCCTTGTTGCTTAAAATGATAGTAGCAGCTGCTCCAAAAGGCAGGGAATCCATGCAAATTTTAAATATGCAGTGCAATCTCATACATTTCTACTCAGAAGTAAGCCCTACTAAATACAATGGGACATATTTTCAGGGAGGTCTGGGGGAAGATTATAGCCTTAGTGTTTTAACTAATCATCTGACTGTGTCAACACTCTCCTCCCCACCAGCTGGGACATAAATTGCACACAATAAAAAAGGCTCTGGCTGCAAATGATTATGTACCTGGGGCATACCCTCAGTATCACAACTGTATGAAACCCCTCCCCCTTTGCAGCTGTGTTTTAATTTCATTTTCTATTTTTTTTTAAAGAATCTCTTGTGCAAATCCATTCCAAGGTATCAAAATTAAGTACATACCTAATTATGAAATTTGACATCCTTAGTGTTGTAAAACCTGCCTAGCTGCCCAGAGGGAGAGAGAGACATGAAAACCTTCAGATATCCTATTTATGTAAAACATATTTTTTTTAAAAAGGACCCCTCATTCTCCAGCATCTTGGAGAGGGTTAAAAAAATGGAATCAGCTGACTCAATTTATCTGCATACAAGAACTGCTGCTAACATAAACCCACAGAAGCAACAGCATCAAATCAAATAAATAAATAAATTGGATTTAGTCCAGTTCTCCTTTTTAATGCAGTCATGGGAAAAACAGCTTGCTTAACTCAAAAGGTGGCAAAACACTGCAGCAGAGCTAGGAAGGCAAAAAATCTTACCTTCTGAGGGAAAGAAGGCAGCTTAATTTGAAGGCACCTGAAAAGAGTTTTGGACCAGATCTTAGCTGTAGTAATTGAAAGGGCCGCTGGCATTCAGAAAGAGACCCCCGTGGTACAGCTAAAAATAGATTTGGATGGTCTTGAAGGAGCTGAGGCTTTGCTTGGAATAAGAGAGGGTAGCCTTAAAGGTACAGAAGAGGTTTCTGAAAGTATAAAAGCAGTGCTCTGACATGGAATAAGTG
This sequence comes from Ctenosaura bakeri, assembly GCA_948474755.1. NCBI lineage: Eukaryota > Metazoa > Chordata > Lepidosauria > Squamata > Iguanidae > Ctenosaura > Ctenosaura bakeri. The sequence continues at coordinate 121,548 of CAOLHI010000645.1, forward strand.
TAAGATACATGTGCAGTGACAACCAAGGAGCCACAGAAAACAAATGCTACACAGTGAGGTGTGCATAAAGGAACAGAATTAACCAGAAATAATTGGGGAAATTTGCCTGAATTCTTGTGGAAAAACAACAGTTCCCCCATGGCAAAATCTGCTTTTATTCCTCCTTGAGCTTGGGAATCATGTATGACCTGGCAAAAAAACTTGTGTAATGTGGAGAACTTTGCAGGATTCCAGCCACCATGCCCACTGTCAACACACTCCATTAAGTTCTCTCTTCTCCCCTCTCCTCCCTTCCCATCCCCTCCCCAAATTTCCTTCTCCCCTGACATATTTGTTTTCTGGAGCTCCTTGGTTCTCATTGCAATTTGTGTTTTTGTGCTTTTTTTTTAATGTAATGATTTTGTTTCCCTTTAAGTTCTAGTAAATTCCATAAAACTTGAAAGCTTGTATATACATTTGTGGGATTTCAGTTGGAACAGTTAAAGATATTGCCCCACCCCCATGGATTTTATTTTGTTCTCAATGGATCAACACAATTGCTCTTTTAAATAGATGATGTTTTCAAAAATACTACATTTAGCCATTCAGGCCAGATTGAATCTTCAAAGGAAGATTTCTTATACCACCAGAAGAAAGAATGCATTGAAGATTCTGCCCTCCTCTCCACTATGGTTCAACTCAATTTACTCTTTTTAAAAAATCTAGTGCTAAAATTTATCCAAAATTTCATCTCCCACTTTGCTTCTTACATAAGGACTGCGTTACTTCTTTGCACTTGTGTTCACAATTTGCTCCATCTTATGTAAGAGACTTAGAAAAAGAGGGTAGGAAAGCGTGTTTGAACATACAGTGCAAGACACGTTGAGTTCCATGTGGAAGAAAAGCAAGATATAAATTAAATAAATAGTCCAGGTCTGCATAGCAGAGGAACATTTGGGGGAGTGGTCTTTTGTTCTCCTGCCTGGCATGTTGTTAGTGGCAGTGTCTTTCAATATCATAGAATCATAGAATCATAGAAATTCAGAGTTGGAAGAGACCACACAGGCCATCCAGTCCAACCCCCTGCCATGCAGCAACACCCTCAAATCAATCCCAACAGATGGCCATCAAGCCTCTGCTTAAAAACCTCCAAGGAAGGAGCCTCCACTACACTCCGAGGCAGTGTAGTGTCCTTGGACTTGGTATGCTTCTGTTCAACAGACTGACAGTTGTGGCCGCTGTGTTACTTCTGGTATGGCACCCCTGGTGAGGACACCCAGATATCACTTTGATATCAAACAATTTGGCCTCAGCTGGACTGGTTCACAGTTACCTCACTCCACGTGTTTGCGAGTTCTCCAGACAAGCACGGACAGAGAGTGGCTGTTAATGGTTTTACATTCCATTCCTCTTTGTAGCCAGCAATTCAAACCTCGCCCACAGCTTCAGGGAACTTCCCGCCGCAAACCTTACAATAGTCACATGGCTTTCAATCAAGTTACTCTTTTATGTTGGGCCATCGGTGTCCCAGCCATGCTATTGTCTTCAAATACAAATCCAATCAGGCTAAACTTGACCTTTCCAAATCCTTTTGTCCAGCACCGAAACTCCTTTTGTTCTCACCTGGTTTGCCATTGCCGGCAGGCACAAAACTCCCTATAAAAACCCCTCACTTTCGAACAGTTGTTGGATCACTTTGGACTGCCATCCCGCCTTGCTGCCGGTTGTCTAAGGGACTCCCCTCAGCGCCCCATGCTGAGCTTTCTTCCCCGGAACCCCTCTTCTCTCCAGGACTACAAAACAGGCCATATTGCCTTCCCTTGCAAAACTCCATTTCTCTTTCCAAGTTAGTTTATATTCTGTCTTTCGTGTCTTTTTGCCTTTAATAAAGAATTGTTCATTATTTGGAAAAACCTTGTCTAGCTGCTCTCTGACCTGCCGCTGTATACATTGGGTAAAAGATCTCGCACCCTGCCTCTTGCTAACCAAACAGTGTTCAGGCTAATCTTCCCCCAAATTCAGTATTTCTGATTGGCAACCTGGGCGTCCCTCGCGGGCGCCCCTCACAGGACCCCCAAATTCTCAGGGTAACAACTGTACTTCCGTGGTTCTGCTCCTACAGCTTCTTGGGTCCCCAGCAATCATACTTTGGGGTCCTACAGGGTGCTGTTTTATCAGTACTGGTAAATATCTATATGAAGCTGTTGAGAGTGGTCTCACTCAAAAATCTGCATATAAAAATGGAGACTTGTTTCTTTTAATTTTTAAAGGTGCATAATGATGTGGACATTGAATGGAACACATATATTATTAAACACATGATCTGATACAGATTGGAAGTAAACTCATTTGTATAGCCCTAAAATATCATAGCAGTTACAATGGAGGTCTAATTATTATTTTCATATTATCCTACAAAGAGCAAATTACATATACGGAATACTCTTTCTTCTAGTAACAGTTATGCTTCAACAGTTTTGTTATTTTTAGACACAGGTTTAAGATTTACCTCTTTTTGTAAGCCTTCTTCGTGTAACTCAGCTTACCACTCACTTTTCATGGATTTTGCAAATATTGCCTGAGGTCCAGTGATGTACTTCAGTAACTGAAGCCAGCAAAATCAGAATTTCTGCCTTTTCTGCCCCACCCCAGCAGCCCCCTATTCCAGAGGTTTTTCCAGCTCTTCAGAGTGGGTTTGCAAGGTGCGCAAGAGAAAGAAGAAGGAAAGAAACAGAATCCAGAAGAAGTAGACATCCTGTTCTGTAAAGGTAGATGCCATGATACCAACATTTATTGGACACAGTACAATTAAAATTAGTTAATCTCATGAAGAGTATGATTGCTTTTCTAGATAGAACAAACAGAATAGCAGCTCTAGAAGAATGTTTCTGAAATCGTTTTAGCATGAAATAAAGGGGAACAACGCAACATCAACGTGCATAATTTTTAAAAGAATACGTCCCAAGTTTAGCAGCAGGAGATAAAATACATACAACAAGAGACTGAGATGTGATTGAAAGCAACTAAAGAGGAAGGACAACTGAGCTTAGGAGGCAGTTAAAACAGGCCTCTTTTCTGCCTTGGGAAAAATAATTAACAAAGCAAAAAGAAAATAATCTAAGTTGGACTATTTAATTTGAAGAAAAGAAACAAGTATACCTTGTAAGCTCTCTCTCTCTCTCTCTCTCTCTATTATATATATATATATATATATCTGTTTATACAATTTAGGGCAAATAAAGTTCTAACAGACTATGTTGTGCTGCTGTGTTGTGCTGCTTCCTAATACAGTTGTTCATGACTAGTTTGAAATGAAAGTGCTGAGAATTTGTATCTTCAGGTTTTGGAGCTGAAATAGGCACTAGGCCCCCTCCCCGAGAGATTTTGTTCTTCAAAAAAGGTCAGAACAACTTTTCTAGGAGCAGGCAGTTTGAATTCCTTGAAGAATATCAGAGTAGCCGAATCACGCAGGTGAGCCACACACAAGGGTTTTGTTTTGTTTTTAATGAAGAGGACTATTAGAAAGGTAAAATCAATGCAAGTATAGTCATGCACACCCCTTTGTGGTCCAATTAGCAAGCTGCAAAACTGGGTCTGATGGTGGCCAATTTGATATTATCAAACAATTATAGAGTTAGTCCTGACTGCAATAGATTAATTGAATCAGTGGAATTTATCTGTAAATTCATAGAATCATAGAATTAGAAAAAAGCTCAAAGGCAATCTAATCCAACTTCCCCCATAATGGCAATAGCACCTTTGAAAGAGGGTCATCCAAACTCTTTCTAAAAACCTCCCGTCATGCTTGAGTTCATTTCATTCTCAGACATACAGTCTGCCCTCCACTTTTGTGGGTTCAACCCATCTTGTGGGTTATTTAATTTATTTATTCAAAAATTCTTACTATGCTAAAAATATGTTCTCTCTAGGAATCTTTAGGTCCTCCAGTGTGTTTCTATAGTCCACTTCTGCCAGATGCTGATCACAGAATCACGCTGGAGAACCTGGAGATTCTTAGATGTGTTCTCGGTTTTTAAAAAAATAGTGTTCATTATTTTCATTTTTAGTTGCATTTTTTCCACTTTCTCAGGGGTCTTGCACCCCTAACTCTCACAAAAGTGGAGGACTCACTATAGTGTATTCCACTGTGAAACATCTGTTATGTTATGGAAATTCTTCCTAACATTTATGCAGACTCTGTTTTCTTGTAATTTGAATCCAGAAAAGAAGCTTGTTCCATCTTCACATAAAATTCCTTCAGAATTTAAAAATGAGTATGGTGTCACTCCTCAGTCTTCTCTTTTCCAAGTCAAACATACTCAAGTCCTTGACCCATTCCTCATGGGGCTTGGTTTTCACAGAATCATAGAGTTGGAAGAGACCACAAGGTCCATCAAGTCCAAACCCCACTGCCATGCAAGAAAGGTTTCCAGACTTTACAGAAATTTTACCATCTTGACTACTTTCATCAACACTTTCCAACTTGTCAATGTCCTTCTTGAACTGTTGTGCAAGTTGTGTGGTGCACAAAGGGAAAAGACAATGGACAACATAAGTATAATGATGGAGCTTTACACTCTGGCAGAGTTACTGTTGGATTGTGTTGAACCGTTAAATCCAATTGGTCCATAGATATGTCCTATCCTGTATCATAAAGAATGGCAGCAAGAGAAAGTTGCCTTCTGCTCCTACTAATTAAATTGCTTCACCAGCAAGTGGTCATTTAGAAGTTTTGCCCTTGACTCCTGAAAGTCTGGCCAGTCTGGAGATCTCCCTCAACCAAACCAGTGTGTGCTTTCTATAAATACGTTTTCATTCAGGCCTCCACCTCTCCTTCCTAGTAAAAGGGGCTGGGTTTCTCTTTGGAGTGGTCACTCTGGTTGTCTGGCAATCAGTTGCTGGGTGGCTTTTCTATCACTCAGGCTACCATTTCCCCATACTCTGTTGCACTCCTCAATAACACTAGATTTTTTGTTGCTGTATTTTACAAGGAAGAAGAGTTCAGTCTAGAATTAACTGTGGATGTATGTATCTTGTCCAGAATCTAGCAAAATACTTTTGTTGGATCCTGCTGCTGCCTCCATAACTGGTAGTTCTCCTCCCTCCTGGAGCCTCCTGTGCACCTAACATGCTTCTCTCCAGACAAGGTTTTGAGTGCCAAAGATAGTTGCAGTAGGAGAGGTAGAAAGGCTCAGTTCTACTGGAACTGGATACCTAAGTTGGATCTTGGCCTGTTAACCATTTGCTTCATTGTTAGGGTCTCCTCAAACTGATCTTCATCTCTTATGTTCTCCTGTTCTTTCTCTTCCCCTATTTCTCTTGAAGGCCATTTTATAAGCTTTAGGCAGAATATATGCCCTCTTAATTTCATCTGTGAATACCTGTCACATGCATTGTCTTATCAAATGTTAAACATGAGCTACTTCTTTGGGCCAATTTGTTTTACCTGAAAAATGTTTTGATAGAGTGTTCAGTGACACTCACATGCTGCCACTGAAGCAAAACACACCCTATGACAACCTATTGTAGAACTCTAGTAAGTGCTATGAAATTGGGCAAACTTAATATGCTGCATATACTGTTAAATAAAGATGATTTATGATTGTTATCTTAGAAATTAATCAGCCGTTTAGACTTTGAAAGCTCAGCAGAGTGGCTAGATCTACAAAGAGGGTAAGTATCATAGTATGAATTTTCTTTCCTTTAACCTGGGATTTTAAAATTGTGCTGCTAGGAACTTTTCTCTTTTATGCAGTGCTTCAAATGTTTGAATTTGATGTCACCGTGATTATTCAATGGTTATTAATATTCAAAGAGAAAGTTCAACAGAACCAGTTGATAGACTTCATACAGCCAGAGTTACTGAGGTTTTATTTTTGATCGTTATGGTTCTCCAGCTCTTTGCAGTATTCTCACTTGGTTTTTTGCAATGCATAAAAAGTAACTGCCCTGTAAAATCAAGAAACCCCATTGTTGCCATCTGGAATGCATTGCCTTTCATATATAGGAGAAATAAAAATTTCCTGAGACAAGAGTTCCTGCCAGTGATACTGTTATGTCGATACTATTACAGCAGACTATTTCACCATATGTCTCCATTAAAAGGAGCAATTTATTTGGATCAGCAAATACTCTTCCTGATGACACTGCATGAAACAACATCATATTCCACTGGACTTCTAGATCCTACTATTGGCACAAAGGAACAACTTGTCCTGTTTTAGAGATGCATGGGATCTCGTTAGTATCTATCAGGGAGTTCTTAAAGTAACTGTGAAATTACTGCAAGCTAGAAAGGAATAGTAGTTAATCTCATTTAAATCCCTGCTCAACAAGCTGCAATCAGATCATCCCTGATAGACCATCCAGTCTTTTCTTAAGCATCTGGTGAAGATGATCCTACAGTATTCCAAGGCATAATTGTGCCATCAGGGTGTTTGTCAGGAGTCCTCCATGTTTGTTGTTTTAGGATAGCAGTAGCCTGGGGAAATAGTGATAGTAGGCTGTTAACTTTCCCAGGTGCCAACCATTCCTTTCCGGCTGGAATTTCAAAGGAACCATTTGGCATGATGACGTTCGTCCTTTTACAACTATCTCAGGAGAAACTTGCTGTTTAAGTGTAAGGCGGGGGGAAAGCATTCCATTCTCGAGCTTTAACGTCTGATAGACAGTATCATTCACTATGTTTCAATAAATCTTCTACTAAAGTTTATTGCTACGTTTGAGGGTGAATCTGTTCCTGACAGAAAGCTCGAGAATCTTTTTTTCCCTAAAATGCATCAAGTAGTGGATCAGTTAATTACTGAAGAAGAACGAGGATCTGCAGAATCTGATGGAACTGCAGAGACCGAAGCGTCCATGGATACCAAGGCAAATTTACCGCTGAGCGAGGCTATGGAAACCCCCACAAGCGGCCAAACCTGGGTCTGGGGAGAGAAGCCGCTTATGTCGGTAAGACAACGCAGAAGGGCTGCTAGATGGGACACATCAGCCAAAGACCTTTCCTTTCTGGCGGAAATGGCACGAATGGAAACAGAACTGGAGAGAAAAGATGAGGAGATACTCGAACTCAAGACCATGTTACGTGAGATGAGCATCCGTCCCTCGCAGACATTGAGAACACCAGCACACAAACCACGAGCGGCTGTGCCAGCGGCAGGCACCCCTGGTCCGCCCCAGCAACCAGCAGGGCAAGCTCCAGCGCCACCGCTACTCAGAAACGTGGGAGACCTGAAAGCGTCCTTCAACAGGAAGGGTGAGAAACTCTCTTTCTTTATGACTATGGCAAATAATTTCATGGTCGATCATGGCCACCTCTTTCGGGATGATGCAGCCCGAATTAGATACCTCAGCCAGAGAATGAAAGGACTGGCAGCTGACTGGGTAGCGAACCTATATGACACCCGCGCCCCCGAAACCGAAAATCTGCAGCTCTTCATGAACCATTTGCGTGAACGGTTTGAAGACCCCCATCTACTAGAAAAAACTAAATATCAACTAAAACAAATGAAACAAGGCAGGAACGACGTGGGAACATATTCGCGTGAATTTAGAAACCTGGCCACCAAAGTGCAGTGGAATGATGAGATTCTTATCGAGTTATACAAAGATGGACTAGACCCTGATATCTTACACGGGTGCCTAATGCAGGCCAACCCACAAACCCTGCTAGGTTGGATCAGACTAGCTACTGAAGTGGAGGGTATAACCCACACTGTTCAGTTGAACCGACAACGACAAGACTTAACAAAACGACAACCTCGCCGCCCCACCTTCCTCAATGTTGAGGAACGAAACAAACGCCTCCGTTTGGGCATGTGTTTCACCTGTGGGAAACCGGGTCACCTTGCCAACAACTGCACCAGTAACCAAGCCACGGTGGGGACTAAAGGAGCACGAGCAGACCCCAGGAATAAAGAATCTACACGTCAGACAACGGCCATCAAACAACCGCTCAGACGCACTCATAAGGACCCTGCAGCAGCGACAGGAGACTCCGCTCCCGACGGTGAAACCTCTTCTTCGTATTCCTCGGACACAGATGGGGATTCTGAACCCGACGGTGGCGGTTTGAAAGCAGCGGGAACAGCTGTAAGTACTCCTAAAATTCCCCATTTCTATACCACGGTTACGATTACTGGCGGAGATGGGACCTTGCATGTACATAGGGCACTAATTGACTCTGGCTGCTCCAGAAGTTTGTTACACCCCAAATTGGCCAAGACCCTTAAAACTCTATATGAGCCTTTGAAACGCCCCATCAAGTTAACTCAAATGGATGGGACCTCAATGACTGGAGGAGCAATAAGCGAAATCACCATGCCCATCTCATTCCAAATGGACCAAAATAATTATAGCATGCGGTTCCTAGTTCCCAAGGCGGTGCAGTTCGAATTGGTCTTGGGAATCGACTGGCTCCGTAAATATAATCCCCAAATAGACTGGACCGCTGGCACTCTATCCTCTTCCGAGGCAAGCTTCTCTATTGGCCATGAAGAATTGCAACAAATTCCTTCGCACTACCGTGATTTACAGAAGGCCTTTCATGAGAGGGAGGCTGACAAATTGCCCCCCCACACTGAATTTGACTGTAAATTGGAATTGATTGACGGAGCCTCGCTGCCTAAACCAAAAATTTACCCCATGAGCCAGCAAGAACTCCTTGCCCTCAAAAAGTTCCTTAATAAAAATTTGGCTCGTGGCTTTATCAAGCCTTCTACAGCCCCTACGGCGAGTCCTGTCTTCTTCCGAAAGAGAAAAGATCCCGGAGCGGATCCGAGGCTGATAGTTAACTACTCTGCTATTAACCAGGTTATCTCTTCCAATTGTTATCCCATTCCCCTGATACGGACCGTTTTAGACCATCTTGTTCAAGGAAAATATTTCACTAAGCTTGATCTTAAAGAAGCATTTCATAGGATTCGGATGGACCCAGACTCTGAATGGCTCACCACCTTTGCAACCCCACTGGGGAATTTTAAATGGACGGTTCTCCCCTTTGGATTACAATCTGGACCATCTGTGTTTCAGATGTTTTTGAACACCATTTTCCACGACTTATTGTATCAGGGGGTTCTGATTTATTTGGATGACATTTTAATTTATGCAGACTCCATGGAATCTCATGTATCATTGGTTCGGGAAGTGCTTCGACGGCTGATAGATAATAACCTCGTAGTTAATCTGTCTAAGTGCCAATTTGACACCCAAACCTTTGATTACTTGGGTTATAGGATTCAAGATTGTTCACTTAAAATGGACCCTTCGAAAATTAACTCTATTTTGCAATGGCCCGTCCCCAAAACTTTGAAGCAACTGCAGCAATTTCTTGACTTTGCAAACTTTTACCGGAACTTTATCGAGGATTTTGCAGCCATAGCGCTTCCGCTTACTAACCTGTTACGGAAACCTAAAGGCGAATCTACATGTAAGTCGCACAAACTTCGTTGGTCCCCTGAATGTCAGTCGGCGTTTGAACATTTGAAATCTAAATTCACTACAGAGCCATTGCTACTTTTCCCCGACAGTGCTAAGCAATTCATTGTGCAAACGGATGCTTCTGACTTTGCCATGGCCGCTGTTCTTTTGCAACATGACTCTGAGGGAGCACTCAAGCCTTGTGCTTTCATTTCAAAGAAATTTTCTCATCAACAAGCTAATTGGCCTATTTGGGAGAAAGAAGCCAAGGCTATTCATTTTGCGCTGACCACTTGGCGACATTTACTTGAAGGGGCCCGACTCCCCTTTGAAGTCTGGACTGATCATAGAAATTTGCAAGCCTTGCAGTCGGTTAAGAAACTCTCCCCTAAGCAGGCGAGATGGGCTGAATTTTTCCAGAGGTTCCGGTTTAAAATTGTTTTCAAACCTGGCCGTTCCAACCAATTGGCGGACCCTCTATCTCGCCTTCCCTGTTTTGAGGGACCTTCTGCTACGTCCCCCCCTCCAAAGCCTTATTTCCTGCCTCCTCCCTGGCTTCTCAAGTAACTACTCGCACATTAGCAAAAACAAGGCTTTCTGCCTCCTCCCTCTGTGACTCCGCTCTCCGCGATGCTATCGTTCATGCAGCGCATGCCGACTCATGGCTCCCGGCAAATAAGGACAAAATTGAGTGGGTTGACAATCTCCCTTTCTATGGCACCAAGGTCTACGTCCCCCCTGCTGCCCGTGAGCATGTACTTCATCGTCATCACGATTCCAAACCTGCTGGACATTTTGGGTTTTTGAAGACATTGCATGCGATTCGCCGCCTTTTTTGGTGGCCTGGACTAAACTCCTCCGTGCAAACTTACATTAAACAGTGTGCTACTTGCAACGTTTCTAAATCGCCCACATCTAAGCCTCAAGGGCTCCTACAACCTCTGCCTGCTCCTTGTAGCCCCTGGTCGGTTATCGCATGGGATTTTATCGTCTCTCTCCCCTCTTCACATGGCTTTCATGTTATTTGGGTTGTTACTGATCACTTTTCCAAGCAATGTCATTTTGTTCCTCTAAAGAAAGTACCCAATGCTGAACGACTTGCTGACCTATTCGTTCATCATGTATGGAAACTTCACGGACTACCTTCGGTGATCATTTCGGACAGGGATCCAATTTTCACTTCCAAGTTTTGGACCTGCCTCTTGAAAACCCTGGGAATCACTCAGAAACTCAGCAGTGCTTATCACCCCCAAACAGATGGCCAATCTGAGCGTGCTAACAAATCTCTTGAACAATTTCTTAGGTGCTTTGTTTCTGAAAACCAGAACGATTGGGTTTCGCTTCTCCCGTTTGCTGAGTTTGCTGTAAACCATGCTGTTCATGCTTCTACTGGGAAACCCCCGTTTGAAATAGTTTACGGCTTTCTTCCTTCTCCTTTCCCCCCCTCACCCTCCCTTCCTCTGCTCCTCCTTCTGTTTCTGCTTGGGTCTCTAAATTTTCGGGCATTTGGCAATCCGTTTCGGATGCTATAGCGTCTGCAAAAGCTTCTCACAAACGCTTTGCCGACCGCAAACGGCAGCCTAACCCCTCTTACAAACCCGGGGATCTGGTCTTTCTTTCCTCTAAGCACATTTCGTCTATTTCTCCTTCTAAAAAACTTTCCCCTCGATTTCTCGGTCCTTTTCCTGTGAAAAGAGCTATTAACGATGTTTCTTTTGAACTGGATCTCCCTTCTTCCCTCAAGGCAATTCATCCTGTCTTTCATTCCAGTTTGCTGAAGAGAGCCCCTTCGCTGGATTCTTCGCCGACTGATGTTCCTCAACGCCCCGATTGACTTTGTTATTACTGCATGGGTTTCTTGTATTTCTGTTGTTCTGTAATATTTTACTTGTTTTGCGTATCTATATGTATATGAATTTTTTTTTAAAAAAAAGTGGGGCAGGATGTCAGGAGTCCTCCATGTTTGTTGTTTTAGGATAGCAGTAGCCTGGGGAAATAGTGATAGTAGGCTGTTAACTTTCCCAGGTGCCAACCATTCCTTTCCGGCTGGAATTTCAAAGGAACCATTTGGCATGATGACGTTCGTCCTTTTACAACTATCTCAGGAGAAACTTGCTGTTTAAGTGTAAGGCGGGGGGAAAGCATTCCATTCTCGAGCTTTAACGTCTGATAGACAGTATCATTCACTATGTTTCAATAAATCTTCTACTAAAGTTTATTGCTACGTTTGAGGGTGAATCTGTTCCTGACAGTGTTAGAATCTCTTTCCTTGCAATTTCCATTGGCTGTTTCTTGTTCTACAGTCTGGTGCAACAGATAACAAGTCTGCACAACAGCCTTCCAGATATTTGAAGACAGCTTTAATTTCCCTCCTTATTCTCTTTTCCAGGCTAAATTTACCCTTATCAACAAGATCAGTTACTTACAAAGGACCAGTAAAATCAGATCCAGCCCAGTTCACTATGAGCTTGCTATAGAGTCCTTGTACTTGATTATTCCCTTCATGTAATTTTAACCTACATATTTCAGATTTATTGAGAACATGTATCTGCAGAATAATGGATACCACCATAGCTCCATGGCATGCCAAGATATTCATGGCCAAATAAAACAACACTTTCTCAGCCTTCTATTCTGCTAGAGATACACTGATGGCATTGCTAGATTCATGTTCAGAAGGCATTTGAGAAGTTCTACTAGGTGTTTATTTTCTCAGTACTAAAATGAACTTTGTAGTAAACACACACTTCATGTAGAAAAGCCATCTATTATTAATATACTATCACCTTCTACACATACTATCAGTTTCTTCACACAAATCCACTGTAACTGTGATGTACAGGATAGGTATCAGCCTTAGAGATTTCAACAGCTTTATTCAGGAACACTGAAGAAAACAGTTACACACCTTCGCAATTGCCAAGACTATTGGATTTATAGCATTACATAAAGTATTACATTTCAAATTTAGTACACACTCCTATTCCATTTGCTAATAGCTTAAAGCAACACTTCTCCTGGGCTTACTATCCCCTCCTTCTATGTTCTCTCACAACCTCATGATCACATTGAGGCAAAGCCATTGGTAAAATAAGACTCCTCCAACATTGAATGGCTGCATTAGACACTTAAAGTAGAGTAAGTCCATCTTACTCTATAAGTGTATAAGTGCTGGTATAGTAGTGCTGGAACCCAGAAGATATGAGGAGGAACATCCTAGTGGTGGGAAAAGAACAACAACTAAGCCCCTGTGTATGATATGTGCGCACTATCCATGGGAAGTGGGTGAAGTCCAAAAGAATCTGTATTTGTTTTGGGTTAACACTTCTCTGCCTGTCTTCCAGAAGGGACTGGTAGTTACTGGAACAGCCAAGCATGGAGGAGCAAAACTATTCCCCTTTGTGTGTCAAAAGATATCAACTCCCTACCAAGGGAGGGAAAAGGGTATTATGTGACCTTTGGCCTAGCATGGGAGAATTATTGGACCATGGTCTGCACTTCAATGAAGAAAGATTTCTGGCAAGAGACAAGTTGCAACTCACAGCAGTTGGAAATAACTTCTTTTCTAGGAGTCTCACAAGTCTGATCTTGGAGAGCTTTTACATTGAGTTACTAGGGAACGGAGACAATATTCTAGAAGGCAGAGGGACACCAAGTATTGAGGATGTTTATCTTGAAGGAGAAGTAACATAACTATGTTTACATACCTGAAGGGTATGTAAATACCCCATCACCCCCGGGTTCCTAAATGACTGAGTTTGTAGCCCATCACTAGAAATTTTCAGTAGAATTCAGCTGATTTTAGTATAAGTGCTGATATGGTGTAGTGGTTAGAGCATTAGACTATGACTCAGGAGACCAGGGCTTGAATCCCCACTTGACCGTGAAAACCCACTGGGTGACCTTGGGCAAGTCACACTCTCTCAGCCTCAGAGGAAGGCAAAGGCAATCCCCTCCATTAACAAATTTTGCCAAGAAAATCCTGTGATAGGTTCACCTTAGTGTCACCCTAATTTGGAAATGACTGAGTGGGGAACTGAACCCTGGTATCCAGGTCCCCCACTTACTGCCCACGATACAAATCTATCTCTATTAGAAAAATCTCAGGCAAATTCTCAGATAAATTTTATATCCTGGAACATAGCTGGACGGAATGCTAAATCCAAAGATGTTGAGTTTATTGATTTTTTACAAGATTTTGATATAATATCCCTCCAAGATATATGGCAGTCAGCAAATCTGAATCTTAATGGCTATGCTACTCTGCTTTGGTTAGACCCCATCTTGAATACTGTGTCCAGTTCTGGGCACCCCAATTCAAGAAGGATATTGACAAGCTGGAGCAAGTCCAGAGGAGGGCGACCAAAATGGTGAGAGGCCTGGAAGACATGCCCTATGAGGATAGACTTAGAGAGCTGGGTATGTTTAGTTTGCAGAAGAGGAGGTTAAGAGGGGACATGATAGCCATGTTTAAATATTTGAAGGGATGCCACGTAGAGGAGGGAGAGGGCTTGTTTTCTGCTGCTCCAGAGACCAGGACAAGGAGCAATGGATTCAAGCTGCGGGAAAGGAGATTCCACCTGAACCTCAGGAAGAACTTCCTGACAGTCAGGGCTGTCCGGCAGTGGAATCTGTTGCCTCGGAGTGTAGTGGAGTCTCCTTCCTTGGAGGTTTTTAAGCAGAGGCTGGATGGCCATCTGTCGGGATTGATTTGAGGGTGTTCCTGCATGGCAGGGGGTTGGACTGGATGGCCTGTGTGGTCTCTTCCAACTCTGAATTTCTATGATTCTATGCCACTATGGTCTTACCTGCGGCAGCCCCAAGGGGCAAATGGAGACCTAAAGCGGGACTGACCATTCTGATTTCTACTTCCCTCAAAGCCTGTAGCAAATGTTTACCATACAGTGGACAGATGGCCATGGCATATTTAATTGACCTTAGCTTTGCATTTTTATTGTTGGTCAATATATATGTTCCTCCAATGGCCACAAAAGAGGAAATTAATAAGGAGTGGGAGACCTTAGAAAATTATATAGTCAGTTTAGAGACACAATTCCCAAAAGCTCATTTAATTATAATGGAGGATTTTAATGCCAGAATTGGCCCTAATAATGACACACTCTTTTCAGCTCGAGACTGGCATCTCAGTGAACTGAAGGAGTATGTATTTGGTTATAACAGACACTCTAAAGATGTGAAGATTAACTACACTGGCATATGCTTTGCCCAGATGGCAGGATGTCTTGCCTTAAAAATAATCAATAGGGACCCACAATTTGAAACACATAGGGAATATACGTATGTATCATCAACAGGCAGCAGTACAATTGACTACATCTTAATCTCTAAATCTAGCTACAAATTTATAACAAAATTTTCTGTACTTGATAGAATTGAAAGTAACCATCTTCCCCTTTCTTTCACTCTCAGATTTTCCACCAATATTCATTTAAGACCTCAGTGCCAGCTGGATAGTTCAGTAGTAAAAGTCATAAACAAAAGACTGAGGTGGACAGATAATATGAGTAGTAAGATTTCAAAAACACTAAATTCATCTGTATGCAATCAGTTGAAAAACTGTATTATTGAATCACAAGAGGTGCAATCTGCTTTAGAAAATTACTCATTGCCCTCACAGTGCTGGCTACGACCCTGGGAAGTATGGATAATACACCCAGAATTTCCAGACATAAGAGGATAGGCTTGGACAAAGAATACTTTGAGACCAAAAAAAGCTTTAAGGAATTTGCACCATCAGTACAGGAAGGATAACTGTCGAGTCTTTCCTAAAATGTATTATAATACCAAAAAAAATTATAAAAATCTGATGATAAAGAAAAATAGGGAAATTAGACAAAAGCAATGGTTAGCATTAATTGATGCCTCCTTGCACAAAAATCCCAGGCAGTTCTGGACTATTGTTACAGGCATGCTGGGTAATCTGGAGGATCACCACACTGCAATATACCACCACATATATGGGAAGACTATTTCTCCACTCTATATTATATAGAGACAGTGGGGAGCATGAAGCGAACCCATAAGACAGTCTGCTCGGAGCATGTCCAAAATTCAACATTCAGTTACAGCTCTAATGATCAATTGGGAATTGGCTATGGAAATAAATTCTTTGATACTTGTGCGTGAAAGGCATTTTGTAGAAAGGAATGTTTCCATAGCTCTTGTGTGCACCCAAATCCACACAGCTAATCTGATGACAGTTAGGGACTTAATTTGGCATGCCCTTGATGGACACATTCCAAAGGAGGTTAGAAAATTACTAACCATAACTGCCAAAAGAGGAAATGGAGCTGGAAACCTGGTGGAAACTTGTGAATGTGACTCTTATTCCACACAGGAACCAACTCCAACTTTTCGTTGCTACCATCACTACAAAGACAATCTTACCCATACATCCAGTCATCCCCCTTGGAATACAGGTGGTCTCAAGAGACATTCCATATTTCAAAGACTGTAATTATTGGGCAACCATGTCAGGACCCAAATGGCAAACAGTCAATGTCAAAGTGTGTCAACATCAGGAGAACCTAGACTTTGTTTGTGAGGATCAAGCCCTGCAAATCCATCACTCTTGCCTGATGCCCCCTAAGGGCTTGTGCTTATGACGCTGATTCAGCCATTGCTTACAGTGGAAAAAGATACATGTGTGCAAGGACAACCTGCCATACCATAAACAATGATCAATTACAGCCTTTGTTGCCCACCATCAATCACTGTTTCTGTATGGTCACAACGATCCTTAGTTGCGACATTGTCTACACAGTCCCCATTTGGACCTGGCAAGAAATGTTTGCCTCCCCATCTCTATCCAATTCTGTAGCCCAGTGTTCTTCATATTTTATTCCAGCTATTTATGCAGCCTGACCTCAAGGAACAGCTCCTAAAAATAAATGACATTGGAGACAAAGCTGCTTTGGTGGTGTCTCACAATGGTGAAAAGACTGAGAATCTCTCCAGAGAAATTGCCTCCACTGGTGGGAATGCCTCCTCAAATGGTCCCCTAACATAACAGGAGTTTTTAATATGATGCTACATTTAATTATTGTAATTCTGATCTTTCAAATTGTGCTAGTTCTTTGTTTGTCCAGTTACGCATATTGGGTCTTCTGCCAGACCATTCAGTTAATGGCTCTTGTGAATTGGCCAAGTCAGCCAAGGCTCAATCATTTCTCTAACTGTGTTTTTTGGTGGCGTGAAGTCCCCCAGGACTCCTGAGAGAGACCTTAGTCGAGTTGAGTTGATATCACCAGAGCCAAGACTAACCATTCATCCTATGCGCAGAGCACGCAGAGAGGTTCTTCTGAAACTGCTACACAAGTCCAAAGAGCCTTCTGACTCATGGATCTATCTGGATGTGGTCACTCTGGAACCTGGTTAGAGACTGGAAGACTCACTGGACATCACCACCAGAGTGTATTTGCTGCTCTGATGGAAATGCCTGTGCCTTAGGTGAGTGGTCATTCCTGACTCTGGAGAACTGGCCCACTCTGACTAGCACCCTCCAATTTTTCTTGGACTCCCCAACTACTCCACATACTCCTGTGCAGCTCAGCTCACAGCCTCAGCTGGAGAGACTCCACAACTAACGTCTCTCCAAGTTTCCTCCTCTACTATACAGGAATCCCATCAATTCAACTTCATATCCGCTAACCCTGAACCACTCAAAAAGATACCAGTCTGGTCTACCATCAACCGAAGAACAGCCTGATGCCAATGCATGCTGCCACAATGTGCAAGGAGACCATACAGAAGCCCAAAGACCACTGATTTACCCCACAGAGACGTCTCAGAGACCCCGAACTGCTGTTTTCATCACATGCTTGCATCCTGCTTCTGTCAGACACTGAGCGAGTGAAACACTTCCTACACCTTTCTGATGCATAAAGAGACTGTTGTTCATGGATTATTTTGGACTGGGGAGGATGAATTTCCTCTCCAACCAATGCCTTGGACTTTTCTAAAAACTGTTGCACAGGTTTGATTAGTCACTATCAAAGTGAGAGGGAGGAGCAACCCACGTGAGGATATCTTCCTTTCAGTACTCAAAATAAATGCATCATGGTAACGTTAACATTCCTTTTTATCATAAGGCTGCATCATATGCACCATAAGTCAAACTTTAGATGTGGAGTAATAAAAAGGATGGCATTCTCTTACTGACCAGATACATCATTCCCCTGAGACCTCTGGACCCCAGCAGATCTTAGTTGGTGATGATGAAACCATTCTGCATATGCTATGGAGACATATCCAGATGTTTCTCCAATACTTCCCACTCTCCACTATCCATGGGAGAGGGACTGCACTGGCTAAATGATGAGTCCAGGGGTGCTGAGTGAACAGATGAAGTTCTATATACAAAACACAGTTCCACCACCTTGTGCCCTACAGGATCTCAGCCATTTCCTGGCATTTACAGATATCTGGGAATTTCCTTTGTTGCAAATCATGGTCCAGCAGGAAAGGCTGTGATTGAGACAGCAGGGTAAGAGTATAGTGCCTGAACATATTCCATCATTTCTTGTACAGCATTATTTTTTCAAAATTGGTTTGTTATTTATGAAACAAACAATGCCATTCATCTATTTATTTGATTTATATTCTGCTTTCTTTCTAAAACTGAAATTCTAGGAAGCTCACAACATAATAAAGGTACAAAACAACAGAAATTAAAATATTAAAACACAGCTAATTATAATATTAAAAGACAATTTGAGTTAAAAGTAGATCAATAGGAGGTAATAGTGAGGTAATGGTACCACTCTATTCTGCATTGGATAGTCCTTGTTTGGAATACTGTGTCCACATACTGTGGCACCTCAATTCAAGAAAGATGTTGACAAGCTGGAGTGTGTCCAGAGGAGGATGACCAAAAGGGTGAAGGGTCTGGAAGCCATGACCTATGAGGAGTGGCTTAGGGAGCTGGGTATGTTTAGTCTGCAGAAGAGAAGGTGAAGAGGGGACATGATAGCCATGTTTAAATATTTGAAGGGATGTCTTGTCAGGAGGGAGCGGGCTTGTTTTCCACTGTTCCAGAGACTAGGATAAGGAGCAATGGATTCAAATTGCAGGAAAGGAGATTCCACCTGAACCTCAGGAAGAACTTCCTGACAGTCGTAGCTCTCTGGCAGTGAAATATGCTGCCTCGGAGTGTGGTGGAGTCTCCTTCTTTGGAGGTTTTTAAGGAGAGGCTGGATGGCCATCTGTCAGGAGTGCTTTGATGTGTGTTCCTGCATGGCAGGGGGTTGGACTCGACAGCCCCTGGGGTCTCTTCCAACTCTATGATTCTATGAATAAATAAAGCATTGCATTCCTTGTTGAAAGTCCCTTCCTTGATGGCCAATCAGCTGTCAAAAGTCTAGTCCATGTTGCGTTGGATTCTGTTGTGTGTGTTTTTTTAATCTTTCCCACTATGTAAAGATTGCAATTATATTTTGATTCCATTGCCCTTGTGGTAGGTGTACATAGTGTGAGTTTTAATTCCTTGGAAATTCTGAGTCAAGTTAATTGATCCCAGACTCACAAAGCAATTCTCTGTATTACATACAGGTTGAGTATCCCTTATCTGAAATGCTTAGGTTCAGAAGTGTTCCATATTTTGTTTTTTGGGGGGGAAGGTTGCATTTTGGGATATAGCATAGTTATTTGTATATAAAATGGGGTAGGGCAGCAGTACAGGCAGTGGTAAGCCCTGACCACCAGATGTCCATTCTTCAGGCTTCCCCTCTTCTGGGGAGAGGAGAGGAGGAGAGGAGAGGAGAGGGCGGGAGTTGGCGTGGCTGAGTTCACAGCCAAACTTTGTACAAGTGGAGGTCACGGACCAGCTGAAGTGAGTTCTAGAGCAGATACAGCAGTGGCAGCTGCTGGTGACTCTCTCCAGCCTTGGCCCAGAGGAAAACTCCCCACCCAAAACACAGCCCCCTTTTCTCTCCCTTCCACTACTATCACTGCTGGAGCCAAGATCCCAAGCAGAGCCCTGAAACAAGGGAGATTGCTTGAGAATACAATTGTGTACTGTGATTTGTGCTCATTTATATGTCAAGACTTGAACGTTTGCTCCTTGGTGGCTTCATCAGCTGAAAGCATAATTTGCAAACAGTAATTATGCATATATACTTCCAGGTCTTTTAAAAAAAATATTTATATATATAATTATTTATTTTGAATAATAAAATAAGACAAGGAAAAGACAAAGAAAGGCAATATAAAAAACACAACAGCACTAAAAAATAGCAATACAAATACAATACAAAGAAACAAACTGTAAAACTAAACTACATAGCAATACAATGTTAAAACATTAAAAAAATAATAAAACAAGAAATATCCAACTAAACTACACATAACTACAGATAACTAAAAATTGGTTTCCACTCCTGCTACCAACAGTGAATACTAATCCCACAGTAACAATTAATCATTAGACCCTAAAATTAAATTGGAGATAATGCTTGTTGCCTAGCTAAACTTACTAAATTAGTTAGCAATTAATAATTCTAAATAGGCTGTTAATAATAATTCTAACTTGTGTATCAGGTATCTTTTGTAAAGGAAAATAATTGCTTAACAATTTTGCTCTTTAATACCTTATTCTATTTGAAATTAAAATTAGTAAATTTTTAGTAGTTAAATTATTTAAATTAGTAAATTAGTAAAATTAGTAGTTCTAAAATATAAAATACTGAGGCCCAACAGCTCTCTGGCTGAGAATGCTAAATGTCTCTCCCTAAACTGCAAACCCCAGGACTCCATAGGATGTTGAAAGTGGAATAATAGCACTAGAACAGTGTAGTGAGGAAATGGCCTAAGAGGTTAAAAGTAAGTTGGGACTACAGGACAGCCTAGCAAATGAAGAATATCTGAGAATGTAGGAACATGCCAAGGCTCAGGAACATCCTGATGACTGAGCAAGGTTAAACTATAATATGAGGCCTGCTTATATTTCATCTTCTCTAGGGGAAAACCTTAGCTAATCTGGATGGCTTGAGTCAGGGATGGATGAGAAATTAGTTTCGGCTCAATTCTGACAAAAATTTAAAGAAAGTTCTGGATTTTTTTTCAAGATGGAAACAATTTGTGTGTGTGTGTGTTTTAATCAAATATGAGAGAAACTGCAAATTAGAGATTTGTCCAATCAGAGCTATTAAAAGTCTGGATGCATATTCAATCATATTACTACTGGAATTAGTGTTTGTCACCCTCTCTCTTTGACAGGCTTCTTGTCTTTGATAGAGCAGCGAGGTACAACTTGGTCCTCTCCATGTTGGAAACAGATTTCTCCAGTGACGTCTGAAGAATTTACCAAAGTAGACTAATTGCAAATATTTGAGGTTTGGCAAGAGCTTGAGGTTTGGCAAATATGAATGTGGAAGAAAATGAAACAGACAGATTGTTCCATCCTTAATTAGACCAGAGCTTACCTTGAAGGTCCTTTGAGGTGGGGAACTGCACACAGATCTAAAAACCATTGACAAATTTGTTGATCCACCCTTAAACTCCTCCAAGTTGCTGGCATCTAGGCTGTCCAGGGATTGTCATTCCCCCCTCACTTCAATTAATTTTATTGCTCTCATCCATTAACATTTGGCTGGAAGTCCATGGCAGAGGTGGCACAATGTGTTTCCTTAGAGGAAAAGTCTGCATTCAGGGATATTGTTCCAAGGCAAGACTGTTTGATATGAGACTTGCCAAGCTGTGTTTTCTGAGTCAGTGCTTTTGAGCCGTTCACTAGCTTATTTACTTTGTCCTTTCTGTCCTGGTTGCTACTGCTCACAAGCAAGAGCTTGATTCTCTCTCTTCTCTGCTTTGCCCCACTGCAGATCAGTAACTCAGTGACCATGTAAACAAGTATCTTGCCTTATGAATGATGTATAAACTGATGTCTAAACAGAACCAATATTTTCCCAAGGAACTGAAATAAAGATACTTTTTTCTTTTAAATGATAAGGAAGTTTAGGGCCCTTTGTTCTTGACAAAGGTGGATTCAGGCTTTATGGCTTCATAATAATTTTTTTTAATCACTATTTTCACAATTTTGTCAGGTTTATAGTTTCAGCATATGTGTATATACTTATATAATCTATTCCCTAAATTGCTGGTATAAAATGTCTCAGAATGACCTATATAGCAATAATATCAAAGGAAGACAGCCCCTGCCCTCAGGCTAAAACACAGAAGAAGATTCATAGAATCATAGAGCTCGTAGGGACCACAAGGGTCATCAAGTCCAACTCCCCTCCATGAAAGAATACACTATCAATGCATTCCTGACAGATGGCCATCCAGCCTCTGTTTAAAAACCTCCAAAGAAGGAGACTCCAACACAACTCCCAGGCAGCAGTGCATTCCGCTGTCGAACTGTTCTTTCCATGAATAAGTTCTTCCTAATATTTAGATGGAATCTCTTTTCCTGAAGTTCAAATCCATTGCTCCATGTCCTAGTCTCTCAAGCAGCAGTAAGTATGCTTGCTGCATTCTCCATATGACATCTCTTCAAATATTTAAGCAGAGCTATGATTTTATCTCTTAAACTTCTCTCGGCTAAACATACACAGCTCCCTAGCCAATCCTCATAGACTGTGGCTTCCAGGTCTTCTATCATTTTGGTCATTCTCCTCTGAATATGTTCCAGCTTGTCAATATCCTTCCTGAACAGTGGTGCTGAGATCTGGACAAACTATTCTAGGCGGGGTCTGACCAAAGCAGAATAGAATGGTACTATCACTTCCCTTGACCTAGACACTATACTCAGATTGATGCAGCCCAGAATCATAATGACTTTTTTAGTTGCTGCATCACACAACTGACATTCAGCTTGTGATTTATTGAGACTCCTAAGTTCTTTTCACATGTACTGTGGTCAAGTAAGGTGTCATCCATCTTATATCTATACATTTCATTTTTTTCTGCCCAAGTATAGTTATGCTTCTCCCTGTTAAAATTCATTTCATTAGTTTTGGCCCAGATCTTTATTCTATTAAGATCATTTTGAATTCTGATCCTGTCCTGTGGTGTTAGCTACTCCTCCTAATTTGGTGTCATCTCAAATTTGATAAGAATACACTGTATTATTTCATCCAAATCACTGATAAAAATGTTGAATAGCACTGGGCCCAGGACAGAACTCAGTGGCATCCCACTAGCCACGAGTCATTGGTGATCACCCTTTATGTTTGGCCAGTCAGCTAACAACAAGTCCACCTAACAGTAGCATTGTCTAGCCCACATTTTACTAGGACCTTGTTAAAGGTCTTGCTGAAGTTGAGATATGCTATGTCCACAGCACCCCTTCATCTAGTAAGCTAGTAATTCTATCCAAAAAAGATATAAAATTAGTCTGGTATGAATTGTTTTTGAGAAACCCATGTTGACTTTTAATGACTACAGCATTCCTTTCTAAGTGGTTACAGCCTACCTGTTAAATGATCTTCTGTACAATCTTTCCCCATATTCATGTCAGGCTGACTGGGCAGCGATTATCTGATTCTTCTTTGTTTCCCTTTCTGAAGACAGGGACAATACTTGCCCTTCTCAGTTTGCTGGGACTTCTCCTGTTCTCCAAGAATTCTCAAAGTTTATTGCCAGTGGTTTAGTTCTGTGCCAGTGCAAGTTTAGTTCTGACAGTTCTTTTAATACGCTTGGATGTAGTTCATCTGGTCCTGGAGACATGAATTCATTTAGAGTAGCCAGGTATTCCTCTAGTACCCCTTTACCTATGCTGTGTGCATTTTCCCTACCACATAATCTGCTCCATTTTTCCCAGGTAGACTATTGTGTTCCTTTTAGAAGATGACTGAGGCAAAGAAGATGCTCAGCACTTTCAGAGGCCCTATCATTTCCTTGTTCTTCCTTGTGTTATGGGGAAAACAAAAAAAATCCCCTCTTATTGTTTTTAACCTCTGTAGCAAGCCTGAGCTATTCTGAGCAATTCTGTTCTTTTAGACAACCACATTGAATTCTTTAAAGATCTCCCATGTTTCCTTCTCATTAGAATTGTTTGAAATTGTGCCTTCAATATTTCACTTTTAAGAAACTCCCATCCATCATGAACTCCCTTCTCTTTTAGTTTTTCTGATCATGGGATCATGCCCAGTATTTTCCTGTTTACTGATGAAACCATCTTTCTTAAAGTCTAGAATGTGTATCTGACTACACTTGACTTCCTCTTTCTGGTGTATAATGAACTACAGGAGAACATGGTCACTTCCACATAAGGATCCCACCCCCTCCACTTCATTAACCAGATCATCATTGTTAGTTAGGATCAGATCTAAAATAGCTGCTCCACTTGTTGCCTCTTCCACCTTCTGGACTAAGAAATTGTCTGCAAGGCAAGTGAGAAATTTGTTAGACCTGATGCTCTTGCCAGAGTTTGACTTCCAACAAATATCAGGATCAAGACAGTTGAACTCTCCCATTACTATGATATGTCTCATTTTTAAATGTTTGTCATCTGTTCCAGGAAGGCACCATCCTAGTCCTCAGTATGGCTTGGAGGTCTGTAGTAGACCACCACAGTGACATCACTGTTGCTTCTTTCCCCTTTAATTTTTACCCAGATGCTCTCAACCTGGCATCTAAGGATTTAAGTCATGGATCTCTTCACAGTTCTAAACGTCCCTGACATATAGTGCTACTCCTTCTCCTTTCCTGTTTGGTCTACTTCTCTGAAATAGGTTATAGGATTATAGGTTATAGGAAGGTTATAGGAAGAGCCCTGGTGGCACAGCGGTAAATGCTGCAGCCACAAGATTGACTCAGTTTTCCATCCTTCCGCAGGTTGGTAAAATGAGTACCCAGCTTGTTGGGGTCAGTTAGCTAACACACATTGTAAACCACTTAGAGATCACTTAGCCAATAAGCAGTATAGAAATACATATGCTATTGCTATACCCCTCTATTGCTACATTCCAATTATGAGACTCATCTTACCAGATTTCAGTGATGTCTATTATATCATTTTTATATTGCTTTGCTAGAAGTTCGAGTTCATCTTGTTTATTTCCTATCCTCTGTGCATTAGTGTAGAGACATCTAAGACAGTGCCCATAGCTGCTTATTTAAGGTTTTTCTCCTCCTACAGTTGGGCTCTTGTACTATTTGCTCAATTCCCTCAATAACTATAGATTATTATCTCTAGCATGTGATGAAGTCCTGCCCTCAAAAATACTGTCACCCTCCCATATATATCTCAGTTTAAAGCCCTCTTCATCAAGTTTGTGAACCTCTTAGCAACTGCTGGGAGGTGCAATCCATCACTTGCCAGAAATCCATCATCATGAAGAGAGAGGCAAAATGAAAGGTAGCTCACCTAGTATTTTTTTTAAATGGCTTTCTAAGTTTGCACAATTCCAATAATGAATTTCTATCATTCAGGTCCTTTCTGCATGGACATGGCATCCTGGCATGGGGAAGCGAGTAGAGTGGGAGAACAACAACTCTTCCACAAGACATCATCATAGTTCCATCCTTTTTGCATCGCCAGCTGCTGCAATTGCAGGGTAAATCATTGATGGATTTTCTCTGTCAATGAACCCTGATTGTGCAATGCTCCCACACTTACCTGCAATGCAAAAGGGCCAGAAGCATGATGGAGGTGCTTCCAACCCCAGCACAGCATGGGAAAGAGTCTAACTGATCTGTAGAAGGAAGAGGCATTTCCTTTGTGCTCCCTTCTGCAGGGAGCCAGCCCAGTGAGGAGGGGAGCGTTCCCATGGTGCTCCCTTCCCAGCAAAGGTGCTGCTGAGATTGCAACCACAGGGCAATGGGATAAGATAACATGTGGAAAGGGCCTCAGTTAATAAATTTTGAGATGTTTATCATGCAGCTATAGTTATAGTCCTGCTATAGATATATTTATTAGTTTATCATTCACATCTCCACTAGCTTGCAAAGACACCTACTAATGGCTCGATTTTGCCTGTCACTGTCAGAAAGTACATTCAGCAGGGTCAAACATAAGGAAGACTCAGGAGAAGTCTCCAGAGTAGAACAGTAACAACCACTATTAGGGATGTACTTGGATTCTCAGATTCAGCCTCTGACTTTGTGCTTTCAACAATAGCCTACTTTTGCTCAGATAAATTCAGAACATGTCTCCTTGGATTCAGGTACCGAACCCAAGTCAAGATTACTGAATCCAAAAACTTTATACCTCCAAATGAATATCGTGAGAGAAAGAAAAATGGCTAACCATTTTGTTCTCTTCATCACAGCTGGATGAATCATAGAATCATAGAAATTCAGAGTTGGAAGAGACCACACAGGCCATCTAGTCCAACCCCCTGCCATGAAGGAACACCCTCAAATCAATCCCGACAGATGGCCATCAAGCCTCTGCTTAAAAACCTCCAAGGAAGGAGCCTCCACTACACTCCGAGGCAGCAGATTCCACTGCCGGACAGCCCTGACTGTCAGGAAGTTCTTCCTGAGGTTCAGGTGGAATCTCCTTTCCTGCAGCTTGAATCCATTGCTCCTTGTCCTGGTCTCTGGAGCAGCAGAAAACAAGTCCCCTCCTTCCTCTACGTGGCATCCCTTCAAATATTTAAACATGGCTATCATGTCCCCTCCTAACCTCCTCTTCTGCAGACTAAACATACCCAGCACTCTAAGTCTATCCTCATAGGGCATGTCTTCCAGGCCTCTCACCATTTTGGTCACCCTCCTCTGGACTTGCTCCAGCTTGTCAATATCCTTCTTGAATTGGGGTGCCCAGAACTGGACACAGTATTCAAGATGGGGTCTAACCAAAGCAGAGTAGAGTGGTACCAGTACCTCCCTCGATCTAGACACCATACTCCTATTGATGCAGCCGAGAATTGCATTGGCTTTCTTGGCTGCCGCATCACACTGCTGACTCATGTTCAGCTTGTGGTCTATGAAGACTCCTAGATCCCTTTCACACGTACTGCTATCCAGCCATGTGTCCCCCATCCTATATTTGTGGATTCCATTATTTCTGCCTAAGTGTAGGACCTTACATTTCTCTCTGTTGAATTTCATTTTATTCGCCCTGGTCCAGCTCTCCAATCTATCCAGGTCATTTTGAATTTTGATCCTGTCCTCTGGCGTATTAGCAACCCCTCCCAATTTGGTGTCATCTGCAAATTTGATGAGCATGCCCTCTATTCCTTCATCCAAGTCATTGATAAAAATATTGAACAGCACTGGGCCTAGGAGAGAACCCTGTGGCACCCCACTAGTCACTTCTCTCCAGGATGAAAAGCAGCCATTCGTGATCACCCTTTGGGTTCGGTCGGTCAACCAATTACAAATCCAACTAACAGTAGCCCTGTCCAGCCCACATTTTACTAGCTTCGTTGCAAGAATGTCATGGGGAACTTTGTCAAAGGCCTTACTGAAATCGAGATATGCTACATCCATAGCATTCCCTTCATCTATCAAACTAGTAACTCTATCATAAAAAGAGATAAGATTAGTCTGACATGACTTATTATTGAGAAATCCATGTTGACTTCTCGTGATTACCGCGTTGCTTTCTAAATGATTGGAAACTGACTGCTTAATGATCTGCTCCAGGATCTTTCCGGGTACTGATGTCAGGCTGACTGGGCGATAATTATTTGGATCCTCTTTTTTCCCTTCTTGAAGATGGGGATAACATTTGCTCTCTTCCAATCTGCTGGAACTTCTCCTGTCCTCCAAGATTTCTCAAAAATTATAGCAAGCGGTTCCGAAATGACTTCTTCCAGCTCTTTTAATATCCTAGGATGCAATTCATCTGGCCCTGGAGACTTGAATTCATCCAATGCGGCCAGGTATTCCTGTACCACCTCTCTACTTATTATGTGCCTCATTTCCTCTGCTTCTTCCCCTGCTCCCCAACTGCCAGGTTGAGTGCTTGTATCCTTCTGGGAAAATACGGAGGCAAAGAAGGTGTTCAGTAGTTCTGCCTTTTCTCTCCCCCTTTGAGTAATTCGCCATCTTCTCTGCGTAGCGACCCTACTGTCTCCTTCTTTTTCCTTTTGCTGCGGACATATTTAAAAAAACCCTTTTTATTGTTTTTAATGTCTCTGGCCAGCCTGAGTTCGTTCTGTGCTTTAGCCTTTCTGACTTCCTCCCTACATCTCCTGGCTACTTGCTTAAATTCTTCCTTGGTGGTTCCCCCCTTCTTCCATTTCCTATACATGTTTCTCTTGACTCTTAGCTCAGCTGAGAGTTCTTTAGTCAACCATTCTGGTTTCTTCAGATGCCTTCCATTTTTCCTCCTTATTGGCACAGTTTTAGACTGTGCCTTCAGTATCTCCTTTTTAAGGAACTCCCATGCCTCCTGAACTCCTTTCCCTTTCACTATTCCTGACCACAGAATTCCAGCCAGCAGCTCCCTAAGTTTACAGAAGTCCGCTTTTTTAAAATCTAAGATGAGTGTCTGGCTACCCTTATCTTCTCCTTCCCACTGAATGCCAAATTCCAACAGGGCATGGTCACTCCCCCCTAAAGATCCAACCACTTCTACCTCATTCACAAGGTCATCCCTGTTGGTCAAGACCAGATCTAGAATATTTGATCCCCTTGTGGCCTCTTCCACCTTCTGGACCATGAAGTTGTCTGCAAGACAAGCAAGAAACTTGCTGGACCTTGCTGTCTTGGCAGAGTTTGACTGCCAGCATATATCCGGGTAATTGAAATCTCCTATTATTACTGTATCCCTCCTCTTTGAATGTGCAGTCATTTGGTTGAGGAAGGCGTCATCCAAGTCCTCAGCCTGGGTTGGAGGTCTGTAGTAAACCCCCACCAGAATATCCCTATTGTTTCTCGCTGCCTTAATTCTTACCCAAATGCTCTCTACCTGGCTTTCTGGGTTTAAGTCCTGGATCTCTTCACAGGTGAAAACATCCTTGACATACAAGGCTACTCCTCCTCCTTTCTTGTTTGGTCTATTTTTACAAAATAGGCTATACCCCTCTATTCCTGTATTCCAATCATGAGACTCATCCCACCAGGTCTCAGTGATGCCTATCAAATCGTATTTATTTTCTTGTACTAGGAGTACAAGCTCATCCTGCTTGTTTCCCATACTCCTTGCATTAGTGTAGAGACACTTAAGTCCCTGGGCCCTTCCTGCAAGTCCTGTACTTGAAAGTCCTGAAATTGTCAGGTTAATTGCCTTTTAGGAAGAATTAAGTCTGCCAAATTGCAGACGAATAGGACCAAAGTTTTTGCTATGTTCTTTTAGACTGTATATTCAGGGATAGCCTTGTGAGCCATTTGGCAAAATACAACAAATCCAAAGTCCGCAAAAGAGCAATATGTTATTATTGACCACCTGAATGCATTAAATACATCATGCAAGCTTGCACAATGTATTTTTTATGCATTAAGTTTAACTAAAAAGTATCAACCTTTGTTTTATTTTGAAAAGAAACAGCCAGTATATTTCTTTTAAAAATTATTGTCAGATTTGGAAGAGAATTCCAAGATTAATAGCCCCATAAGAGGGGATTTGCCCTCCAAACTGCAAGCAAGAGGTGCAGGTTGTGTGTATGGGTGTTTTGTTTTTAACTGATATTAAATGTTGTGTGTTAATCTGTTGTTGTTCTCCTCAGCATGGGTAGAGGTATTTAAGAAATAAATACATAAATAAATAAGAATAACAATATCATCATCATCAACAACATGTGACTCATATTCTTAATTCTGAAGTCAATCCATGTCAGCATTTTTTCAAATTCTATGGATGGTTATGTTGATGATATATTTATGATTTTTTTCTCAGGTATCTTTGGTGCATCAGTTTTTTGAGTGGATGAATTCTATTAATCAACAAATTAAATCTTGTTGCCATTTTCATCGCAGAGAGACTGTCTTCTTGGATGTCCTGGTTTACATTTTTAATTGCTGCCATTTATGTTTCGAGTTACCACAAACCTACAGACAGAAATTCAATTTAATGGGTTTCCAGCCAGATGTTAATGGATGGAACCAATAAAATTAATTGAAGTGAGGGAGGAATGACAATCCCTGGACAGCCTAGGTGCCAGCATCTTAGAGGAGTTTATTCCTGGTAGCGGCAAGAGCTCTGCCTCCCCTTGCCAACTGTTCCCCCATGTGGAAGAATGACATCCAGCTTGTAGAAATTGTGTCTTGTTTCCCTCACCATTCAGCTGATTTAATTGAATTACCCCAATGGATGTTAATTTGAGAAAAAGTATAGACTTGGATTAGTTTTAAACCCCAAGTTTAGTTATTAAATAGTTTTAAAAATAGTATTACTTAGTAGACCAATCCCACCCTTTGCCATCTTGGCTCCAAAAAGGCTGGTCACTGTCTTGAGAATGTTGAAAGAAGCAGCAATCACCGCTTAAAATACAGGGTTTAGTGAAAGAAATGTTGTTGTTTTTGTTGCTGCTGGTGCTGCTGTTAAATGCTGTCAAATCAGCTTCAACTAATGGCAATCCAATGAGTAAGAGACTTCATCTCTTTTTTTAAAAATTATTTATTTGTATCCCACCTCTCCATATGGATCGAGGCGGCAAACAACTTACAAGTAGCATGTATTTCGAAACATTTCTATACATGCCCCCAACAAGCTGGGTACTCATTTTACTGACTTGAGGATGGATGGAAGGATGGAAGGCTGAGTCAACCTTGGAGCCCAGCAGGATCAAACTCACAACCTCTTATATCTCTTATATATACTTCTTCAGTGTATTGTTTCCATCATCTTTTTGTTTCTATTTGGTCATGTAATATGTTCCTCTGGTGGTAATAGAACATCCCCACTCTTGGTTTCAATTATCCCTTTGAATTCTTGGATCTTGTGAAAGAGGTCTTTTGTTGTTGTTGTAGTCTTCTATTTCTCTGCATTGATTGTTATAGCAGTGCTCTTTGTCCCTGCATAAAAGTGATCGAATAGTTGTGTTAAGGGTTTTGACCCTACTTCAGTCACTTTTTTCTTTGCTTCTCATCTGTCCTTAACTGTTTGAAGAGTTTCATTGGTCATCCAATGGGATTTTTCTTTCTTCCTGGCTAAAGATATTGTCATTTTGCATTCTTCCTTCACAATGTCCTTGTGTTCAATCCAGAGTTTTTCTGGCTCACTGTCAATTGAGCTTAATAGTGCAAATCTATTTTTCACATTATCTTTAAATTCTACAGGAATGGTCCTCAGGCTTTATTTTGGCACCATGGTTGGTTCAATGTTCTTCTTTAGTTTTCCTCTAATTCTTGATATTAGCAGTTTATGGTCTGTGCTACCACCTGTTCCTGGCTTTGCTTTTGCTGACAATAAAGCTTCTCCTTCTGCTTCCATTTATGTAGTCTATTGATTTCTGTATTGGCTGTCAGGTGATGTTCATGTCCACAGTCACTACATTGGTTGCCTGCAGAATCTGTTTGTGATGAACAAACTGCTGGCTTCACAAAATTCAAGCAGTTGCTCTCCTGCTTCATTTCTTGATCCTAGGCCAAATTCTCCTATAGTGTTCAGTTCTGCCCTGCTTCCTATTTTTGCCTATGCTTGCCAAATGACCTTTTTGGATTTGTCATCAATTTCCTCCTGGATTCCAGCATAAAATCTTTCAATTTCTTACTCTTCTGCCTCTGTAGTTGGAGCACAAACTTGGATTATAGTTATCTTGAGGGGTTTTCCCTGAAGTCTTGTTAATATTATTTAGTCAGACTTTGAGTTATATCCCTTGATTGCTCTTGCTACATCTCTCTTCCTTATTAATGCCACCCCATTTTTTTCTTAGATTTTGATTTCCAGAGAGAAACAAACACTGACTTAAAATATCCCATTTCTGTACTCTTTAGCTCACTCACTCCAAGTATTACAATGTTTATATGCTCCATTTCTTGTTTTTCTATGTGTAGCTTCCCTGATTCATGCTTCTCACATTCTGTGTTCCTATAGTACATGTTGTGCAGCTTTGGACTTTCATTTCATCTCTGAGCAGCAACATCTTTTTAACTTGAGTCCAGCTGTATCATTAACCACAGTGCCAGTGATGTATTTAAATCTTTTACTCCAAGTCTCAAGTCAAGTCTCAAGTCTCTAACTTCAAGTCTCAAGTCAAGTCTCAAGTCTTTGAAGATACTTTCAAGTCAAGTCTCAAGCCTGGAAGCCAACTTCATACCACAACTAAAATTCTAGAATTAATGGATAGAGTGAAATACATTCAGTTTTAACAATTTAAGCAGAGTCGGCTCTCCACATTTGCAATTTTGCCATCTGCAGCTTTGGAAGTGGAGAATAGGATCCTGTTTATTCCCCATTACTGAAGATTCAAATGCTTTAAAAGGAAAGATCCTTCTTCCTCAGGCCTGTTGCCTAACACATTTGCTGTACCCCTCTGAGAAATGCACCCACACTTTGGGCTTGAGAGACATTGCCATGTGACCAGTAGGCAAAAAGAGATGGAGGCGTTGTTCAAAGTGGTGAGGTTTCTGGATGAAAGCGTTATGTTACTGGACGAAGGGCAGCAAGTCAGTCATTAAAAGTATACAACAGTCAAGTTGAGTCAGTGCATCATTTATGATCAAGTCAAGTCTGAGTTGAGTCACTGAAGTGACTTAAGTCTGACTTGAGTCCAAGTCCATCAACTCAAGTCTACACCACTGCACAGTGCTAGCTGGCCCCTATTCTTCCCGAGCACTCCATGAGTGGCTTCAGACCTGGAAATCTTGTCTTCTGGCACAATGGTTTTATTTTGGATTGGCTCATCATAGAGCTTTCCAGGCAGAAGTTTCAGGAGTGGTTTACCATTGCCACAATACTAACAGTACTAACAAGCGTTAGCTATGGTGCCACTGCTGTTGCCTGTGAGAGATTCTTCACCAGTCTACACTGCCATTAGTGTTGCTGCACAGTACATTACAGCTTCTGCCCAGCAGCTGTTTAGCATGTGTACGTTTGGCTCCTTGGCAAAAGCCTGGGAGCCCTGCTGCCATCAACATAGCCTCTTGCCTCACACAAGCAGGCAATGCTACCACCATGGAAAGGTAATGCCAAGGTGGAATGAGAGAAATAGAAATGGCTAAAATGTGACAGGAGAGAATCAGTGCAAGTAGTCTGAGTGAGCATCGCTGATAAGTTCAAAATATTACCCCACCTTGCACACTGTGCCCTGCGGAGTATAATTCTTTATATTAAATATAGTGAACCATAGAGATATACTGGAGGGACACATAGGTAGCTGAGCTATGGGAAACAGAACATAGGTTAAAATTAGCACTGGTTCCTGTCAGGTATCCTAGGTGAATCTCAGAAATGGTTCGCACAGACCATTTAAATGGACTTTCAGCAATAATAGTGCCAACGGAAGATGAGAGGTCTCTGGGATCAAACTAACATTCCAAACAGCAGGAATTTATACCTCTAAGGATGAGATAATCTTGTGGGAACTCCAAAGATGCCTGGCTGTATTTTCTTTATATTACAAAGCTGAAATCCATCTTCATAAAATCTAGCCTTCTGGTCTTCCCAGGAAAGGGCCTGTCCTCATGCTTTGTCCTATAACTAGACCCCCTTTTTGTATCGTTCTTCGGAGCCCCCAGAGACAGAGAGAGAGATCCATTTTTCTGAAGAGCTCCCCTCAGTTGGTACACTGAGTAGGTTTCAACTCATGTCTTTAGAATTTCTTGTCAGGTAGTATTACCCAAAACCCCTATGCCTCTCTTAATTTTCACCTCTTTTTAAATTTCTATAGCCCTTTATGCTTGTGTGAGTAAATGCAACAGTGTGCTCGTGTGGATTCTGATCTTTTCCAATAAAATACTGAAAGTTGAACAGTTAACCTAATTCTCTGTGGTCCGACTCCGTAAAGCTGGGCTTAAGATCCCATTGAGATACCCTGCCCTCTTCGCATTACTACAGCAGTGTTTAGCTAATTTTCCCCACAAGTGACAATTTTAAGAAGTGTCAGGAATCCCCCTAAGGGACCCCCAGCAAACAGGGTAACAAACAGAAGCACTTAAGGGTGCTGCAAACAAAAATGCTTCATGTTAAGTAATAAAAGATCCCATTTTAATATATCTAGCTGATTTTTATTTTAAGTAAGGTTGCCTAAGACCCACTGATCAACAGAATGAGCCAACGTAATGGGAGGAGATAGCTTTCATCCACTTAGAAGAGTGGTGCTTCAACAAGCTAGGCCTTCAAGCTAGACTGTGGTCTTTAGGCCTTCTTGAGGGAAAGAAAAAAACAAGACCCACATATTGCTATTCTTCTGCATTTGTTTCCTCCATCTTAAGCCAAACCTTCTATTGAATTATCTTTGCTGCTTTGCACAAGTTAGGCATGATAAATTAACAACCAAAAAGCATAGTAGAAATAACCTTTTCTCACAGACTCCTGGGGAAAATGGCATTTTCCCTAAAAATAACTTGTCACAAGTACTAAATTCTAAGTGTTCATACCAAAGACAGCTAAAGGCATTCACTGGGATCTGCACAGGACAGAATTTCATAGATCTCACTTTATTTACCATTAAAATGGGATTTGCAGATGCCAGAGGATAATTAACTGTTCATGAAATGATTATTCCAGAAGGACTTAAACAGAAATACCAATCACAACCTCAGTCTGAAGACCTCCCTCTCTAATATCAAATTGCTGGTGTGTTTTACATTTCTCCTTCACTTTTTGTAGCTAAGACTGAATATTGAACAATATCAGAATGCTGAGGCTGAAAGAAGGAATGAGATCTGTCTGGGTGAGCTAACTGCACAGAGTTTAAAAGATGTCTTCATTCATGCACTGCCAGGTATCCCTTAGTTTATAGGAGGTCCCTTATTTGAGGATTGGAAAGCCTTCTCATTTACATTTACTAAACAATCCTGCATGCCATGACTTTTGACTATCCCTTGTTGCTATTTTCAAAACCTAGCAAAACTACTTCAATGAGAAATTCAAACAAACCACACCGTATCTCAGGTGTGAGGGACTACAGCTTTTCAAATATTGTTGGACACCAGCAGTCAGCATTTCATACCATGTCCAGGCATCATATGAGCCAGAGTCCAACCATATATGATTTGGGTAAACCACAAGTTCCCCACCTTTGCTTTACCATGGAATGCCATTAATTTTTTCTCCACGTTCTTTTTAACTCAAAGCAATCTGAAGCATAAGCACATAAGGACAGTCCTGTTGGAGTAGATCAAAGGACTATCTACCCCAACACTCCATTTCCTCAATGGCCTTTGGAGCCTACAAGCAGTATATTTATGTCTATGGTACTGAAGGTAGTATAAGTTCCTGACTAATAATTGTTGACAGATTTAAAATTCATGATCTTGTAAGCCCTTTGAAACCCACAAAAGTTGCAGCCACCGGTCCAACTTGTGACAGTGTGTTCCACACTTTAACTATGTGATCTGTTGAAAAAGTACAGTCAGGCCTCTGCTTTCTTAGGGGTTAGGGGCACAAGAACTCTGCAAAAGTGGAAAAACTGGAAATAAAAACAAATTTCGAATCTTATTTTTTAAACCTGAGAATACTTCTCTAGGAATCTCTGGGTCCTCCAGCATGAATGTATGGTTAACTTCTGGTAGAAGTGGGCCATAGTATCATACTAGAGGATCTAGGGATTCCGAGAGAACATATTTTTTCTGTGGGAGGGGCAAATACAGTAATATTTTTAATAAAAAAATTAAAAGAATAAAATAAAATGACTCATGAATAATCAAATCTGAGAAAGCTGAACCTGCGAAAGTGGAGGGCCAACTGTATCATTTCTGTACTTCTGTGCAACAAGTCTTAAACTCATTGGAGCACAGGGAAGATATGAATGTAACTAATAAATAAAAATGCAATTAATACAAATCTTCATATCTTGCAATGCAATTGCTTGAAAAAAGATGTCTCATACATTATCAGAATAGCTAATATACCACTTGAAAGAATCTCTGAGAAGGGAGCAACTGAAAGAGAAATATGAAACGTAAAAGAATATTCTTTTACCTCAATAAGAAATACACATTAATAACACATATAATGCAGTGCTTTGCACATATTTTCTGGTCCAAATTATACAGTTCTTTCTCCACATTCATGGATTTGACCTTTGTGAACTTGATTATTTGTGAAGCACCTGCTTGCCTCCACCCCCATTCTCCCCCTCCCATTCCCCTGCCTTTTGTCTTCCTTCCACAAACCTGGGCAAAGGGCAAACGAATGGCAGGGGGCAACCCTACATGTGTGCCTTCTCTGGTTGTGTTGCTGTCCCTCCCATTTGCTTGCATATCACCCGGGCACCTGGAAGGCAGTGCACCTGGGCGAAACTCAAGTGAATGGGGGCATGCAGCCCCCCTCCCATTTACTTGCCTATCACCAAGGTGCCTGGAAGGCAGCATGCCCGGGCAAAATGCAAATGAATGAGGGAAAGATGCATGTGCTTGTCTTCTCAGAAATGCATGTGCATGTCCTACCATTCACTTGCCTATTGCCTGGGCATCTGGAAGGAAGGCAGTACAGCCAAGCAAAACGGAAGTGAATGGAAAGGGGAGCCCTAGAAGGCAAGGGGAAGGGAGGGGTGGGAGTTATTTGCAGGGTGTTTTTTTTTTTTTTTTTTTACTTTTTTGAGGGTTCTGTGCCCTGAATTCTTGCAGAAGTCAAGGGGCCACTGTATTTCTCAAGGTGTTTTTTTTTCTCACCCACTGGGATAAAAATACAGTCTAGCCATATTTTCCAATTTGCTTTGCTGATGTAAATGAAAGCAGGTTGATTTTTCAACTGAAAACAATTAAAGGAGAGGCCTCAAGGATTTAATGTATTTCAGACGATTGCACTGTCTTCTACAGCTTTCTACTTTTCCTTCCATCAGGGATTAGCTCAGTAGTGGAATGTGGTACCCACCTCAGGCAGTAGAGCACACACCTCATTGAGAGAGGGTCCTGTCACCACTCAGAATGCTAAGGGCCAGACCTAAAATATTAGGTTTGTTGCATATCCCCCAAGTGGATAAGGAGACTGTGGATTGAGCTCTGAACCATCTCGGAAAGGACCCGAAAAACTTTTGCTCAAAGTATCCCTCCACACCCCAAGAAGACACAGTTATACCATTTCTTTCATGAGTGAAGAACAATCCTTTATTGTTAAAAGGAGAGGTTTTTATAAGTTTGGGGGAAATGATCTAATGAAGCATACAAGTCCATGTGTAGAATCAACAGATTCCAGGACCAGAGTCCTTATCCATTGTTGTTAGCTGTAGCTTCTAGTCAACAACCAGGAATGAACCCTGAATCACATGTGTCATATATGCTCAGCAATGAGGTATAAGAAATATTGTTACAGAGAATAACAGAGTGCTGAGGACTGAAGCAAGAGCACTGACAGATAAGTGTTAGCACAATTTAAGTAGGACAAGGGACAATCTTCAAAGTTGTTTGGAACTAAAATGGAGAGGCTCTGGCTAGGGGAAAAGCAGACAGACATATTTCTTTTAGTGAATTCAAGCAGCATGGATGCTTAAACAGGCAATGCCTCTGTGAACTGTCCAGAATGCTGTCTTAATCAGACCTGGAACTGTTCAGGGTATGTTACCCGAAAATATGGGTGACTCAAGAGGTCCACCCGTGATGGCAGTGCTTCCGTGAAACAATGGGGAATGTTAGCTCAAAGAGGAGGTCAGTGGGGGTGGGGGTAACCTAATGAGATATTGTACACCTGTGTATACCAGTACTATTGGGAACCAGAGCAGCAGAGGGGTGGTAAGGGCACCAAAAGAACTATGAGTTGACTAGCTCAAAACTGGGGTTTAAATATTCTTTTATTGTCTGAAGGGTGAAAGTGCTAATGGAACTCCAGTAGTACCAACAGTGGGGTCTAGAACAGACTGATGGTCTTATATTAGGTGACAAAAAGCTAATAGGAATCATGATAGCTCCTTGATTGCAGGGCAGGTGTGAGGACAAAAGGGAAGTTTCGGTGGTCAGAGGAAGACGGGCTAAGACAATCAGCCATTTTGCGCGAAAATCATAGGCAGTATTTTTTTTAAGGGTTGAGTCACTGAAGGCTAACTATAAATTCATTATGGCTGAAATTTCCCTGGTAATTTCCTGACTACAGTCTGACTATGCCTTGAGGTCTTACCTGATCTAGTTTTGCAGTGCATGTGTTCAACCAGCTTTTCCTCTCAGCCAGCATGGCCATGCAGCCATAGCAGTGTATAATTTATATTTCATGCCAACTAAATATTCTTCCAATTAAACCATATTGAGGAGTAGGGGTGTATGGCTTGCCAACAGGTGCGGAAACCTTTTTACTGCTTACACCCACCTTAGGCAGCTGAGCGCACATACCATTTAGGAAGGGTCTATCACAAATGCTCTGTGAAACCTTTCTCTCCAGATTTGATCAGGTTGCAAATGCCTGAAGAAGGATCCTTTGTAGCCAGGCACTTGGGCATTGCTGGGTCTTTGTTAACTATGAACTCTGGAATTTTTGATCCCCTTCAAAATTGCACAAATAATTTGCAATTTTGTAGCATTTAGTAGCAACAAAATCCCATTTTTTACAGCACCTCCAGATCACAGAACCTCCAAAACACTCAAAAATCCAAAACGATCTGATTCACCTTTAACCTCTGCAAAATTTTCCAGTTGTTTTGCAGAATTTCATGGCAAACCCCTCACATTTTCAGTGCCCCCCAAAATAAGTAGCCAGCACCTCATATTAAGGTTCCTAGTAAACCCTCAAAGCCAACATTGACCAATTTACTTCATACCTGTGCCACAGTTTTGCAATCATTTTGCAGTGAAAGCCCTACATTTTGCAACTACCTGTCAGGGACTCAGCCTTTTCATGAAAGTATTGTACCTTTTGCTTACCCGTGAAAGTAGTTTGGCAGGTGATTTACCATGATAACACACTTTGTAGTTGCAATATAACCAATGTTAGATACTACTTGTAACAATTTACAGTTGGCTCTCCACGAGGGGCACAGGGCCATAGCAAAAGTGGAAAATTCACAAAAATCAAAAGGTCTGTCTGTCTATCTGTGGGAAGGAGATGCAGGGATGGTGGGGAAAGAGGACATCCAGCATGCAAACCAAGTCAGTGAAAGGAGGGGGAAAGGGGTGGCCCTATAATTCCTCTCTCTCACCCATCTCCTTCCTTGGTGCTAAGAAACCAGGCTATGAGCTGTCCTTAACTGGCCAGGCAGTGGCTGGTGGTGGAGGAAGAGGACCAGAGGCAGATTTTTAAATGGCTGCATGGCCTGATTGGAATCGTTGAGATGGAAGGTTCTCCCAAAAAAGAAGCACTGTTAGTGGGCAAGGGTTGGAGAAACTTGCAAATAATTAAATATGTGAAAGTCAAACCTACAAATATGGACGGCTGACTGTATTGCATATCAAAAGACTGGTAATTTTTTTTTATTATTTATTTGTATCCTGCCTCTCCCTATGGATCGAGGTGGCGAACATCTTACAAATACCGGTAGCATGTATTTCTATACATGCCCCCAACAAGCTGGGTACTCATTTTACCGACCTGTGGAAGGAAGGAAGGCTGAATCAACCTTGGAGCCCGGCAGGATCGAATTCACCACCTTGTGGCTTGCAGTGCTGGCATTTAACCACTGTGCTACCAGTGTATTACGTTTCATTAAGGGGGAAAAAAGCCATCTTAGGGACCAAAGGATTTGTTTGGGAAGATGCACACCCAGGGCCATCTAGTCAGTATTTAGAGGAAACATCAAGGACAAAGACAGAGCAACCCCTGGGAGGCACTGTTTAAACAACTTGCAAGGTAGATAAGAAAACCTGAGAAGCTTTGAAGTTCTCAAGATCAAAGAATGTAAACAATTTATTTCCCCTGGGAACAGCTCAAGGTTTGGGGAATCCACCAACTGAAACTATTTGTGCACAGAAGTATATATCTCTATGTAAACTGAGTTTATACTGTTATATGTTAACTTTAGCAACTACCTTAACTGCTATGCATCTCGAAAATACTACTGCTGAGCATATTCCTTGTGAGTAAAAGAGTAGCCAGCACATGACACTACCCCCAAACTGAGTAACAGGTGTCTCTGTAAGGCCAGATCTAAAATATTAAATCTGTTGCATATTACCCTGAGGAAATATGCGGTAGTGGGTGAACCCTGAATCTGCTTGGAAAGGACATTTTTCCCTAGGAAAAAATGTCCTTACCCCTTCAAGAAGAACACAACCAGACTGTTTCTTTCCTGAGTAAAGAGAAGCACTTCATTATTAAAAGAGGGTTTTTTTATAGGCTGGGACAATGATCTCATAAAGCATACAGTGCACGTGTGAAATTCATGTAACAATCATCATTTCCCCAGCACCAGACTCCTTATGCATTGTTGCTACTAAAGTAGCTTCTGGTTAACAATCAACAATGGCTCAATCGTGTGTGTTACATTTCTTTTGGAGCAAACAGAGAACGATGGAGTGCAACACAGCAGTCAGCACACGCTAAGTAGAGCAAGGGGTTAGTCACAGGGACAACCTTTAAAACTAACACAAAAATGGAGGCCCTTTGGCTAATTGAGAACTATTTTTAGTTTCTGACAGCCAAGACCTTTAAATGAGGCATGCCCTCTGTGAATTAAGCTGTCCAGGGTGCCGGATCTCCAACAGCCTGGTAGAGTAGACCAGGGAAGCGCTATCCAGGGTCCAGAAGGTTTTTTCTGCTTACATCTCAAACCAACCTCCTAGTACCGCCCCCCCAGCATCCAACACTGTCCGATTCATTCCACAGACTCAATCTAACACCCCTCAGCACAGTGTAAAAAGCTCTATGTGAATACACTATGTTGAGCCATATAGATTCCTGACTTATTTTAAAGCCCCAAAGCTACTTTGCACAGATATTCCATGCTGAATTCTCGCCCAAATGCATGCCAAAGTTTTGCAACCCTTTTGCAGTGTTTGGCAGCACACCCCAAATTGAGTAGCTTACCTCAAACCCACCAGCTTCATCAAGTTCTCGTGAAACCCATCCCAAGTTCTGCGATGCATTTGCAGTGAAAATTCTGCATCTTGCAGCACCCCTGAAACTAAATAAGGGACACTGCTTTCAAAGTCTCCACCAACACAATCATGAATGAGGGACCAAGATGGGGGTCTAGCCAGAAGTGTGTTTGTTTCACTCCCTTTTTACTCCCATATCTATATTGTTTCTGAGAACGTCATACCATCTGAGGCATTTTAACAACTCATAACTCCCTTTCCTCACTGAGCTATTAAACAATGTGGTTCTTGTTGTTGTGTGCCTTTAAGTCATTTCTGACTGAGTCTTGTACTATGACTCTAGAGACCAGAGTTTGAATCCCTGCTCAGTCATGGAAACCCACTGGGTGACCTTGGGCAAGTCACAATCTCTCAGCCTCACAGGAAGGAAAATGCAAACCTCCTTGTAACAAATCTTGCCAAGAAAACTCCATTATAGGTTTGCCTAGTGCCACCATAAGTCAGGAACAATTTAAAGGCACACAACAACAACATCACTGCTGAATAAATTTGCAGCCATCTTTAGAGAGGCATTTATTGGCTTAGTCTTTGTCACTGTGTGCCTTCAAGTCATTTCCAGCTTATGGTGACTCCAAGCTGAACCTAACTACTCTGTAAGGTGGCTGGATAGATTGTTGGTTGTCAGTTTGTTGCTCTGTTCCCAGTCTGTAACAAAGTGGATTAAAAATAGATTTGACTGAAATTGACTTATAAACCAGGAACTGGATGATGTTTTGAAGTTTTCGAATCTAAAACTGAGATAGCTCTGAGTCATCACCAATCCTCCTTAAATGTAAGGAAAAGCTACTAGGACAAGGAGAGGAAAATAATTAGACTGCCAGGTCTATCCCTACTGTATATTTATTATTATTGTATTCCTATGTGTTATTTTTTTGCATATCCTGCACCCCCCAATTGAAATCAGCTGCATTTGTAATGGATTCAACACATCTAGTGGATAGTGCAAGAAAATCTGGATGTATGACTAATGTGACTGAGGGAAATATCATCATCATCACCTCCACCAGAGGAGGAAACTGTGTTTGATAATTATAGGGGGGGAATTGGGATGAGAGTAAAAGCACCCACCAATAGGCAGGGGGAAAAAGGAACCTGCTAGAGAGAATGACCTGTTTCTACACTTTAGTGCACAGAGCCTGGAATACAACTTAACTTGAATTTCTATAACAGGAAGGCAAATATGATTTACTAGGTGTCACTGACACCTGGTGAGATGAGTCTCATGACTGGCATTTAATAATGGAGGGATATAATGTTGTCCAAAAATTAAATGGAACAGCAAAGAAGGAGAAGTTGGATAATATGTCAAGGATGTGTACACCTGTGAAGATATCCATGTTTTAAGGCATGGAGGACAGGTGGAGGATACTTGGGTAAAAATTAAAGGGGAAGGAAACAACAGTGATATCTTCTATAGACACCCAAGCCAGTAATGCCTTCCTATGAGAAATGTCTCCAAATATCCAAGAAAGAGACATATAGTAATGGGAGACTTCAATCAACTTAATTTTAATTGGAAGTCAAACCCTGCCAAGAAACAGGGGTCAAAACTGAGGCCTTGCTGATAATTTCTGTGTCCAGAAGTTGGAGGGAGCAATATTGGACCCACTCCTAACCAATATGGAAGAATTGGTCAATGGAGTGGAAGCAGTGGGAACCTTGGTTGGTGTTTAACTACATCCTCTTGGTTATTACAGAGATGAAATGGGGAGCCTACAGTTCTCAAACACGTAGTCTGGACTAGGTAGCTTGATTAATTTTGTTCTCAAATGAAGCAATGAGTAATGCAAGCAATTTTCTTCCTGCTGCAAGAAACCTTGGCATACTACGCAGTTCCTGACACAATGCACATACTAAAATGCTAAATGAAATCCCAGCTAGCAAGCAAGTTCTTATACCTGCTTTACTCCAAAACATTATTGTCCTGTACCCATATAAATGCACTAGATGAAGGATTTTCTCTATTATTCGTATGTTTACCTGCTCATCTTGGGTTGTATGTAAAACTTGCCTCTCAGCTTTGACCCTTTAACTATTCTTTATGATAATCAATGAGACTGAACCTGTCACCTCATTGCTATACCCACATGTTTTGAATTTTTATTATAGTTCTTACACACACACACACACACAAATGGTATATTATGTCTGTCCACAAAGTTTTAATTCCTTGCATCTAATGAAATGGACATAAGATTATGATTGAAATTTTCTCAGTTCCAAAGATGCTACATAGAATCATAGAGTTGGAAGGGACCTCATGGGCCCTCAAGTCCAATTCCCTGCTTGGTACAGAATCTCCAGCTGAAGCATCTCTAGCAGGTAGCTGTCCAGCCTCTTTCTGAAAATGTCCAAAGAAGAAGACCCCACCGCCTCTCTAGGCAATGGGTCTACTTTCTGAACTGGTCTTACAGTCCAGAAATTCCTTCTAATGTTCAGTTGAACTCTATTCTTCTGAAACTTAAAACTATTAACCTTGGTCCTTCCATCTGAGGCAGCTGAGAATAGGCCTTTACCTCCTTTCTATGACAGCCCTTGAAGCATTTAAAGTGTATAAATATGTCACCCCTCAGTCTTCTCTTCACCAAGCTGAACAAGCTCATCTCCTGGTTCTAATATTTTTCCTGACATTGAGGTCTGGCTGACTGATCCTTTTTTTTTGCATTATTGAAGAGAGGGACAGTGTTTGTCCTTCTCCAGTCTTTTAGGACCTCATCTGTTCACCAAGATTTCTCAAAAATGATGGCAAGAGGTTGAGAAAGGATCTCCTTCCATACTTTGGGATGCAGGTCACCTGGCCCTGAAGATTTGGATTCATTTAGGCTAACCAGGTGATTCCTTACTAGCAGTCTTTATTCGTAATCCATATCTCTGCTGCTACATGGAAAATGCTGAATCAAAATAAGTATTCAGTGGTTTAGTATTTCTACTTTTTCCTTGTGATCTGTTAGTATTTTACCATCCTTAGTGATATCAGGGTAATTGAATCCCCCCTTACTTGCTAATTTCTTGCATCTTTGAGATTTGTATT
Source organism: Ctenosaura bakeri (assembly GCA_948474755.1). Lineage (NCBI taxonomy): Eukaryota > Metazoa > Chordata > Lepidosauria > Squamata > Iguanidae > Ctenosaura > Ctenosaura bakeri. Next base: position 164,956 of record CAOLHI010000645.1, read on the forward strand.
TGGAAAGCAACATCCACCACCTCTTCTTGGTTTGGTGAGCCCTACCATAATGTTGCATTTATCTTTCTTTTTTTCAAATAATCTCAGGTGGTCAACTGTGATCACTCTCATGGACTTCTGTACAACTGAATTTGTTGTTGATATATGATGATGCCCCGCCCCACCATTTCAGCAACACGTATTCTTTTTGAATAGGTTATAACTTTCAGTTGTAATACTGTTACAGGAATCATCCACGTATCTTTATGTTGCCTATAAAGTCACAAAGACTTCAAGCTCAGCTGGTTTGTTTCCCAAACTCTGTGAGCTAGTGTACAGACATTTGTAGCTTCTAGTATCTTCCTGTCCCTTTATCCTGCACTGGCAGAATTGAGGAGAATACCACCTGTGCCAAGTACCAAGATTGCTCAAATTTTACACGCATATCTTAGAATCTGGCTCCCTCTCTTCATCATTAAATGTTACCTATATTACTGTGATACCTATACTTGGTAAGATCCTGTACTGTATCATTCCTTAGTGTTGGTATCAAAATATTGACATCTATTTTAGCTAATAGAATACAAAAAAGTCATTCAACTTTAGTAAGTCCTGATTAGGTTGGTGTTATCTCACTGGTAAACCCTGTCCTGGGATCTACAATTTTGATATTAAAATATGATTCAATGTGCCTGAGAGGTCACCCGAATGGGCACATAGGCAGCAATGGTCGAATGATCAAAACCCAGGTCAGGCCAATAAAATCCCCCGTCATGTAGCCCCAGGAGACCTCAAGCTGTGCAAACCCACAGTAAACAAAGGGTCTTCAGCCACTGAGGAGCCAACTTGAGGGGATTAGCGTGTTTGCCCCAAGTTGAGCACCGTTAGCAATAAAATCTTATTGGGCAAGGACCATCTACACAAATTCACACCACAGTCCAATGCAACTGAAGATCCTGAAACTTTGGCAACACCTTGTGATCTCATCATGCAAAAGGAGTTGCCATCATGGAACTTCTTTTCTGTTGCAACACCCATTGTTCTCCCTGGGAAAGGATTAGCCCTCCAGGTACCTTTTCTCCTACAAATAGTCCCAGTTTTTGAGAGTTTCTTTGGATCACTCCTGGTCATACCAGCAGACCGTTTCTCCGTCCGTCGAGTAATCCCCTCTGCCCTCTTCGTGCTGAGCTCCACTTCTTCAGTGTTTTTCCCAGATGAAGGTCTTCAGGAAAAGGTACAGTATTAACCCAGCTACAATCCCTTCAATAGTTCCCCCATCCAGTTTTCTCTCTTTTGCTTCTTAATAGATCTTGAGTGAGTGTGTGAGTGAGTGATTGCGTTGGTGCATGAGACTTTCATTCAATAAAATCATTTTATTGGACATCTTCATTTAGTTTTTGACTTGGTCTGACCCTGTAAAAACTGGGTAAAAAGACCCCGCTAGGTTACCTTGCCTCTCGCATTGCTAATGCCCATGCTCTGGCTAGTTTCCATTCCCTAACACGTGGAGCACATTAAGGTGTCCCCCAAGGGACCCCAGAAATCAAGGTAACATTGGATTTATTAAAAAAAATAGATAAGGAGCCAATACTATTCAATTCCTTGTGGACATGATTGCTTTAAATGCAGATAAAACTGACTAGACAGTCATTATTTCTTTAGATACTGAGAAAGACTTCAATAACAATTTTCTGGCTGTTTATCTTCACAGTATTGGATAATTTTTAGTTTTCTACAATATTTTTGAAAGGGATAACAATTTTATATTTAACATCAAAAGCACAGATTATGACCTCTTTTTAATTTTAATAATTTTGGTAAAATATTTGGGTATTCAATTAACTGGTCCAAGTCAGAAATACTGCCAATGGAAGACAAGGTGGACTCTGGTGTACTTAGAGCATGGCAGTTTCTACATTGCTTAATTATACCCCTTTTTGGGGTATAATTCTCTTTAGGGACTTATTACTCAGATTATTAAGCTTAACATAAATAAACTCATAAAAGATATTGCACAAGATTTAGGGAGATAGGCAGGCTTAAAGATAAATCAATGAGTCAAACATGATTAAAATGAATGTTATACCTATAATTGTTTGTTATTCATGAAATTCCTCTACTTATGCCTTCCAAATATTTTCAAAAACGAAATGCATTGTTTAGGAGACTTTTTGAGACAGAGGCTGATCTCCTCCCAGAATTTCAATAAAAAGGATGCAACATCTAGTCAAAGAGGGAGGGTTCAGTCTCCAGATCTTCTTCCATACCACTGGACATATCTGTTATCTTGTATTAACTTTTGGACATATTCACTTAAAATAACTAATCGACCATGGTCATCCTTGGACTCTTCATTTCTGGTACTTTTATTCAAATGGACCATACTTGGTTCTTGTTTTATAAAAAAAAGGTAATTTCAGCAGTTAGAAGTATGTGGTGAATATTGTCTTGTAAATTGCAGTTTGATCCATACCCTCATGCCACGTTGACTTTATGGATTAATCCAGATTTAAAAGCTTATGCCAAATTTATCACTCTAGAAATCAATGAATAATGACAATTTATATGCATTTATCATTTTGTTCTCTTGTACAATATGTTAGTTTTGTTATAAAAATTATACTGCCCCCACTTTGAGAGTAGTATAACTCTACTGTTGATTTTGTGTGTTGGGCAATACACATCCTAGCTGCTCTACATCAGTAAGTACAAGATGTGCATCATCAGACTCTGTTTCTTCTTCCAGATAACGCAAATAGAAAATGATCTCATAACTGTTTTATTGTTATTTAAATTATTATAGTTAGAATTTTGGTTCAAAATGGTCCAATAATTGGCCAGAACTATGAAAGAAAAACTTGAGAAGATGGTGGAAACAGCAACTACCAGCATACTATGAACAGTTTCCTAATCCCAAAGCTGGCAAAGAAAAACAAGGTGCCACTTTCTCGCATTGTTCCCAACATTATTTGTAGCCTGTGTTTCTTTGCTTAGTTCAAAGACTGGGGAAGCTGTGGTCCTCCAGATGCTTTTCAGCATTATTTTCCATCAGCCCCAGCCTGCATGAGCCTCCCTCTAACGGTAACTGTCTCTTACGCAATCTAGCAGCACATGGAGAGCTACTGATTCCTGCCCTAATTTCTACTGATGTAAGAAACCCGAGCCATCTCATATCATTTCTAAGATTATAAGCAGCAAAAACTCAGTTGTATGAGTATTTTGTTATGCTCCTCTATACCAATACAAAACCAGGAGTTTTACCTATGGAAGATCCCACAGCTATAATTTTCTTTTGATTGATGCCAGGTGAAAACACACTAAATGCCTTCACTAGCAAAGCAATATCCACAAATACTGTGACAGCTGGAAGGATTTCATTCCCTTTCTGGGTGTAGCATATAATGGAAGAGCACTGGAGTTGTGTGCTGATGGCTCTTAGTGAAGATTAAAAAGAAAGTGCTTTGCATTCTGGCTTTTGCATTGGCTTTATATTCAGCATGCCAATCTTTAGATGGTAAGCAAGAAGGCATGTGAAGGAAAGGGAAATGCACTCGCATCAGATACAGGAATGTGAATGATTTACAAAGCCAGGAGTGAGGGTAACATTTTCCAAATGTGGAATAAAACCACAATTTGGAAAAAAAGTTAAACGCAACTTAGGATGGAAATGAGCCCTTCTTCCAAGAACAATAAGAAATACTTATAAATGGGACCAAAACAAAACACTGGAACGTGGGGTACATCAAGTCTGTTCCAGTTTCCACACAACCAGCCATGATTTCATCCAGGATGATCCATCCTCCCCATACTTCTAGGAGTTGCTGATGTTGTCAGTCTTCACACTTTCCAGCATTGGCAGAAGTTAAATCTTGGGGTGGGGGGAAGTATTCATCTTGACTCTAAAACACATGGGATGAGATTAAAGTGCATGATCCACATTGCTCTACCTGCTCCTATTGTACCTTACAGCATTCTTGAAGTTTGTCTTGATAGCTCAGTTGTTAAACAATTTTTAAAACACATCCTATAGAATCTTAGAGGTGCAAGGGACCACAAGGGCCATCTAGTTTCTTACCACACCCAACACCTCTACTTTGTGGAGTGAGTTATTTTTCATAAATTAGACATATTTATGGCTGAAAGCATGTTTGGAGAAGCGCTGACTATATGCACATAGCCAGGTCAGGATGACCTCAGCATGGCCAGAGCATAAATTCAGAGAGGATGGACAGGAAAGCCCAGTGCTGACAGGCTTGGGATGATCCTTTAAAAAGGCTGTAAGGCACAAGCACCCCCAGAAGCAATGGAAGGCAAAACTGCCCCGGGGAAGCGGTCAAGCACCCCTGCTGTGAACATATCCTACAGAGACCATCCCTATTTGCCTTACCTATTTGCCTTAAGAGATTGTCAGGACAATGTTTGGCACCCAATGTTAAGACAATCAGTCCATTCCAGACTCCCTTGTTAGCTTGGCAGAAAGCAGTTACCACTTTGTTCATGCACTCTCCTTCAGGGCAGGAAAACCCTCACTCCAACCCCAGTAACTCATAGCACTTTGGACGTCTTCCTTGGCACCCAGATCTCTGCTCCTCTGTGCTCCTCAGACTCACTTCTATTTCAGAATTGGTAACTATCACCCCTTCCACCCTATTTCTCTCAATCCAACCTTTCTTGCCTCATTTGTATGGTTCATGAGGGTGTCTGATTTTCTGTGTGTTCGTTAATTCCAAATAAAATATCCTGATTAATTTTTAACTGGAGTCCTCTCTACAGTGAGTACTGCTATACACAGCTACTCCCTTCCTCTCTTGGGCCTTCTTTGAGCTTTAATTCTCTTATATTTCTGAGGAGACGTTGGCATTGCAGATGACCCCAAAGTCCCCCACCTCTGAGGGGAACAAGATCATCCACCTGCCACACAGGAATACACTCCTGAGAGATGCCCATCCAAAGATGAAGAGTCCACCACCCCCTGGAGCTGTCCATCCCACTGTTGAACACTTTTTGTACTCAAAGGGTTCTTTTTAATGTTTATGTAGAATCACTTTGCTTGAATTTTGAACCTATTGATTCATGTTTTAGTTTCCAAAGCAGGAGGAAACAAGCTGGCTCCATCTTCTACATATCACTTCAGAAATTTAAAGATAGTTATTGCATCACCTCTTGGTCTTCTCTTCTCTAAGTTAAGTTTACTCAGCTTATATGGTTGTTTCTCATGAAGTTTGATTTCGAGACCTCCGATTGTCTTTGTTGCCCTTCTCTGGACATGGATCATGCCCCTCTCCCAGGACTCAGACAGGACTCTTCCCAATAGCGATATCCTAGACATATGAGAGGAACAGCACTTACAGCAGTCAACGTAGGTGGAAAAAGGAGAGCCCAGGCATACACCAGAATTTGTATAGTAAAGTTCCATTAATTAGGCCACAGCTAGGTAAGACTCTGAGCCTATATAACAAGAAGCCAGAATGGGAGGAAGCTGTTGGAGCCAACTGATCCTATTGGTGGATGCAGCCCAGCTTACATTCCAATTCCTTACATTCCAATTTGCATTCCTAGAACCCTGGACCTTCACTTCAACTATGGCTTTTGCCATTGGACTCACTCTCTCTCCCTCTCTCTCCAGCCTTACAGCAAACTCAAACTTTCTCTTTGTAAACCTACTGAGAACTCAGACTGCAAACAACTAAGACAAACAAATCCACAAAAGCAAATCCAAATCAGCATCAAACAAGCAAAGGTCTAAGAGAGTCAGGATTCAGGAAAACCTGGCACAGAGCTTCAGCCACTAAGAAAAACAGTTGTTGATACTGGGAGGAGATGGGCCAGCTGTTTGCCTTTTATAGCTAATGGTGTTGCCACAGGTGTTCCCTCATTAACATCTGTTTGTTACTTAAATGAACTGAACGCCAAGACCTTCTTTTTGGTGTTGTCTTTTTCACAAGCTCTGATATTTGCTCCCTCTGCTCAGGCACCTGCTGTTGGTTGTTATTTCCCACTGAGCAAACTTCTGTGCAAACTTCTGCCTCAGCTTCAGAATCTTCCTCCTCACTGTCAGGGTCTCCATGACAGCTGAGGCCATTTCTGCACTACCCTGTTATAGTGCTATCATTCCACTTTCAACAGCCTATGGAATCCTGGGGTTTGCAGTTTAGGGAGGGGCATTTCTTAGCCAGAGTAAACATCAGTAACTTGGCCTGAGTAAATTACAAACCCTGAGATTCCACAGGATGTTGAAAGTGGAATAATAGCACTACAACAATGTAGTGTGGAAGTGGCCTAAATTTTGTGTGTATGTGTAATGCTGCTAGAGGGCCAGCATGGTATAGTGGTTTGAGTGTTGAGCTAGACTCTGGAGAACAGGGTTCAGATCCATGCTTAGCCACAGAAACTTGCTGCCTGACCTTGAGCAAGTCGTACTGCCTCAGCCTCAGAGGAAGGCAAAAGGAAATCCCCTCTGAAGAAATCTTGCCAAGGAAACCCCACCATAGGACTGCCTTAGAGTTGCCGTAAGTTGGAAATCACTTGGAGGTACACAACACCAAACTGTTAAATGGCCTTGAAGGTGGAGTAAGGGAGGTGACCAAGCACTAAAATTGTCTAGGGATGTCTCTCTCCTCCATGACTATTTATTGGCTATAGCAGCACACACCAAGGCTTGACAGCTACTGGAGGTAGAGAGCCTGGCAGAGCTGCAGGTGCCTATGATGCAGCTCTCAGCCATGGCAGGATTCTGAACATGTTTGTGAAACTCCTAGCAAAGCCATTCTTCAACCCTATGACGTACAACCCATCTCTTTCCAGAAATTCTCCTTCACGGAAATGCATGCCAAGTCTAAGAAACCAAATCTTTTTCCAGTGATGCCATCTGTGCAGCCAGTTATTCACTTCCAGTATTCTTCTCTTTCTTCTTTCCACAGGAAGGAGTAATGAAATAACCACCTGTGTCTCAAGATCTTCCGTATTCCCCAGAACTTCATAATCACCTGCAGTTCATTGAATGCTGAGTACATTTTTGTGTGACTACATCTACAGCCTACAAATGAGCTAGGACACTGAAATAATGTACATTTGGCAGAAGAAATGGAATGAGCCCAAATACAAATGAGCAGATGGATTTCTTATGAAAAATCCAATGATTGGCTTGGAAATTAGATTAGTGTCATAATGCCTATTTATAATCTCTTAGGAGTTTGTAGTGAAAAGGAAAATAACATCAAAATCACACCACTTTCTATACAAAAATAGTAATATCTACCACTACTACTTATGTTGATGTATGTTAATTTGACACTATCAACTGAATTCTCAATTAAGCCGTATCTAATCTTGGTGGTGATCATGAATTCTGGCCAAATTAAAAATATGTTAGCTCCCAGTTGACATACAATTGGCGAACATTATGCATTTTCAATATAGCATGATTTCTCTTTTCTGGCCAAGTGTTTAAGGCCTTCTCAGTTTTGAAAGATACTAGCATCAGCAAAAATGAAAATAGAACAGTTTATTTTGTTTTAACAAATGTCTGCCTGTATTACCGAATGTGAAGAAGCTGATAGCTTTGATCCAAAAATCATGCTGCCAGAGAGATTTTTGTTTTCACTGGAGAAAGGGAGAGCTGCCAGTTTCAATTTTTCCCATCCGTAATCCCCTGTAATTCCTTAAATTACCAGTGCCATCAAACTGATGGAAGGATGTGGTTTTAATACTGTCTAGTGTTGTTTTCATTGTTTGCATGAATCAGTTCTTATAGGTTTTTAGGTTTTAATTAGTTTTAATATTTTTAATGTCTAATGTTTTAACTTTATAAATTAATTGGTTATTCAATCTTATATTTATACTTTTATTTATGCCTTTGTATAATTTTTAATTTGTCTTGTTTTAAATAAGTTGTTAGCAGCCTTGAGTCCCATTATGGGGACAAAGTCAGGATATAAATGAAAAACATCATCATCATCATCATCATCATCATCATCGGCTTCAGAGGGTACAGCTGACTTACAGAATGGATTGCTGGGGGCAAGAAGACAGAAGTCCAAAGAATCCTCAACCACTTCTGTGTAAGCAGAAATAACTTGTGCATGACCATAAAAAGGCTACTGCTGTTATGGCCTGCTGGGGTAATGGAATCACTAGACCCAGTTTTCAATCACTAACTACTAGTCATGATGGCTCCATATTAACTGAGACATGTTGCAATACCAGTTATGATCAAGAGAATGCTACTGTGTAAACATCTTGCATATAAATTTTCCAGGGGCATCTGGGTGGCTGCTGTAGGGACAAATGTGGGATTGGATGAGCCTTTCATTTGATCATATACTGCAGAGCTTTCCAAACTTTTCATGTTGGTGACACACTTTTTAGGCATACATCATTTCACGATACATTAACCCAGTAAGTAATTCAGTAAGTGGAGGGAGCCTCCACCCAGACCTAGCCAGCCACAACAGTGGCAGAGGTAACCCCTCCACCCATTATGTTCACACAACACACCTACACACTGCAGCCAACACACTAACATATCATGACACATAGTCTGGAAAGCTCTGATATACTGTTATGTTCCAGCAAAATGAACGCACAAGTACAGGATAGGAGAGCAGACATGAGGCAGTGGTTTGAGTGTTGGACTATGATCCTGGAGACAAGGGTTTGATTCCCCACTAGGCCATGGAAACCCACTGGTGACCTTGGGAGCCTCATGCACTCTCAGGCCCAGAAAACCCTGTGTTAGGTCACTTTATGGTTGCCATAATTCAGAAATGACTTGAAGGCACACAACAACAACAACAACAATCATTTGGCTTGATAGTAGTAGTATATGTGAGAAAGATCTAGGGATCTTAGTAGACCACAAGCTAAAGATGAGTCACTAGTGTCATGTGTCAACCAAAAAAGCCAATGTAATTCTACGTTGCATCAACAGAACTATAGCATTCAGACTGAGGGAAATAATAAAACCACTCTCCTTTGGTCTGGCCTCACCTGGAACCCTATGTCCACTTCTGGGCACTACATTTCAAGAAGGATATTGACAGGTTGGAACATGCCCAGAGGAGGGCAACCACAATGGCAAAAATCTGGAAACCAAGACCTATGAGGAATTGAGGGAACTATGCATGTTTAGTTTGGAGAAGAGAAGACTGAAAGGCGATATGACTGCCATATTTAAATACATGAAAGGATACCATGTATGAAAGTGGTATGAAATTGTATGAGTTACAAATATGTTCCAGAACTTTTCAATGGTTAACATAAATATACAGTCAGCCCTCCACATTTGCTGGTTTCACTTTTGTGGATTTGGTTATTCACGGATTATTTGCTGCCACCTCTGCTGCCTCCCTGTGCCATTTTTAATAGGGACTGCAAGTCTCATGAGACTGACAAACGGCAAATGAGGCTTCTAATTTCCTATTAAAAATGGTGTGGGGGAGCCATGGAGGTGGCCTTAGGCCCCACCAGCCCCCCTCTTCTGCCTTGTGAAGGAACTGTTAACCTGATTTCTGGGGTCCCGTGGGGGGTACCCTATGTGCTCCACATGATAGGGTATGGAAACTCAACAGAGCACAAGCAATAGCAATGCAAGAGGCAGGGTAACCTAGTGGGGTCTTTTTACCCAGTTTTTACAGGGTCAGGCCAAGCCAAAAACAAAACAAAGATGTCCAATAAATGATTTTATTCAATGAAAGTCTCACACATCAATGCAATCACTCACACACTCAGTCAAGACCTATTAAGAAGCAAAGAGTGGAAACTGGATAGGGGAACTATTGAAGGGATTTTTTTCCTGAAGTCCTTGGTTCATGAAAAACAGCAAATGAAGTAGAGCTCAGCACGGAGAGGGCTGAGGGGATTACTCGACTGACGAAGAAATGGTCTGCTGGTATGACCAGGAGTTATCCAAAGAAACGCTCAAAACGAGAGCTATTGTAGGGGAAAATGTACCTGGAGGGCTAATCCTTTCCCAGGGTGAACAATGGGTGTTGCAACAGAAAAGGAACTCCACAATGGCAACTTCCTTTGCATGATGGGATTACGAGCTGTTGCCAGTGCTACAGGATCTTTGGTTGCGTTGGGTTGTGGTTTGAATTTATGTAGATGGTCCTTGCCTGATATGATTTTACTGCTATCGGTGCTCAACTTGGGGAAAACACACTAATCCCCTCAAGTTGGCTTCCCAGAGGCTGAGGACCCTTTATGCACTGTGTGTTTGCACAGCTTGAGGTCTCCTGGGGCTACGTGACTGGGGATTTTATTGACCTGACCTGGTTTTCCTGTCTTTCGACCATTACTGCCTACGTGCTCATTCGGGTGACCTCTCTGGCATGTTGAATCATATTTAATATCAAAAATTGTAGATCCTGGGACAGAGTTTACCAGTGAGGTAACAGAACGCTGATGCCTCAAAGGAATCCATGGTGGGTTGAATATGGCGATAATACTTTTTTTTGTGTTAAATATGGTTTGGGAGGGCCTAGTTATTCACCGATTTTCCACTTTCACAGGGATCCTGTGCCCCTAACCCTAGCAAATGTGGAGGGATGACTGTATATGAATCTTTTCCTGATTGCATTTCAACTACTGCATGGCCCAATAGTGAAATATGTGTTCTTTACTCAATGAATCTAAACTGCAGCTTTCAGATGGAGACTGACTCACTCCAAAAATTTATGATCATTACCTCCGCAAGTGTTATTTATGCTGTTAAAGAAGTGCTGACAAAATTATCCATTCAAAGGCAATTACCATTTCCATTAGGAAAGCTCCATATTTCATATTTTTTCCACATCCATCTTGATCTTATTCAGCAATTCACCCTCCTCAGTCACTATATTTATAATTTCTCTGAGACAATAAAATGAATACTGAAAACTGCATTTACCAAGGACAGCATAATCGCAAGGGTTTTTCCCCCATAAGATTAATATGACAGGGTAAAATATAGAAGATTAAAAAAAATCTACAAAGGATGCTAAAGATTAAAAACATTAAAATGAAGTCTTCCAAGATGGAAAATATCCTAAAATCAATTACCTTCTATTAATATACACACAGAGAGACAGAGTGGCATAATGGTTTGAATGAGGGACTCTGGGTTTGCCTTCCAGCTACAGCCATTAAAACTGAGTGGGTGACCTTGGGCAAGTCACACTCTTTCAGCTGTGGAGGAAGGCAGAGGCAAACCCCATCAGAACAATTCTTGCTAAGAAAGCCTTAGGTGGCCTTAAGTTGGAAATGACCTGAAGGCACACTACAACAACGGCAAATATACATATCTGCAGCTGGTTCTGAAGGAGATTAATTAAGACAGGAGACTCCAGTATGTCGTATGTTCTATTCTGGTAATAATTTATATGTTTAAGGCATAAATCAGTAAGCACAGTTGGGATTTATTATTGTTGGCGAAAAGTGAGGAGACTGTGGGGCCATCACCTCTTGGAATTCCTTTACAGCCTGGTCTCATTACAGTGGCCAACACTATGAAGCCTAACGCTTGCAAGTCTTAGCAAAGTTAATATGTATTTCATGGGTAACTATGCTTGAGAAATTAAGGAGGGTTGTTGTCCCTTTTATTCAGACCTTGGAAATATCATCAATTTTTTTTTTTAAAAAAAATGGCCTACTATTGTCAGAATCCCCAGCTAGCATAGCCATTGGGATTTGGAGTTGTAGTCCAAAGAACTTAACATTTGCAAACTCGACATTCAGGAGCAAAATCATTTGATCCACAATTTCTGATTTAATGTACAGATTAAATCTGCCCTATTGTCCAAAGATCTCAGGACAGCAGACAATAATATCTGTTTAAATAAATTCAAAATGAAAAACAGTGAAAGATAATTTACAGTCTAGAAACATATTAAATTATCTAATAAAATAAGTTAAACCCACATGGAATTAAAAGGATTCTCTGTTATGACACCCCCATTGTGGAATGCCCTCTGCTTAGGAACCTGATTGACATTGATGTTGGCTTCATTTTTGCTGCCAAGTTAGAACATGGCTTTTAATTAAAGCCTTTTGGGCATTTGTCAGATTTGGACATGAATATACATTAAAAAAAATGAGTGAAAGCCCCAAAGGCTTTAATTAAATAATTTCTTTTTTTAAAAAAATTGACACCATAGTGAAGCCAACGTCAATGCCAACTGGGTCTCTAAGGGGGCCTCACAATGTGGACGCTGTAACACAGAAATCCCTTTTGTTCATGTTTATGTTCACACAGTGCATTGTCCCCATAGTTGGGGCACAAAAGAGGGGCCCTCTAGCAAATATCAATCCAAGTTATTCAGAGTGGTGAGGAGCCTGCTGGAGCCTGATCTCTCACAGAGATTAGAGGCAGAACACTTAGCTGCCTACTGTGATAAATTTGTTAGGTTCTTCGGAAATTTGAATCAACAATTATCACAGATTCTGCTGAGTACATCATCTTATCAATTTTCTTCAGTTCAACAACTTGATGATGTGGGACGTCTTTGGATGAGTGGCTCTTGACCCACTCTGATGAATCAGACGTGTTTTGGGAGTACCCTGCACTCCATGGCTCAGAGAGACCTTCAGTTACTTTAAGTTGGCTGTCATGTCACCTCTAAGCCTTCTCTTCGTCAGGCTAATCATACCTAGTTCCCCCAGTTGCTCCTCAGACAGCTTGGTTTCTAAAAAATTTATAACCTTGGGCTGAGTTCCTGGATCAGGGGACATATTATGAAGTTCTGCACAGGTATAACTATGGCACATCTCCCTCTAACCTTCCAACGCACCTTTTAAGCTGCTGCAGTCCCTCTCTAACACAGATATGTACAGAATCCAGCTGTGTTTTCACAGCTGGATACAATATAACAGACATCTCCTTGTACCGCTGGATGACCTCCAGGAAGTCCCAGAAGATAATGTCATTGGATTGTAAAGAAGAAAAGGATATAGAATCTAACTCACCAAAACATGTATGCATGTAAAAATATTAAAAGCTGTATCTATTAAATTATTGTTTAGATTTTTTAAAAAATACACAGTTGAATCTTAAGGCTGAAGGTTCATATGACATAAATCAATGATGATGAGGAACTTAGGGAAGAATAGCAACTCATCTGCATATCTTTCACAGGGCAATATCATGCAGAGATGATGTGAGTTTGTTGACATGTCCATCTTCTAATCTTAGAGCTTATTTTACAACGGATTCTCCAATTTCTATGATCTGGGATAGGAATTTTTGTATTGATAAAATTCATGATAACAGGTTCTTCTTCTTTCCTGACAAGATAGAGACATTGCATGTATGGAGCGAGAGGAGAATGGGAGACCTTTTGAGTTGGAATTTAGGGGAATTAGTGTTCTTTTGTTGTTGTTTGCTTTAATCTTCCTTAAATTTCCTCTCTTATCTAGTTCTTTCCTTCTTCACTTTTCTTTACACTAAAATCAGCTGTTCTCTAACCCTGTTTTCTGTGCTGTTTTTTAATCCTCTGCTGTTATCCACTGTTCTTACTCTTATTGTTAGGATTCCTTTGTCTTCCTGAAAATTAGGCACTCAATTTCTCCGGCTCCATTTTTCTTATTAGCTAGGGATAAAAATTATATTTAATAATTTATATTGAATTAGTTCCTTCTGTTTTCATTTTTTGCCCATTAGCTACATTATTATTCATTATATTGTTATAATTATACCTTGCAGCTTCTCCCTACATCTTTCACTCCTTGTTAATTAATTTTTTTTCTTATTTATAAGTAACTTTTTTTGTTTCTTTTTGTGCCCGCACTCCTGTTTGTATTTTCTCCTTCAGTATAAAGAAATTACTAGCCAGACACATTGTAAGTCCCTTCATACAAATGTTTGAATTGTGTTGCTTTAGTTCATTTTCAATATATTTCTTATATCAACATTTTATTTTGTACGTATGTTGGTGTTCTGTTCTTTGGATCATGGAGTGGGTTTGGCTGTGTTTTGTCTTCCATATAGATTCATTTAATACACACACAGCACTACAGGATCAGCACTAATTTCTAGAATTATGCACTGAAGCATTTTTTTCCTAATAAAATGATTAATTCTTTAGTTAATACAAATTAAGAGCTATACTGATGGAAAAGACAGGGGAAGATGTTTTGTTAAATGCTGTGGTTATTTTCCGGGAGCTCCGAAACATGGTCAATTTATTCACTGAGGAGAGAAGACTGATACTATATTTGTCTGTATCTTCTGCAGGCGGCAGCTCAGTTTCCATTTCTTTTGTGTCACTCAGGAAGACGAGTCAGAGGAACAACTGCTGCCACCACCAGGTATGAACTGTGATGCCCTTGCTATTCCCGCATTGTTTGCGAGGACATAAAGTTTAGTCAGTAGAAATGTTGGGTCCTATTCCAAGAAACAGAGTGTGGTGGGGGATCACTTCCAAGTTTCTGTGCATAACATGTACTTCCACTGCAGAAGGTTTATGAGCAGAGAGAAAAGGCCAACACACCATGACTATGAAAGATTCAAGCACTTTAAAACATAGCACAGTTCTGTTCTGGAAGGAGACAAAGGTCCCCCAATTCAGAAAAATTAGGCCATTAGGCCATTTCCACACTAGACTGTTATAGTGCTATTATTCCACTTTCAACATCCAGAGCTCTCTGGGTGAAATTCTATATGCCCCTCCCTAAACTGCAAACCCCAGGATTCTACAGGATGTTGAAAGTGGAACAGCAGCACTATAACAGTGCAGAATGCAGAAATGGCCTTAGTCTTTCAGATAGACTCCGTAGATTAAAATACTGCTGAATGGAAAAACAGCAACCATTGAAGACATTATTACCCCAAAGGGTGTGTGATTCAGGGGTCCACTTGCAATGCCAATGCCTCCATGGAAAGGTGGAGAATTATAGCTCAAAAAGGGAGGCCTGCTGTGGGGTGTAACTTTGGGATCTTTTCACCTGTGTATACTGGTCCTAATGGGGAAACTCCAGTTGGAGACTAAAAGAATGTTTTACTGGGGGAAAATCACAAACACATGCAAGATTCAAGCTGACTCCCAACCATACAAGGCAGACAGAAGGAAAGGAGGGATAGTGAGGAGTTAGGATGAAGTGGGTGATATTTACCAATCCTGAAAAGAAGAAAGTCACTGTGAAATGGCTCAAACGCACAGGTTTGAAGGCAGCATGGAGGAACAAGAGCCTTGGGGCAGAATGACACCCAAGTGCTAGCAAAAAGTCAGTGTCTGAACCAGGGTTTAAATACCCTTTTTCTGCCCTGAAGGGGAAGATGTTAATGGCTCTCTAGCAGAGCAAACAAAGGAGTCCACAGCTGGCTAACAGTTTTAGCATTAGGTGTCAAAGCACTGATGGGAGTCATAATAGCTTCTTAATGTCTGGGCAGGTGAAGAAACAAAAGGGGAAGTTCTGCAGGAAGAAGGCTATAGAACATTGGTCACTGTTGCATTGCCTTCAATCTGGGCACTATATTCTTGTTGATGCAGCCCAGAGTTTCATTGGTATTTTTTGCTGCTGCATCACACTGTTGGCTCACATTTAGTTTCTGGTCTACTTTGACCCCCAGATCCTTTACATTTAATAATCAAAGATTACGGACAGTGGATCTCAGATTATGTCTACAGATTTCTTTAGTACTCTTGGATGTACTTCTTTTGGCAATGGTGACTTGAATTCTTTCAGAGCAGCTAGGTGTTCCTTTACTACATGTTTACCTATTCTGGGCTGTAGTCCCCTAACTGCATCATTCATTCTATTTTCACCAGTTAGAACACTTAGTTTTCCCTTTGGGAGAAGACAGAGACAAGGAAGTTGTTGAACAGTTAGCATTCTCTCTCTTCCATGTTAGCATTTTACCATCTTCTCTATGCACTGGCTCTATAACTTCCTAGTTCCTCATCATGTTCTGAACACAGCAAAAATGAAAACAACCCCTTTTGTTATTTTTAACCCATCTAGAAAGCCATCTAGCATTTTGAGCTTTAGCTTTTCTTATTTTCACCCTACAGGTACTGGCTATTCATTTGAATTCCTCTTTGGTAATTTCCACGTTCCACCTCCCTAATAAGAACTTCCTGATGGTCAGAGCTGTTTGGCAGTGGAATATGCTGCCTGGGAGTGTGGTGGAGTCTCCTTCTTTGGAGGTTTTTAAGCAGAGGCTGGATGGCCATTTGTCAGGAGTGATTTGATGTGGGTCCCTGCATGGCAGGGGGTTGGACTGGATGGCCCCTGTGGTCTCTTCCAATTCTGTGATTCTATGATTCTATTTCTTATACCTGTTTCTTTTACATCTCAGCTCATCTTAAAGTTCTTTGTACACCAACCTGTTTTCTAAGACACCTCTCACTTTTCTTTCTCCTTGGAATTATCTGTCACTATGCTTAAGTACCCTAAAGGTATGAGATCCCATCTGATCTTGGTTGGTATTTGGATGAGAGACCACCAACGAATACCAGGCACTGTAGACTATATTTTGGAGGAAGGAACTGGCAAACTTTCTCTGTACAGCCTCATAGTCCCCTGCAATATATTGAAAGCTGTATCTGTTCCAATGTGTGTTTGAGAAAAAGTGTAATGGTCCGTGGACTTAACAAGTCTTCTCAGTTTCCGTGTTACATCATCCATCTTTACCCCTGGGAGACAGCACATCTCTCAAGCCATTTTATCTGGCCCACACACCACTGCTTCCATTCCTCACAACAGAGAATCATCTACTACCACCACATCTCTTTTCCTCCTCTGGGAATTAAAAGTAGCACTTCCATCCACACTACCTTCCAAAGTAACTTCCTTGACTTCAGAGTTGCAAAGCTCCTGTCCCTGTTTCTGTGCCTGATAATCACTGATTAATGAGAGCTCTTGAAATTAATTGTGTAGCTCCAAGCTTGAAGCATGATCTTTGATAATTCTGCTTCTATGTGTCACATTCCTCCAAGTATCTTCCTCCTGTGTTTGGAAACTGACACCTTCCCTAGAGGCATCCTCCAATTCTTTGCCTTTCAGAGAAGCCTATTCTACTCCTTCCATGAAAAGCTTCCTTCTCTCTAATAAGTTGAAGTGTAGATACACAGGCATCAAGCTGCTACACCTGTTCCTCCAACAGGGCAACTGGCTTGCACTTGATGAACATATAGCCTGACAGATCCTCTGGCAAGCAAACAAACATGACTCAGATGTTACAAGTCACTACTACCCCTTACACTGTTACTACCCCTACATTGTTGTTTTGCTGGACAGCAAAATTGGTGAGAAATATCATTTTATAAAACTGGACACTTATGGGTGGGAAACATAAAGTAGCAAGATACTGGCCTTAAGCATGTGCTTGGTCAGGATGACCTCAGCCAGGTCATAAGTTCAAGAGGATTAGATCTCTTATGTTAACGTGTTTGGGATAACCCTCTCAATGACCCAACCACCAAATACGATAGTAGACAAAACTACCCAAGTATGGCAGGCAAGCACCCTTGCTGTGCACATTTCCTATGGAGGCCTTCCCCATTAACTTTACCTAACAAAGACATTAAGAAACTGTCAGGATTCCCAACAATGTTTTGTTACATAAAGACAATCAGCCTGTTCTGGGGTCCCTTTATTTGTTCAGTAAGAAAAACATTAAAACTCACCCCTTCATGGTAGGAAAAAAAGTATTTAAACTCTAAGTCCAACTCCGGCAGTTTGTAGTACTTTGGACACGTGTTGGCATGTTATTCTGCACCTTGGCCCCCAATATTCCCATTCACTGTGCTACCCTCACATTCTTGTTTGAGCCACTCCACTTTTATCTTCTGCTTCTGGACCGGTGAATATCACCCTTTCCATCTCAAATCTCTTTCTACTTAACCCTTCTCACTTTTTCCTTCAATAGCCTTGTATAGTTTGCAAGATCGCTTGTGTCTATTAATTTCCAAGAAAATACTCTTTTAACTTTTAACTGGAGTTCTCTCCATAGTTAGTACTGTAGTTAGTATACTGTAGTTAGTATATAGTTAGTATACAGAGGTGAGAAAATCCTGCCATTACCCTCCTGTCACAGATCTCCTTTGAGCTAATAATTCCCCAAACTGTAAGGAGACACTGGCACTGCTGGTGGACCTCAAAGTCCCCCACCTTTTAGGGTAACAGGGCTCCCATGAAATGCCCACAAAACAGTTTTTTTTTAATCTTTGTGTTTGCTGAGCTCCAAAGACTGAGGCTACAGCTATTTAGTTATTATGCCTTTCTCCCAAAAGAGATCCAGGGTAGTTTACAATAATCTAAAAAGATACTACTAAAACATTTATTTGTGAAAGCTTAAAAGAAATTAAATATTACAGTTATTAAAACATATGTAAATACAGTAAAAACACTTAAAACATATTTAAAGCATAATTTCAATAACAGATAAAGAGATTAAAACAGCATACCACTTACGCATACACAACCACTCCGTAATTAAAATTCAAGAGTCAAAAGCCTGCCTAAATAAAAACGTCTTCATCTGCTGGCAGAAAGACAGCAGGGAAGGGACCAATCTTGAGAGCCTAGCAGTTGCTAGATCTGCCCCCTTCCAAGTCACTGACTCAGCAGAAGTCCTGCCCCTTAGACTATATGTTCAGGAAAGACACACAGCCCAAAACAAACAAAAATACCCACAGAAGCCTCCAAATGGTACAGGCAAACAATCAAAGTTGATCCCCAAAACAGAAACTCAACTTCTCTTGTCTCCTCAGAGTTAAGTCTAACCAATATAAAATCAAAGAAACACAGAACTGGAATAAGTCTTATGGATCACTGAATCCACCCTGCTCAATGCAACCCAAAGATATTATACCACAATCAGGGAAGATGAAGTTTTTGGACAGAGCAGAGTAGACTCTCCTGGAAGAAAGAGGACACAAGGAAGACTGGCAAACACTTGGAAGAACTAGAACTGTTCATGACCATACTGACACTTTGGAACTACATAGTTGATTCTAGATCTTCACCTTGGACAGTAATTTTGGGTTAGTGGGACATCAGATAAAGGACTCAGAGAACACAGACATCATCTTGGATGATGTGGCCTCAATAAATGAACATGGCCTGTTGATGGAAGGGAGATCACTACTCAGAGCAAAATACGTGTGATAGTTACAGATAACATACCATATTAGCCACCACTGAATGGAATTGTAGCTGATATATGCACTAACTCAAACAGTGCTACATAATGTTGGGAGTGGCAACCTTTGCATGCTCAGTTAACTGGCTAGTTAGTTTGCATGTATACTGTAGGTATAGAGGGGACTGCCTAAACATCCTGTTGTCTGGTCAACACCCACTTCCCCTTGCATGTTCTCTTCTTCTTTTCCTTTTTTGTTCTTCAATTTCCCTGCAAGCATGGGCTCTGAGATCTCCTAACAGGGATTATTTTCAGCAAGCATGCTTTCCTGTAAGCATGTGAGTGCTTAATTTTGTTTTACTTTCTTCAAGAATTGAACCTGTGTAGACTATGCACAAGATTTTATGAGTAAACTTTTCATACTTTTAACCAAACTGTTTGTGTTTATTTTGAGCTAGATTAAGTGCGTCTGGGGTGGAGATGATAAAGTGGGGCTGGTAATTTGTTCAACTTCTGCCTGTGCATTACAAAACGCTCTGCTGATTGGGAGACTTATTACTAAAAATCTCTCAATTCCCCAACACATAATGCTAAACCAACAGGAATGAATAGTACTTTACTTGAAATTGACACAATCAGATTTGGATAATTTAGGATGTAGGTGTAATATCTACCCAGCTTCCTTTCTGTGGAGAAAAGTATCACAATCAATCCAGATTTGCCAATGCAAGCAAATCAAAATAATTCTGGGATCATTGAGGCCATGTGAATAATAATATAATGTTGGAGCATCCAAAATGTTACTTCTTAAATTTGAATAAAGCTCTATAATAGGTGTTCAGATAGATCTGGAAGTCTTACCTACATTTAAGAAGACACATAGACAAATAATAATGTAAATAACTCAAATCAAAACCTAAACTCTTCCTCCAAATTGCCCACAAGGCATGTCTGTTTTTCTCTTCCTGTTTGCCAAGCTCCAGAGACAGAGGTAGCAGTTATACAGAGCTAGTCATTGCTAGCTATGCCTCCAGCCAAATCAGTGACTCAGCAGAAGTCCCCCCCAGGCCATGTGCTCAGGGACAGCACATACCCCAGGAGAAAATAAAACACACACACACAAGCATCCAAACAGTGGAGCCAAACAATCACCCCGATCCCCACAACACAAATTCTTCTGTCTCTGAAATGTTAAGCTATTTAACAACTGAGAAGCATTATAGATCCAATGGAATACAGGAATTAGTATTGTAGAAAGTTAATTAACAAGAAAACATCGACAGGTTCATACTTTGTTGCTCTTCCCTAGCTACAATTTCCTAGCAGTGTGAAGAGAGGAGCAAGAAGGAGTGCTCCAGTGTTGAAGCAATCAGGGCCAATGAGCTTTCATGCTGGCGCTTGAGCTAAGGGAACGGCTAGGCTGCTGCCATTTCATAAAATTGTTCTTATATTTTTAAGGTTGGGTTGGGAAACTCTGGCAGGTCCAGGGGTCAGTTTTGCACTCCTGCTAACATAAAGTTCCTCCGTGTCTATTCAAAAATGTCATTTGTTGGGGGTCATGTAGCAGATGGTTGTCACTTCGCACAGCTGCGAAGAGGATGATCGGCGAGTGAGATCGGGAGCCTGTTTCTGAGCCAATGAAATGGGACAAATAATCCCCTTGGTAAAGGGGATTTGGAGGGGCTCATTACAAGACCAATTCCAGCAGTCAGTACCCAAGAAAACAGGAAGATCCTTGGAACGGATCTTGGGCACGGATGATGCTGATGTGGTCGAGGAGCTGCCATACCTCGCTTAGCTACTGGGAAGCGGGATTACCTTTACCGTTGTTACGAAGAATAAATAGAGGGAACACTTAACAAGTAAGTTGAAATTTGCTGAACCTCAAGAAGAAAGAGGAGTTTTACCTTCTTGATAGGATCACTTTGGACTAATAAGATTTAAAGGGAAAAAACAGTTTTGATTTGTCAAAGACTCAGTCAGAGCCGGACAGGTAGTAAGCTTTACTTCACATTTTGAAGTGGCATACTAAAATATGAACTAACGCGACTCAATTCAGGCTTTTTTGTTGAAGAATTAGAGGAGTTTGTTAGAAAGGACATATAGTTTGCTTAGAACTTTCTTCTTATCCCAGTGTTAGAGACGCTGCCATAACTCTCTCTTTGGAAAACTTTTGACTTGCTATTGTTGAAGCCTGGGACACAACTTATATTGGATTACAAAAGTAAAATAAAATAAAATATAATCTGGCAAACTTAAATTGCTGAAATTCCTAAAACAGAGGGAGAAGACTAGAAGAGTACGAAGGAAAAGAGAATATAGATCTGAAGTGGGTTGAGAGAAACTGGAAATGGGAACGCTAGAAGAAAGACGCGCAGGTACAGAGGAGCGAGAGCACCGACCGAGTTGAAACAAAGGCTGGTGTGATTTAAGACATTGGAGAGAGAGAGAAACAGAGACTTTAAAGATAAACTTTGAAGAAGATAAAGTGGCAGTGCCAAAGCTGAGAGACCGTGGCCCTAAAGTATAGCCAAAGAAGTCAGAGACAATGGAGAGCCAACGAAACAGAGACGTCAGAATATAAAGGCTGTGGAAGATGACATAAAGTGGGGGAAGAAACAAGGTGTTGTTAGTGTCAACACATCTACTTAAGAACATTGGAATTTTTCCCAGCCTCTTTGCCATATATATCTTTATTGGGTTAATATACTATATTATGAATGAACATTGAATGAGTTTTGAATGAATTTTGACTGAATTTCGAATGAATTTAATTGGAGTTTAAGATATTAGTGTATTAAATTACTGCATTATATATTTCTATCAGGAACTTTCAACTGTAAATTGCAAATCGGGAAGAATTTAATTAGTAAGGGGCTTAATTCATTAAGAGGGATAGCTTATTTAAACAGAAACTTTATTCCAAAACTATATTGAACTAATAGAGTAATAATTTATTTCTTTTAATTTTTTCCTACTTTGTACTTTCCCACTGTGTACTCTCTCTCTCTACCTTCTTGTCTTTTTACAATGACACAGCTGTACTGTCATCTTGATACTAGCTGATATCACTCAAGGTCAGGAGATTACAAGGTATTGTTAGATTGTTTGTTTACTCAGCACAGCACTGCGATTATATCCAGGTGGAATCTCCAGATTTAACCCTGTGGAAACAGGTTTGGAATTGTAATTGGGTTTGATCCAAGTAATCCTACAGCACCACCTACTGGAAAATTTGCTGTTAACATAATTTTTTTTAAAAAAAAGGAAGGGAGGGAGAAGTTTCGGAATCATATTTGAAAATTAATTAAATATTTAAGTATTTAATTAAGCAAATACTTGATATAGTTAAAAACGTAGTAACAATCACTGTATACCTATTTCTTTAATTTAATCTAATCTATTTAATCTCTCTACTTTACATACAAGACTTAAATATAGATAATAATAATTTAACAAGTTGGAATTAAGATTTTATTATCAAACATCTGAATTAGTAAACAATAATACTGAGAGAAACTAGAACCTAGGAAATTAGATTACACGATATGATGGAAGCGGGACGAAGAAAAGGAGTTCAAGCACAAATCCAGACCCTAACTCATGAGCCTTACCAGTTATTTTTAGATGAAGTCAAAAAGATAAGAGCAGACATGTGCTCAGAAATGAAGGATCTCTCATCTGAAGTAAAGAAGGAAGTGAAAGAAGTGAAAAAAGAGATGGAGAACCACGGTCTTAGATTGGGAACAGTGATAAAAGATATAAGAAATATGAACAAAAGAATAGACAAAGTACAAGACAAAACAAAGAGTTTGGAAAAACAACTGGTGACTTAGAATCAATTGTGGAACAAAATGAAATGAAGAATACATTGTCAGAAATATAGGAGAAAATGTGTGAAAATAAGAGGTCTAGAAGAAAAGGAGGAGGAAGATTTATACACTAGAATAATTCCAACTTTGGTGAAATTCTTAGACTGGCCTACAGAACAGATGGATGTGGAGGTGGACCGTACCTTCAGAATAAATTCATTAATTGCAAAAAAAAAAAAAAAAGGAAAGTTCTAGAGATAGTGTGATTTACTTTGTACGAGAACACATGAAGGTGTTGATTATATAGCAAAGCTACGCAAATAAGCTAATAATAGAAGGTACAGAATTGAAAGTGTTGAAGGATGTTCCTTCTCAGATCTTAAAAGAAGAAGAGACTACTCCTTTTTAACTCAAGTTCTGAAGAAATATGGGATACCCTATAGATGGGGTAAATTTGAAGGTGTCATCTTTACATATAATCAGAAATGACATGTAATAAACTCTGTGATGAAAGCAGAAGAATTCTTGAGGAAATTTAAAGAAGACCGGAAGAAGACTTATGGAAAAGATCAGATGCGAGAAGGGAAAAGGAGAAGCTGACAGGAAAAGAATTGAAAAAAGAAGGGGACAGACAGCTAAAATTAGCACTAACAATAACAGTAAACTCTCCAGAAGACTCTCTACAACAAGAAGAGCGAGAAGAACAGGAACAGGAACAAGAGAAAACGGAACAAGAAGAACTAGAAGAAAGCACCTCATCGGAGTTAGAAACAGTAGAATAGATTAATAGTAATCCAGTATGAGGCTAAAACTATTATCTTGGAACATTAGAGGTATAAATTTACTATCTAAAAGGAAAAGAATTTTTCATTATCTTGAGAAACAAAAATGTGACATTTATTGTATCCAAGAAACCCATATATCTAGTAAAGATGTTAAAATGTTGAATAACTCTAAATTAGGGAACAAGTTTCTGGCGGCAGTGGGGGAAAAAGAGGAGTTGTGATTTACGTAAATCAAAAATACATGGCAAAAGAAGTCCTAAAAGACCCCCAAGGCAGACACATAGGTGTAGAAACAAAGGTTCTGAATACAAAGGTCTTATTTATAGGAGTTTATGGCTCTTTAGATAACAAAAAAGAATTTTATGAGAAACCTCTGCAAAAAATTAGAGATATTGAATATCAGGAAATTATTGTCATGGGAGACTGGAATGGAGTAATAAACCCTGACTTAGATAGAACCACAAATTGGAAACAGAAGAAAAAGAAAGGGAGACTCCCCAAATCATTTTTCGAACTAACTGATAGTTTGATGTTGATAGATATATGGAGAAAACTATATGGGGACCAGAAAGAATTTACTTTTTTTCAGAATACCACAAAACGTGGTCCAGAATTGATATGATCTGGGCTATTAAAACATTAAACAAGAAAATACAAAAGACAGAAGTCCTCTCCAAGGTTATATCTGACCATAACACATTAGTATTAATTCTAAAAGATAAAAAAAAAGAATATAGATGGAGATTGAATGAAGGTTTACTGAAGGATGACAAAATAATTGAGAAGGGTAAGGAAATCTTAGAAAAATATTTTTTGGAGAATTTAGATAAAGAAGTCTCTACAGCAACTGTTTGGGAAGCTGGAAAAGCTGTCATGTGAGGCTTTTTCATTCAACAAGAAATAAAATTAGGAAGGGAAAGAAAAGTGAGAGAAGAAACTCTAGTAAAAGAGATAAAACATCTGGAAGAAAAGTTAAAAATACCTCCCCCAAATAAAAAGATATTAGATGAAATGAAAGTATTACAAAAACAGATCTCCCTGCACGATACAGAAGAACTAGAAAGAAAGTTAAAATTTGTGAGGCAAAGGAATTTTTTTTCAAACCAATAAAACAAATAAATGGTTAGCTTGTAGAATCAGAAAAGAAAAGGAAAATGTTTGATCTTCTAAATAAAAGAAAATAAGAAATGTTTATAAAGCAAGATGACATTAAAAAAGCTTTTGCTAGATTCTATAAAAATCTTTTTGCAGAACCAGAAACCAATTGATTGAAAAGAGATAGAATAAAAGAATATTTGTCTGAGGGTGATTTGCCAAGAATTACTGAAAGTTAAAGGGAAGAATTAAATAGACTTATTACAAAAGAAGAGTTGTTACAAGCTATAAAGAATAAAAAAGCAGGGAAAGTTCTGGGACCCGACAAGTTCACAATCCTGTACTATAAGACATTCCAAGGTCAATTAATGAATCTATTATGAGGAGAAATAAATGGAATAGGTAATAAGGATAAACTACTCTCATGGGGGGAGGCAAACATTACTTTGGTTCCAAAAGAAGGCAAGGATGCACAAGAAATAGGGAATCATAAACCGATAGTGCTACTGAATGTAGACTACAAAATACTTGCTACAATTCTAGCAGATAGATTAAAAAAGATTTTACAAGTGGTGATACATACAGATCAAAATGGATTCCTGCCCAAGGGATCATCAAAAAAGAATATTAGGACAGTGCTAGATGTCACTGAGCATTTTCATAAACACAATGAAAAAAAAAAGGCCTCACTTTTCTTAGATGCTGAAAAAGCATTCGATAGGGTGAACTGGTTTTTTTTGGAAGAAACCATAAGAAGAATAAATTTAGGGCCTAAATTCATAGAATGGATCATTTCAATACACAAGGAACAAAAAGCTCAGATAATCATAAATGGCAAGAAAACAGAAAGTATAACTGTATATAGGGGTGTTAGACAGGACTGCCCTTTATCACCCCTTTTGTTCATAATAATTTTGGAAGTATTAAATAAAAGAATTAGAAAAGAAACTCAAATACAAGGGGTTAAAATTAAGAATCATGTTAATAAGATTAGCACATTTGCAGATGACTTGGCTATTATTCTAGGAAACCCCCAAATAACTATTGAGAAATTATTAGAAATATTAGTTAATTTTGGAATGCTCTCAGATTATAAAACAAATAAGGATAAAACAAAAATAATCACAAAAAAACCTGTCTAAATGTGAGGAATAAGAATTAATAGATTATTCAGGTTTTGTAGTAGTTAAAAAAGTAAAATGTTTAGGTATAAATATTACAAAAAATAATGCCGAGCTATTTGATAATAGCTACAGAAAAATTTGGCACGAGATAAAGGAAGATTTTAAAAAATGGGAAAAGTTAGACCTATCACTCCTAGGACGAATTGCAGCTATCAAAATGAACACTTTACTTAAGATAAATTTTCTAGTTCAAAATTTGCCCATAATATTGAATGACAAATCGTTTAGAGAATGGAATAAGGATCTGACAAAATTTATATGGAAAAGGAAGAAACCAAGAATAAAATTAAGGGTTATGGAAGATATTAAAGAGAAAGGAGATATGGGGCTACCCAATTTAAAACTATATTACCACGTCAACTGTTTAAGAGTAGATAACTGATTGGTTAACGTTGTGAGATTCAAGGTTGCTACATTTAGAAGGGGAAAGACTTTATTTTGGCTGGCATGCGCGTGTATGATATTGGAAAGCATCAATAGATAAAGGCTTTAAAACACATTTTTTTGCGGAAGGTCCTCCTAACTGTTTGGTTAAAATATAAAAAACAACTATATTTAAAAATCCCATTTTGGGTGTCAGTTCATGAGGCCTTCTATAAAAGAGAGATCCCTATAATAAATAAATGAATTACGTATAAAGATATATTGAATGTCCAAGGAAGCACTACTTATCTCAAATCACAATGGCTTTAATGACTCATTGGCTTCTACAAATTCAATTAGCCGAGAGATATAAGATAGATTTTAAAAAAAGAAGATTTCGAGATAAAGGAGAAAGAATTTGATATAATACTTAAGTTGGAATCGAAGCATACAGTCAGTAAAATATGTAAAATCTTACTGAATTTACAAAGTGAACAAGAAGTGGTTAAACAGACTCTGATAAGATGGGCCCAGAATTTCAACCACACAATCTCGTTAGATCAATGGGAGAAGTCAAGGAATACCACGTGGACCTTGATAAAACCAGCTAGTCTAAGGGAAAACTATTATAAAATGTTCCACAGGTGGTACTTAACACCATCCCAGATCTCTCGGATTGTAGGTAATGCAAAAGACACTTGTTGGAAGTGCGATCAAAAGGGCACATTTTTTTTATACGTGGTAGAGCTGTAGAGAAGCAAAGAAGTTCTGGAAAATTTTACATGACAAAATACGAGAAACAATGAAGATAAAATTTCTTTTGCTGCCAGAACTTTACTTACTTAACATGACCAATTGTCTACGACAGTTAAATAAGTCTAAAAAAAAAAAATCTTCCTTCATATGATTACAGCGGCCAGAATATGCTTTACCCAAGTGTGGAAATTAAAATAAATTCCTAGGATAGAAGATTGGCTTTTAAAATTGTATGATATAGCGGAAGCTGACATAATTATGAATTCATTAAAAGATAAGATAAAGATGAGTTTTGTTGAAGACTGGAGTATAATATTCCCATTATGGGAATCATATTGGGGTAAGAAAGCTACTATAAGTTGGATAGATAAGGAGAATGAAAGCCTGTTATAAACAAAAACCTTTTTGTCTTTTTCTCTATTCTTTTATCGTAGGTTTCTTTTTTTCTTTTGGTATGCCATTAAAACAGAATTGATAAAGGTTAGGTGACACGTGAACCAACATTGATATTTGAATATTTGATATCAGTATGGGAGATTTTCAAGAGAAAACTGAAATTAATAAGGTTAAATCCAACTCTGAGGGTAGAAGAAGACAGTTGAATATAAAATGAGTGATATAAATGTGATAATCTTTTTCTTTGGTATTAGAAGGTAAGGTACAGATATGTAAGCACTTTCTTCTTGAGGTTCGGAAAATAGGGTGGGGGAGGGTTAGAGAAAGGAAAAGGAAAAGGAAATTTTGATAAAGTATGAAATTTTATTGTAATGAAGATGATAAATGTTACAGGTTACAGACTGATTTTTGGCTAAAAGTCCAATTATTTTTATACCTATTGTTAAGATTTTTACGTATTTTGCTACTGCCATGATTTGATAAACCTGAAATATTTCATTCTGTTCACTTGATTATTAATTTTTCTGTTGTGTTTTGTATAACCTTGTTTTGTTTTAAAATTAATAAAATAAAATTTAAAAAATGTCATTTGTTTTTGAGCAAAACTAAACTTTGGTTTTGACAAAGCTATTTCTAACAAGCTCAAGCTCAGTGAAGTTCTCAGTTTTCCAGGGGCAGGCTCATGCCAGTTCATGGACCTACTGAATTATAAACTTTTTTCTCACCAGAAATTCTTGTGTATTTCTGCAAGCAAATGCACAGCTTTGTGCAATTTTTTCAAATGTCCACATTTTGATACTCAATCTCCTATTTTGTTTATCTATATGTTTATGTCGTGCCCTATAACATAGAATCTCAGGAGAGTGTACACATAAAATCAGTCACTGATTGATTATATACATTTTTCAAATAGGCTGGATTTCCCTGTACATTTTTCAGATGTGAGCAATTCTTTGAGTGTTTTATTTTGTAAATGCACCCAAGTTCTATATGTTAATGATTGATTACCAGTAGGTAGTATTGGGGTTCAAGAAATGTAAGCTCAGTAGGTTTCAATTAAAATGCAAACCCAATGACTTTGTCATTTTTGTCGCTGATATAGAGGTCCCCCTTTTTTTTTAACCCTAAATATGTGCTACATCCTAAAATGTTTCATTTACTATCCTAGTACAGCTATAGTTGGTTGAATGCAAGTCAGACCAAGTTATCTCTGATTAAATGGAAAGCGGGCAAGATCTGTGAAAATCTCCAAAAATGCCTTTCACAGCCTACAATATATCTTTCATGACTTTCTGCAGCCAAATAATCTTTGCTGACTATTCATCCACTGGCACCATTTATTTTCTTCTGCTCTATGTGTGAATAACTAACAAAGGCTGATGCAGTGAATGAGACAATGCTATGCAACCACATAGCCAATCAACCAGTTGCCTAGAAACATGGGAATCTGCTCCTTTCTACTACTGCACTTCAGCTGTGAAGCTGAAGCAGAGATTACTGTAATTGCAAGATGCATCACAGAAAAAACTATTCATGCCCAAAGGTTATCCAAAGAAACTGGTGCAGGAGATGGGATTTCTCATGTTGTTTTGGGTTTTAAAAATCAAGTCCACACACCATGCTTCCAAAGATTCATTCTTATGGAAGGCCTAGAGTAAGACAGGAATTTGGAAAGTGAAGACTGTGGGAAGTATCTTGTCCCTGACTGATCTGCACATCCTGAAGTCACTCAAAAGATTTCAAATCCAACAGAGTGCTTTTGGTTGTCATCCAAGTTGCAGTGCCTAGTTCAAAAATGAACTCAGAACCAAAGATAACAGTGCTCGTGTCTCAGCTTTTTCTTTTGACCTGAACTTTTGAGAAAAGAAGAGAGGGCTGCCATCCAGGAGCTCACCAGGCCTACCCACTACCCACGTGTTCCCCCCCCCACCAACTTGTTCAGTGAGAATGAATGAACTGAAGCAAATTAGGCTTTTCCACTTCTTACTCCAAAGAAGAATAAACCCTGTGTGGCAACTAGCCAAAAGCACCAGTGAGATATGAGAGGGGAAAAATGTTTATGCTAAAGGAAAAAGGATTAAAGTGGGTGTTTAATGTACACAGCTCAGAGCATGTCTCTCCAGGTCATTCACTAAGAAGTTACAAAGATTTTAAAAAACAAGTTATAACACCTTTCAACCAAACATCAGCTAGAGAACATACAGAATTCCCTGACATACTACTTACAGAAAAGCACAGATTCATAGTGTTGAAAGAGACCACAAGGGCCATTGAGTCCAACACCCCACTATGCAGAAAAGCATTCCTGACAGATGGCCATCCAACCTCTGCTTAAAAACCTCCAAAGAAGGAGACTCCACCACACTCGCAGGTAGCTTATTTCACTGTTGAATTGCTTTTACTGTCAGTAAGCTCTTCCTAACGTTTTGATGTTCTTGAAGTTTGGAGCCATTGCTCCTTGACCTAGTCTCTGGAGCAGCAGAAAACAGGTTTGCTCCATATGACATCCCTTCAAATATTTAAATATAGCTATCACGTCACCTCTAAACCTTCTCTTCTCCAGGCCAAACATCCCCAGATTCCTAAAACATTTCTCATAGGGAATGATTCCAGGCCTTCTACCATTTTAATCACCGTCCTATTCCAGGTGGAATCTGACCAAAGCAGAATAGAACAGTACTGTCACTTCCCTTGACCTAGATACTATATCTTATCAATGCAGTCCAGAATCTCATTGATCTTTTTACCTGCCACATCACACTGCTGATTCATGTTCAGTTAACTTGCAATGGCATTGTCAAATGGATTTTTGAATGCGGCTGAGCAGTACAGCAGAACCAACAGGGACACACTCCCTTTATCCAGTTCCTAGTATAGATCACCCAACATGGAGACTAAGGCTGTCTCTGTCCCTTAACCTGGTTTAAACCCTTTTAAAAGTAAGGTTAGAGTGGAAATTAGATAGAGGGATTTTAGAGGAATCATTTGTAGGATTTGTAGTTTGGGTGATACTGCACCTTTTCCTGAAGTCCTTGGTCCGAGAAAGTAGCGAAAGAAGTAAAGCTCCGTGGAAGGATGCTGAGGGGCTTACTCGGCTGCCGGGGGGGCGGGGGGGATGGACGGTCTGTTGGTATGACTGGGAATTATCCAAAGAACCCGCCAAAAACGGGGACTATTTGTAGGGAAAATGTACCTTGAGGGCAAATCCTCTCCCGGGCAGAACAAAGAGAATGGCAATGGAAAAACATCACCACATCGGCACCTTCTTTGATATTAGAAGTTAACAGGGTGTTACCAAAGTTTCAGGATCTTCCACCACTTTGGGTTGCAGTGTGAGTTTATGTAGATGGTCCTTGCCTGATAAGATTTTATTGCTACCAGTGCCCAACTTGTGGGAAAGCACCTTAATCCCTTCAAGTTGGCTCCTCAAAGGCTGAGGACCTTTTTTCCACTATGGGTTGGCACAGCTTGAGGTCTCCTGTGGCTATGTGACGGGAGAGTTTACTGGCCTGACCTGGGTTTCCAATCATACGATCGTTCCTACCTACGTGCTCATCCTGGTGACCTCTCTGGCATGTTAGATTATATTCTATATCAAAGTTGTAGACCCCGGGACAGGGTTTACCAATGGGGCCACAGAACTCCCACCCAAGAGAAGTCAGACTGCTTCCATCTCTTCTGAGTTTCTGGCAAGCAGTTTCATATGGCATTTGGTCCTTAAAACTAGAGAGCGGGCCGCTCTGGTTTTTTCAGTTGGTGTTCTTAAAACTATTTTAAGGAATCATTTTATTCTGTTTTAAAAAGAAAAAGAAAAACTTCAAGAGGCCATCATGATTCCTGTATTTCTGTCAATTTGGTGTCAAAGCAATGTCCTGTCAGCAGTCCCCTGAGAAGGTTTGCCAGAACACTGCTTCAAAGTGTGGACAGGGTATTTAACCCCAGATTATGTTCTGGTCCCTTGGATGTAGGCTGCCACTCTGTTCATTTGTTCCCGATCCTAGATCCTACTTTCATGCCTTTCAGGTTTGAGCCTTCCAGTGCTGATTCTCCTCTTCAGGATTGGTAACTATTACCCACTTCTCCCTAAAAATCTTGCTATCAAAACTTTCCTTCTTTTTCCTTCAGTTAGCCCTGTGTGTTGTGAGACTGTTTGAATCTTGCATGTGTGATTAATTCCCCAATGAAACATTTTAAAGATATTCTTTGAACCTCTGGCTAGTATTCCTACACTAGTACCAGTATACATAGGTGTTCAAGATCTTGTAAGGTTAACCCACCTCTCGCAGGCCTGTCTTTTTGAGCTAATATTTTCCTACCTTTTCACAAAGGCACAGATACTGCTGGAGGAACTCAAGGGACAGAAACAGCGAGATTCTAAAACTGCGTCTTTTGCTTTTGAACGTTAGTCTTCTCGCTAAAGTCTTGTATGATGTATCTCACTCCAAATAAATAGTGTTTATTCACTGCACTATTTGCACGTGCAGATTCAGTTCCTGACAGAGTGTTCAAAATTCTACAGCATGTACCAAACCTCTGAAGATGAACCACTGGAAGAGGGAGTGGTTGGCAGAGCCACCGAAACCCAAGGTGATGAACGAGCCGAGGGAGCCGAGCTGGACCTCAGCCGGCCCCCAGATGCGAGAGACAAAGTGCAACCTGCAGTACCTTTTTATTTAACAAACCTCCAAAAAGTCCATTCATTTTTTTAAAAGCACAATAAATGTGCAAAACCAAGAAACAAGGAGAAACAAGAGACAAGCTGCATTGGTTGAAAAGCCCAACTAATAATAACAGGCTTTTCAGCTAATAATCAGACCACCTTTTGAGCACCTCTTTTCTCTCAAAAATAAAAAGTGCAATTTTATTTAGTTTTCTTTAAAAACAAAAAAACCAAAAAAAAAAAAACAGAAACAGCAACTCTATAGCAAAATGCTGAAAGGTTTAAAAACTGAATTGGCATATTAGCCTGGAAAATGTAGTTCACTTAGTTTTTTAAAGATTGGGACTGAACAAAATCCTTGAGCATGTCACAGTGAATCTAATTATGTGAGGTAAAAATGGGGCCACTATGGCTGGCTCTGCTCAGATCTTACTCATCCTCTTTCTCAGTCCAGCACCTTTGCGTCTTGAATTGAGGACAGGGGGAAGCAGGAAGCCTCTTCCCTGGACTCCTGACACATCCAGAAGACCGATTACACAGGGTATTAAATTATATGGAGAGCCTACAGATGTAGAAGAGGGTCCCTGCTTTGGAGTTCTGACACATGCAGATATGGAGGGCAGCAAGACTGAATAAAAGGATGAATAATATCCCATCATTATTCAGTTACCAAAAACCTGCAAATTTAAGGCCAGAGTTAAGACTCGAAAGAGCCAGCAGACAAGAACCAAATGTGTGCCCAATGCCAGAAACAAAACTTTGCAGTGCCACAGATTGTGCTTCCTCACATCTTACCCTTCATGAACCATGCCTTGCCTTCGATGTTCACATCCAAACTCAGATAAAAAAGATAGAATGCCTGTGATTTTTTTTTTAAAAT
Source organism: Ctenosaura bakeri (assembly GCA_948474755.1). Classification (NCBI taxonomy): domain Eukaryota; kingdom Metazoa; phylum Chordata; class Lepidosauria; order Squamata; family Iguanidae; genus Ctenosaura; species Ctenosaura bakeri. The sequence continues at coordinate 197,926 of CAOLHI010000645.1, forward strand.
GCTCGAATTACATTGCCTTATGAAGTATGTGAGCCTTACCATATTGCTACTAAGAATATTGCTGTGAGCTGACTCAGCTCTCTTGCTGACTGTCACATCCATCTTGCCTAAGCAGCTGCAATTCACCTACATTTTGGGGTTTTGAGTGAACACAGAAAATCACTAATACACTGAGCTAAACTGTTGTATGTATGTATGTATGTATTTTGCAGGCGTGGTGAATGGTCTATAAACATAGAAAAAGGATTAGATTAAAGCCTCCTAGAACAATAGAGAATAGTAAAAGAACCTTGAGATTATTGTGTATTATAAGCTGAACATGAACCAGCAGTGTGATGCTGCAGCACAAAAGGCAAATCCCATTTTAGCCTGCTGTAATAGAAGCATAGTTTCCAAGCTGAGTGAAGTAATAGCTATATTCTGTGCTAGTCAGGCCTCATCTGGAATTCAGTTCTAGATGCCTCATTTTAAGAAGGCTACGGTCAAGTTGGGGCAGGTTCAGAGAAGGGCAATAAGGATGGTAAGAGACACGGAGAACAAAACATATGAAGGAGTTAGGCATGTTCATCTTGGTGAAGAGATGACAGGGGGGTCACGTGATTGTCCTCTTTAAATACCTCAAGGGTAGCCAAAAAGAGGAGGGTGCAGGTTTGTTCTCTGCTGCTTGAGGATAGGACTAGGTCTAATGTTTTTAGATTAAAAGAAGGTAGATTTGTGACTTAATATTAGAAGGAACCTCTTAACGGTAAAAGTGGTTCGACAATGTGTTACTTCCGGTATGGCACCCCTGGTGAGGACACCCAGATATCATTTTGATATCATTTAATTTGGCCTCAGCTGGACTGGCTCACAGTTACCTCATCTCACGTGTTTGCGAGTTCTCCGGACAAGCATGGACAGAGAGCGGCCGCTAATGGTTTTACATTCCATTCCTCTTTGTAGCCAGCAATTCAAACCTCGCCCACAGCTTCAGGGAACTTCCTGCTGCAAACCTTACAATAGTCACATGACTTTCAATCAAGTTACTCTTTTATGTTGGGCCATCGGCGTCTCAGCCACGCTATTGTCTTCAAATACAAATCCAATCAGGCTAAACTTGACCTTTCCAAATCCTTTTGTCCAGCACCGAAACTCCTTTTGTTCTCACCTGGCTTGCCATTGCCGGCAGGCACAAAACTCCCTATAAAAATTTGAACAGTTGTTGGATCACCTTGGACTGCCATCCCGCCTTGCTGTCGGTTGTCTAAGGGACTCCCCTCAGCGCCCCACACTGAGCTTTCTCCCCTGGAACCCCTCTTCTCTCCAGGACTACGAAACAGGTCGTATTGCCTTCCCTTGCAAACCTCCGTTTCTCTTTCCAAGCTAGTTAGTTTATGGTCTGTCTTTCGTGTCTTTTTGCCTTTAATAAAGAATTGTTTATTATTTGGAAGCCTTGTCCAGCTACTCTCTGGCCCGCTGCTGTATACATTAGGTAAAAGATCTCGCAACGTTACCCTGCCTCTTGCTAACCAAACAGTGTTCAGGCTAATTTCCCCAAACTCGGTATTTCAATTGGCAACCTGGGCGCCCCTCACGGGACCGTCCCCAATTCTCAGGGTAACAAATGGAAACAATTGCCTAAAGAGGTGGAGAGGTCTCCTTATATGAAGGTCTTCAAAAAGAGGCTGGACTCAGCTATATAAATGAGGCTAAATTCAATAGTTAGTTATAACTAGAATAAGACTTATCGAATGAATGAAACCGGTTATCAATATTTATGTAAGTTCCATTGATTCTGTGGCTCTACTCAAGCTGAAGCTAAGTATGGAATTTAATATGTCTTTGGCTTGCTTCTTGAGTTATTTATTTATGTATCAAATTTGCATTAAAAGATCTCAATCTTTCTCCCAAACACAGGGCTCAAGGTGGCTCTTTGTTTTAAATTAAAACAACTCACATCAGTTTTGATTTCATAACTTTGCTTTTCCAGTGCAATCTGCCTTCTACACACATTGATTGAGGTAGTTGCATGAATACGAAGCCATACAAGATATTAATCTATGTGCACATGAGTTGTTGTCTTTTAGCAACTTGCAATAAAGAAAGGTAATATTGAAAACAGCAGTGAAGATATGTAGAAGTCCACAGTAAGCAGATGCAGACTCTCTGCCTCTCTTTCAAATGCACATGCACATATATATGTACTGTAAAACAACAGTGAACTACTAAGTTATTGGTGTCAGTTACAAAGCAGGATCAGGTAACTGACAACCCACCCAGCCAAATCTGCAAATAAATTTGGAACGATCCTTATGGATATATCAGGAGAACCTGCAGAAAGATCCTTTTTGAGTAGGATGCTTGGCAAAGGAAAATAACAGACGGCAAAATAGTGGTGGTCTTGCTCCAGTAACACTATCAAATCAGTTTTCTAAATAATCTTTTGTAAATGATCTGTAGATTCGACACAGTTGGCTCTACTAAAATAACAGTAATTAAGCATCCACTAGCAGTAACAAATATATAACATGCTTCTATCTTGGTTTTAAATTTATTGAAGACTAAAAGAAGGAAAGAGGAATGGATATGTATTCCAAGGACTTCCTGATATGTAAAATGTACAATACGGTGGCTTGAGGCCATCTGGAAATCAAATAATCATAGAATCATAGAGTTGGAAGAGACCACAAAGACCATCCAGTCCAAGCCCTTACTATGCAGGAACACACATCTAAGTACTCCCAACAGATGGCCATCCAGCCTCTGCTTAAAAATCTCCAAAGAAGGAGATGCCACCACACTCTGGGGCAGCATATTCCACTGCCAGACAGCTCTGACTGTCAGGAAGTTCTTCCTGAGGTTCAGGTGGAATCTCCTTTCCTGCAGCTTGAATCCATTGCTCCTTGTCCTAGTCTCTGGAGCAGCAGAAAACAGGCCTCGACATGACATCCCTTCAAATATTTAAACATGGCTATCATGTCCCCTCTTAACCTTCTCTTCTGCAGACTAAACATACCCAGCTCCCTAAGCCGTTATTAATAGGACATGGCTTCCAAACCCTTCACCATTTTGATTGCCCTCCTCTGGACATGTTCCAGCTTGTCAACATCCTTCTTGAATTGAGGTGCCCAGAACTGGACACTGTATTCCAGATGAGGTCTAACCAATGCAGAATAGAATGGTACCATTACCTCCCTGCAGACACCATACTCCTATTGATGCAACAAGAATCGTGTTGGTTTTCTTGGATGCCACATCACAGTGCTGACTCATGTTAGCTTGTGATCTATGAAGACTCCTAGATGCCTTTCACACGTACTGCTATCCAGCCATGCCTCCTCCATCCTATATTTGTGCATTCCATTTTTTCTGCCTAAGTCTAGGACCTTACATTTCTCTCTGTTGAAATTCATTTTGTGAGCTTTGGCCCAGCTCTCCAATTGGTCAAGGTCATTTTGAAATTTTATCCTGTCCTCTGGGATAATAGCAACCCCTCCCAATTGTGATGGTGTCATCTGCAAATTTGACCAGCGTGCCCTCTACTCCTTCATCCAAGTCATTGATGAAGATGTTGAACAGCCCTGGACCCAGGACAGAACCCTGTGGCACCCCACTAGTCACTTCTCTCCAGGATGAAAAGCAGTCATTGCTGATCACCCTTTGAGTTCAGTCGGTCAACCAATTACAAATCCACCCAACAGTAACCCTGCACAGTCTGCATTTTATAAGCTTCTTTGCAAGAACGTCATGAGGAACTTTGTCAAAGGCATTACTGAAATCAAGATATGCTACATCTACAGCATTCCTTTTATCTATCAACCTTTTAACTCTATCATTAAAATTTGCAATATGTAAAATATATGATGTAATACAATCAAACATACATATATATATATAGTATGATGTAATATGAAATATGAAATGCTGGGCTTCAAGCTCATTTGGAAACCACAAAAGGATTCAGTAAATACATTATGAGAAGTTCAGTTGTGCTTATATTATCTGTGGGGAGAAATAGCCTGTATATACTCATAGGCAGTCAAATGATTAAACTGCTAAAGAAAAAGTGAATGCAAATTGTGAAAGACATCTCAAGGCATTTAAGATACATTGGGCATACCAGTCCTTCTCATGTCACCTGCCCATATGCAGAACATGTCATATGCACGATGGGTGTGAAACACCTTCAACTGTAAGTAAGTTCACACATGCAGACTCACCAATTGGAAAAGAAAAGGTAATTTATTCTGTACAGGACTAAGACAGACTGTGACTGTCGGGATGCCCTCCATATTATGGTAATGGGATATATAGTCCAGCAGTAGTAGCAGCTTGCTAAAGCTAAGAATCCTAGGAACCAGAGACCATTCGATAAACAATTAGCTAGGAATGCACTGATAAGCTCTGCTTAGCTCTCACGGCTTCAAGGTCTCTTGGAAAAGGGAGGGAAATGGCGAGATTCTAAAACTGCGCCTTTTGCTTTTGAACGTTAGTCTTCTCACTAAAGTCTTGTACGATGTATCTCACTCCAAATAAATAGTGTTTATTCGCTGTACTATTTGCGTGTGCAGATTCAGTTCCTGACAGAGTGTTCAAAATTCTACAATATGTACCAAACCTCTGAAGATGAACCACTGGAAGAGGGAGTGGTTAGCAGAGCCACCAAAACCCAAGGGGATGAATGAGCCAAGGGAGCCGAGTTGGACCCCAGCCGGCGCCCAGATGTGAGAGGCAAAGTGCGACCTGCAGTTCCTGTGACTATCCCAATTACTGGACAAACTTGGGCCTGAGGAGAGCATCCCAACATGGTTCACAGACAACACTGCCGCGATATGCAATGGGATGCTTTGATCAGCAAAACTAACCTGATGGAGCAACTTTTGGCCAGAGAAGAAGAAGTGGGACTACAACGAGAAGAGATATCCAGGCTGAGAGCTCAGCTAGCTGACTGCAGAATCCTGGTACCTCAGTTGGGACGTGCCCAACAGCAAGTACCTGCAGCAGCAGCACCCATAGCTGCAGCCCCCGTACCTCCTGGGGGACCAGCACCTCAAGTGGGGCGGAGACCTTTTTGAGAGATGAAAGCCACATACAATGGAGAAGAGGCAACCTTTACTTATTTCCTCAATGTGGCCTCCAACTCTATGACTGACTACGGGAACAGCTTCAACGATGCTGCTGCCAGAGTGAGATACCTGAGCCAGCACCTCAAAGGCGAAGCAGTGGAGTAGGCTGCCAGTTTGTTTGATTCATGAGCTGAGGAAACAGCAGACCTCCAGCTGTTCATGCACCACCTCAGAGAGAGGTTTGAAGACCTCTTTATCCAAGAACAAGGCAGACACCAGCTCACGAAGCTGTGCCAGGGAAAAGGAACCATTGGCGAATACGTCGGGAATTCAGGAAACTGGAGACTAAGGTCCCTGAATGGAAAGATGACATACTTAAGCAATTCTTTTAGGATGGGTTGAACCCCAGCATTTTGGATCAGTGCCTTTCACAAGGAAACCCAGCCAGCCTGTTGGGATGGATGAAACTAGCTGGTGAAGTGGAAAGTCTCCTGGAAAGTGTCCAACTCTTCAGATAAAGACAAGCCCAAGAAAGCAGCCACAGACTGCCAGGAGCCAGAAGATCCACCTTCTTAAGCAGTGAAGAAAGAAAGAAACAACTGCACAAAGGGACCTGCTTCTTGTGTGGGAAGAGAGGCCATATTGTGTGGGAAGAGAGGCCATAAGAGAGGGCTGTTGGTCTTCAGCTCCAAGCTGTCTTGGATGAAACAGATTATCTAGATCCATTTCAAACTGGCTTCAGGGCAGGATATGGAGTCGAGACTGCCATGGTCGCCTTAGTGGATGATCTTTGTCTAGGTATCGACAGGGGAAGTGTGACCCTGCTGGTACTCTTGGACCTCTCAGCAGCTTTCGATACCATAGACCATGGTATCCTTCTGGAACGCCTGAGAGGGCTGGGGATTGGGGGCACTGCACTTAAGTGGTTATGGTCCTATCTCTCAGGTAGATACCAGATGGTGATGCTTGGGGATAGCTGCTCCTCGAAAAAGGAGCTCAAATCTGGCGCCCCTCAGGGCGCCGTCCTGTCCCCAATGCCATTTAACATCTACATGAAACTGCTGGGAGAGATCATCAGGAGGCATGGAGCAAGGTGCTATCAGTATGCTGATGACAGCCAGATATCTCTCTCCATGCCTCGGATAATAGCATCAACTAAGGGTGGCATCTCGCCTCTAAACGAATGCCTTGAAGCAGTAATGGACTGGATGAGGAAAAACAGACTGAAGAGGAATCCAGATAAGACGGAGGTACTCACTGTTAAGGGCCCTAGCCCAGGTATGGAGGTTTGTCAACCAATTCTAGACGGGGTCACACTTCTCCTGAAAGACTGTGTCCGCAGCTTGGGGGTGCTCCTGGACTCACCACTTCAGATGACAGCTCAAATAGATGCGGCGGCCAGGAGTGCCTGCTATCAGCTTCGGCTGATACACCAGCTGCGCCCCTTCCTGGACCTGGAACACCTAAAAACAGTGGTGTATGCGCTGGTAACTTCTCGGCTTGACTTCTGCAATGCGCTCTACATAGGGCTACCCATGTGCTTAGTCCAGAAACTTCAATTACTTCAGAATATGGCAGCCAGGTTGGTCACCGGAAGATCTAAAACTGACCATATAACACCAATTCTGAAGTCTTTACATTAGCTGCCTATTAGTTTCCGGGCACAGTACATGGTGTTGGTTCTTACCTTTAAAGCCCTTCATGGCTTGGGGCCAGCCTACCTGCGGGATCGCCTTCTCCCATATAATCTGCCCCGCACATTAAGGTCCTTTGGGAGGAACTTACTGCAGCCAGTCAAAACTAGGTTGGCTGAGGTTACCCAGAGGACCTTCTCTTCTATCGCTCCCTAGTTATGGAATGGCCTGCCGGAAGAGACCCAGCATATTACCAGTCTTGACTGCTTTAAAAAAGCAGTCAAGACTGTTCTCTTCTGACAGGCCTTCCCAGACTAGTAGTCCACCACCTCCCACCAACTGTCCTCTTGTTCTTAATAGTTAATGTGTTTTAGATGGGTTGGTGGGTGGGGAGGATGGGTTATGTTTTAATTGTTTTTAATGTATTGATGTATTGTTGTAGTACTGCCTCAATCCGTCGGGAGAGGCGGGATATTATTATTATTATTATTATTATTATTATTATTATTATTATTATTATATTGCTAGTGATTGCCAAAACCAAAAGAAGGATGCAGAGGAAAAGCCAACAACCTCGTTCACCAAGCCCACATCCCGCAAAACCAACACCTTGAAGCCACAGACCAAATGCCCGGTGGTGGACCCTCCGCTCGGGCCTGTGATGGCAAGGACAGTCCCCTGCCAACCTCTGGCTCTGACAGTGACGAATGGGACCCAGGTCAGTCGGCGAATTTAAGTACAGCCAAAACTCGTCATGTATATGTTACAGTGGTTTTGCAAGGGGCAGATGGGGAGTTAAGAAAGTACCAGACATTGGTTGATTCAGGATGTACCACTAGCTTACTGAACCCCATAGTGGCAAAAGAGCTTGCAGTAGCATTTGAAACCCTCAAGAAGGCTGTAAAATTATGGCAAATGGACGACTCATCTATGTTAGGAGGCCCCATCCAGGAAAGGATAACTGTTCAGGTGAGGGACATCCGGGGGTGCTTGAAATTTCTGGTACCAAATAAAATTGGATTTCAAGTTGTCCTTGGGTATGATTGCCTAAAAAGACACAATCCCCAAATTGATTGGACCTGAGGTGTACTAAAACAAATAAATAAAGGCAACAAAGTGCCGAAACTATCAACACCTAACTCAGCACTTAAGCTGAGCCCTAAAGAGCTGGAGAAAATCCCACAAGAATACTGGGACCTGCAAAAGGTGTTTGAGGATCATGAAGCAGACAAACTCTCACCACATAGAGACTTTGACTGCTAATTAATGCTCATAGATGGGGCCAAGATTCCCAAGCCAAAAATTTATCCCATGAACAAACAGAAGTTAGAGGCTCTAAAAAAATTTCTGAACAAGAATTTACAATGTGGCTTCATCAAGCCTTCCTCCGCCCCAAACAGCTAGCCCGATCTTTTTCTGGCAGAAAAAAGATGGAGGGGACCTCAGACTCATTGTAAATTACAATTTAATAAATCAGGCAGTACTGCCTAATGCTTACCTGATCCTGCTCACGGCTGATGTGATCGGTCAACTGATTAAAGGTAAATACTTTACCAATCTAGACCTCAGAGAGGCCTTTCACCAAATAAGGATGGACCCTGACAGTGAATGGCTCACCACCTTCTCGACCCCTCTGGGGAATTACCAATGGACAGTCCTTCCTTTCAGATTACAAGCTGGCCCCGCTGCTTTCCGGATGTTCCTTAACTCTGTGTTACAAGAATTCCTACATAATAGTGTTGTTGTTTATCTGGATGACATTTTAATCTTTTCGGAAACACTGCCAGAACACACCAAACTTGTGTGCATTGTGTTGCAAAGTCGCATAGACAATGAACTTGTGAAACTCTCCAAATATGAGTTTCACACACAAACTTTTGACTATCTAGGGTATCAAATTTGCAACAAAACCCTAAACATGGACCCCTCCAGGACTGAAACAATTTTGAATTGGCCAGCCTCCAGAACTAGGAAACAGTTAGAACAATTCCTCGGCTTTGTCAATTTTTACCACAACTTTATTGATGGTTTCGCCGTGATTGCCCTCCCACTGATGGATCTTTTAAAGATATCTCCTAACTCCAATGAAAAGAGCCCCCAAAAGTTCAATTGGACAAATAAATGCCAAACTGCTTTCGATGCACTCAAGCACAAATTTACCTCAGAACCACTTCTGCTGTTCCCTGACACCAAGAAACAATTTATAAGACAAACTGATGCCTCTGACTTCGCTATGGGAGCAGTTCTCCTCCAGAATGACAATGAAGGGCATCAGAAACCATGCACCTTCATCTCCAAAAAATTCTCTGCACCCCAAGGTAACTGGCCAATATGGGAAAAAGAAGCTATGGCTATCCATTTTGCCATCACCACTTGGAGACATTTCTTAGAAGGTGCAAAAGTACCTTTTCAAGTTTGGACCAATCACTGCAACTTAGAGACTTTAAAAACTGCCAGGAAATTAACCCCTAAACAAGCACACTGGGCTGAATTTTTTCAATGCTTCAACTTAAAAATTATTTTCAAACCCTAAAGAACAGACTCTGTTTTGCCCCAACACACTTGGACTACAAGTTACCACACACACGCAAGAGCGCCTGCTACTCCATCTCTTCAACCCTCAATTCTGTCTTCCAGCTAGCCATAAAAACTGCTTACAACTCTGATGATTGGCTACGAAGTCACCCTACTGCAGTTATTTGGCCTAATGGCTTAGCTTTTGTTGGATCCAGACTGTATGTACCTCCTGCCTGCAGACCAGAGATATTAAAAAAGTATCATGACTCCAAACCTGCTGGTCACTTCGGTTTTCTTAAAACACTACATGCCATTAGAAAACTATTCCATTGGCCAGGACTTACCAAACACGTGCAAGAATACATTAAGAACTGTCCTGTCTGCAACACCTGCAAACCTACTACTTCGAACCCACATGGACTTCTTCAACCCCTTCCAGCACCTTCCACCCCTTGGGATGTTATTTCTTGGGACTTTATCACGGGTCTCCCCAACTATTGAGGCTTCCATATCATCTGGGTCTTCACAGACCACTTCTCCAAGCAATCACACTTCATTTCTTTCAAAAAAGTTCCCACTGCAGAAAAACTCGCTGACCTATTCATCAATAACATCTGGAAACTCCACGGCCTGCCATCCACCATCATCTCTGACAGAGAACCTATCTTCACTTCCAAGTTCTGGACTTCACTCCTTAAATGCATCAGAATTACCCAAAAACTCAGCAGCAGCCATCATCCCCAAACTGATGGTCAGACTGAATGCGTCAATCAAACTCTGAAACAATACCTTTGTTGCTTTGTTAATTGCAACCAAAACAACTGGGTTTCTCTCCTGTCCGCTGAATTTGCCTGTGCATTCCTCAACCAGCAAAACTCCCTTTGAAGTTGTCTATGGCATGGACCCCAAGCCATTCCCCCCTCTCTCTGAGGAAACCATCACCAATGTTCCCCCCTTCTGTTGCCATCTGGGCCCAAAAAATCTCACAAAACTGGAAAGTGTCCTTGAAACTTCTAAAGCCTCCCACAAACGCTTTGTCGATAGAAAAAGACAATTCAACCCCAGCTACAGGACAGGAGACTTTATTCACCTGTCCACAAAACACTTTACCTCTGATGGTCCCTCCAAAAAATTCTCCCCTAAATATATTGTTCCTTTCCCAATCAAATGGGCCATGAATGATGTCAGTTTTGAACTTTCCCTACCTCCATCTTATAAACTTATCCACCCTGTCTTTCATTGCAGCTTGCTCAAGCCGGCCCCTTTGCAGACTTTTTCACAGACTGACGCCCATCTCGACAAACCCTCGGCAGCCTCCGATGAATCAACATCCATGTCTTTACTTACATGAATTACTCACAGCTACTAATAATTTTCTTACTGCATACAGTTTTAATCTGCAATGTTTTTTCCTCTCTCCACTAACCCTCTTTTCATTGTCTGCCTCAAGTGACATTTTTTTTTCTTTTTTCAGGATGGGCAGGATGTTGGGATGCCCTCCATATTATGGTAATATGATATATAGTCCAGCAGTAGTAGCAGCTTGCTAAAGCTAAGAAGCCTAGGAACCAGAGATAGTTGAACAATTAGCTACGAATGCATTGATAATCTCTGCTTAGTTCTCACAATTTCAAGGTCTCATGGAAAAGAGAGGGAAACGGCAGGATTCTAAAACCGTGGCTTCTGCTTTTGAATGTTAGTCTTCTCACTGAAGTCTTCTATGATGTATCTCACTCCAAATAAATAGTGTTTATTCACTGTACTATTTGCGTGTGCGGATTCAGTTCCTCACAGTGACATCAGAAGGTCAATTCTCCAAGCCTCTAGTTAGATGAAATTAGCAGACAGAAAGGGGAAACCTTCAGAGGCATCCATCTTTATGACAAGAACAATTCATTGGGGAAGTGGTGCCCATCTGAAGAGGAAGGTGTTGGGGATTTTAGTTAATTTTAATGAATAGACTCTTGCCATTTAGGATGAATTTCAATCTCTGCCCATTAGTCACAGTAAGGAGAAATAGATCAGACTACTTCCAGCACATGTAAATATTGCATGTGTCAGTGTACAGTTATGTATGTCTATAGATAGCTATATGTTTCTGGGTAATAAATAGTAACATCTCTAAATCATACACAAAGAACGTCAGGCTTTCCAGATGTGGTTATACTCCTACCTCCCAAGTTAGCATGGCCAATGTGTAGGAATGGCAAGAAGGTCTAACAATTTCAGGAGAGCTATAGATTCCTCATAGTTGTCTAAACTGAGTCAAATTAAGAGGCACAAGAGTTTGTAAAAAGAAAATAAAAACATGACATCTTTCACAATTCATATCTTTCCTCCCGTAATCAAAAATTGGCCCAATGTAAAATATTTTACATGCCACTTTGACAAAGCACTCCCATCTTGCCTTAGTAATTAAGAGAGATTACATTTAACATTCTTTTGTAATTATTCCCACTCCATTTATCTTCCTACCTAGATCAAATATAATTAATCAGCAGAAATAAGGGGAGCACTGAAAAGAAAGGGAAAACCCCCCACCATTTTGTATTTCAGAGAAGTTATGAGAAGAAATGTGAGAAAACAAAATCAACAATCTATCTCCTGGAGTATGTCAGGTAAATGTGCACTTTCCAACTCGTTGTTAGAAAAACCCTGCAGTTTGTGGTCCAGGAGTCAGGATGCTGCTGGAGCCCGGTTGGTAAAAGCACCAATGCGTTTCACCTTTCTATAAGACTGTGCACTTTGTACACAGTCTGGGAATAGCAGAAACTATCAGCCAATAGATTTCAAGTATTGGCCGATGGGTAGGACTGCAGTGAATCTACTGACTAGTTTTCCAGGAATCACAGAATCATAGAGTTGGAAGAGACCCCAGGGGCCTTCCAGTAGAACCCCCTGCCATGCAGGAAGACACATCAAAGCATTTCCAACAGATAGCCATCCAACCTGCAAAGAAGGAGATGTTACCACACTCCGGGGCAGCATATTCCACTGCCGGCTAGCTCTGACTGTCAGGAAGTTCTTCCTGAGGGTCAGGTGGAATCTCCTTTCCTGCAGCTTGAATCCATTGCTTCTTATTGGAGACCCTTTTCGCATGCATTTTTTTTTTGCACGAGCGCCCCTTGAGCATTGTGTGAATGGGAGCGTTGCTCCGTACGATGTACTCCCACTCGTGCGACGCTCACGAGGCTAAAACGGGGTGCACGCGCATTTTTTTATTTTCGACTGTAAGCCAAAAATACTGCACACTTGCGCAATGCTCGCGGTGCCCTTGCGCATTTACCTGCGTGCAGTGCTTCGGCGAGCTGGGTTGGTCACGCTTCCTTCCCCCAGTGCAGCTGCGGAAGGAAGGGGTGGGGTGCTAGCGCGACGGTCGCACTACCAGGAAGCCGATGCGGGAGGCAGAAGGGCTGTTGTGAGTGGCTCGAGTGAGCGGCCGCTTGCTCGAGCGCCGCTCCCCACTGCCGTGACGAAGGTAAGGTGCGAAAAGGGCCCTAGTCTCCAGAGCAGCAGAAAACAAGCCCGCTCCCTACTTGACATGACATCCCTTAAAATATTTAAACATGACTTTAATGTCCTCTCTTAACCTTCTCTTCTGCAGACTAAACATCCCCAGCTCCCCAAGCCGTTCTTCATAGGGCATGGCTTCCAGACACTTCACCATTTTGGTTGCCCTCCTCTGGACACGTTCCAGCTTGTTGACATCCTTCTTGAACTGAGGTGCCCAGAACTGGACACAGTATTCCAAATGAGGCCTAACCAATGCAGAATAAAGTGGTACCATTACCTCCCTTGATCTAGACACTATACTCCTATTGGTGCAACCAAGAATCGCATTGGCGTTCTTGGCTGCCGCGTCACACTTCTGACTCATGTTCAGCTTGTGATCTATCAAGACTCCTAGATCCCTTTCACATGTACTGCTATTCAGCCACGCGTCCCCCATCCTATATTTCTGTATTCCATTTTTTTCTGCCTAAGTCTAGGACCTTACATTTCTCTCTGTTGAAATTCATTTTTTGAGCTTTGGCCCAGCTCTCCAATCGTTCAAGGTCATTTTGAAATTTTATCTTGTCCTCTGGGGTAATAGCAACCCCTCCCAATAGTGATGGTGTCATCTGCAAATTTGATCAGCGTGCCCTCTACTCCTTCATCTAAGTCATTGATGAAGATGTTGAACAGCACTGGGCCCAGGACAGAATCCTGAGTCACTTCTCTCCAGAATGAAAAGTAGTCATTGGTGATTACCCTTTGGGTTTGGTCGGTTGACCAATTACAAATCCACCTAACAGTAGCCCCGCCCAGCTCACATTTTACTAGCTTATTTGCAAGAATGTCATGGGGAACTTTGTCAAAGGCCAGACTGAAGTCAAGATATGCTACGTCTACAGCATTCCCTTCATCTATCAAGCTTGTAACCCTATCGTAAAAAGAGGTAAGATTAGTCTGGCATGACTTATTTTTGAGAAATTCATGTTGACTTTTAGTGATTTACAGCATTGCTTTTTCACTCCAGTCAGGTGCTAGGGTATAGGAGGAAGCTGCTCAGCCTCCCAGGCTCAGTTTGCTTCAGATCACTGTTATATTCACCCTTCCTAAAACAGGGTTATTTTACTATATGTTTGATTTCTCTTGTTACACCTTTGTAGGTGATTCACATGGGAGCTTGATCCAGGTATGTGGGTATTGGCAGGACCAACAAAATGATAGTGAGTCTCTTTACGAGACTTAGCGGGTGTTGACAGTAAGGATCACGCTCAGCTCAGGGTGATGTTGGTTTGTCACACCTCCAAGGGACAGGGGATCCATGCAGCAGCACCCACACATGTGAAATCCTGGATCTATTATCCCTGGTGTAACCTGGCAAGTTCTGGCTTTATTTTTCTCCACACTCTCCACAGGAGGGCAACCAAAATGGTAGAAGGCCTGGAAGCCATGCCCTATGAGGAGTGGCTTAGGGAGCTGGGTATGTTTAGCCTGGGGAAGAAAAGTTTAAGAGGCAACATGATAACTATGTTTGAAGAGATGTCATATGGAGGATGGAGCAAGCCTGTTTGTTTGTTTTTTCTGTTCCAGAGACTAGGACATGGAGCAATGGTTTCAAACTTCAGGAAAAGAGATTTCATCTAAGTGTTAGGAAGAACTTCCTGATGGTAACATCGGTTTGACAGTAGAATATGCTGTCTGGGAGTATGGTGGCATCTCCTTCTTTGGGTTTTTTTTAAATAGAGGTTGGATGGGCATCTACTGCAGATGCTTTGATGGTGTATTCCTGTATTTCAGGGGATTGGACCTGATGGCCCTGGTGGTCTCTTCCAACTCTGTGATTCATCTACTATATAAAAGTTTGTCTGAACATTTATCTGTTTGTCTGCATCAGCATATGATTGGCTGTGGGAGGCGAGAAGACCTTGTATGATTGGCTGGTTGTGAAGATTCCATGGAATCCTGGGGCTGGCAGCTTAGGGAGGGGCCTTCAGAATTCTCAGCCGAGAGCTCTTGGGCCTCAGGCTGGCTGCTATGGAGATGAGGCCTACCATCAATAAGGAAGCCAGAAAACATTTGGGAGGCGTATGTGAGAAAAATTAAAGTGACATACACTTTCCATTTCCACACTCCACTGTCATAGTGCAATTATTCCACTTTCAACATCCTATGGAGGTCTTTGGCCTCAGTAAATTACAAACCTCAGAATTCCACAGGATGTTGAAACTGGAATTATAGGACTATAACAGTGTAGTGCAGAAATGGCCATAGTTACAAGGTCTTCCTGCCTCACAGAGTAGATTGTATGGGTTCCCTATGTGAGGGATCTTAAAGCTGAAATTCAAAACAAAAAATGCTTCCAGAAAAACATAAAGCCATTGCACAAATTCAACAGAAAGAAAGAAAAAGCCAGTACATCAACATCACCAGACAACACAGATTGGATTGGGGACTATAGGGATAAGTTACAGGTGCTGGAATAGGCTGGTTGCTATAGAAACGATACCTAGCAGCAAGGAGAGGACAGTGTACTCTCTCAGGAACCCAAACGTAAATAACTCTGAATATAGATTGCATTGGGAAATATGGAGCAAAGTTATAGGAAATAGAGAAGATAGTTTGGTGAGTTCTTAAGAGGAAAATAAAACCCCTGGAGAATGCCGGGTAAATATACTAGTAACTTTATAGTATCTTGCAGAAAGACCCATGAGGTTCTGGCACTTTTCCTACTTTAATACTTTTCAAAGCCTCACTCAATTCAAAACAGTTATTCTTGCATTTAAGATAGCCCTGTGTGATATGCTGATAATGGGTACATCCTGCAATTCCAAATATGTTCTTATCTTCCCAGGTGTAAACATTTTTTCTTTGTAAAATGATGAATTTTTTTTAACAAGTCTTTTTTATAATACTAGTATCCACTGTTACTTGCTTTCCCTCTTTGATCTCAATAATTGCCTTTTTTCCTCTTTTTTTCTGAAGTTGACAGGACAACCATTTTCCTGGTTTGTTTGCAGGTTCAAAATGTTTTTGTCAAGCATATTTCATCTTCCTTTCTATTTTATAGGTCAGACTCATGGAAATTTGTTTTTCCTGAATCTATATTTCCTACAACAATGCTGTATTAGATGGCTTCTTCTTCAATTCTTTTTCCATTTTCCTAATTTCATTTAAAAATTCTTGTTTCATCTTTTGTTTTTGTTTTTCTATTCTGAATGTTGTTGAATAAAAAAACCTCTTGTTCAGATCCCAAAAAACTGCATATCAATGGCTCTATTAAATTGTCCTCAAAATTTTTTTTAAAGTTTTTTTCATCAAGTAATTCTTCATTTAATCACCAGTTAGGTTAGTTCTCCTTTGTTTAATTTTTAACAGTACTGCATTGTGACGCAATTATCATTTTTGGTGAAATCTCCATTTACTAAAGTAGTCAAGGATTTAGATATAAGAAACATTTCAATCCTAGAGAAGGATTTATATCTTTCTGGGGGGGAAAAAGGGGTACTCTCTTGATTTATCATTTTAATCTCCAAATATCTGATAATTCCTGGTTGTCTGAAAACTTAAAAAAGAGAGAGAGAGAGATTTAGGCAGTTTTTCTTGCTCCAGTTTTTTTCCTTATCTGACAATCTGTCAATTTTGGGACTTATGACACTGTTAATGTCCCTTTAAAATCCATTTATCAAGTTAAAGTTCTAAAATCTTTTGTAGAAGTTCTAAAAAGAAATGGGGTTTGTTTTCATTCAGTGCATAGACATCTACCACTAAAATCTTCTGACTTTGTAGTTGAATTTCTGCTCTTATCACCTGACCATAGTTTTGTATTAGCATAAATTACTATTCCTCTTTTCTATCAAGACATAAGCAGAAATCTTTTCCTAGTTTGCAATTTGACAAAAACCTGTTGTCCTTTTTTTTCTATTGTGGGTTTCTTAAAGACATATTAGGTCCAATTTTTGTTTTTGTAAATAATAAAAAACCCTCCCTCTTTTGCCAGCCAAATTAAGTCCTCTAATATTCCAAGATAAAAACTTCAAGGTCATAACTGTGTTTCTTCATCTGATCCCACATCCATATTCACTTGAACCAAATCACTTTTGCCCCCCTCATCTCCATCACTAGGTTCTGAAATTGGTTCTGTAGACTTTGTCCCTTCTCTTTCTGTTTTACTTTCTTTCTCAATGCCTTGTCCTGACCTTTTCTTTAAGTCTGCCCTTCCCAAATCCTTTTCACATCTGCTCAGAAATTCTCTCACCTTTACAATTGTGTTCATGCTGTGTCTCCTCTGTTATAAGCATAAGAGCACTCCTTCAGTTTTAACGCAATGAAAGGGGATCCTGTACTTCTTCAATGTATTTGTCAAAAATTCATAATCTCAGCATTTTTCAATTCTGGTTGGCAGATCTTTCAAAATTATCGTATCTTTCCCTTCAACCTGTAATTTATCAACAAGTATGTCTGGAGAACTTGATCCTGCATACTTCTCATGAATCAGATGATCATACCTTTTGGTACATTCCTTTGTTTAGCAAACTGTGGGTCAATTCTGAATATCTTATCCAGTTCTCCAGCAAATTGCTTCTTCCTCATCTTCAAAAAAAATCTGCTATCAGTTCATATATTCTTGCTTGGATATTTTGATTCTGCATTTTTGGAACACTCCTTATTCTTAAACATTTGGCTATTTCCGCACTACAGTGTTAAACTGCTGATATTCCATTTTCAACGCCCTGTGGAATTCTGGGGTTTGTAGTTTACTGAGACCAAAGAGCTCTTTGGCTGAGAATTGGAAGTGCCCTTCCCTAAACTACAAACCCCAGAATGCCATAGGAGGTTGATAGTGGAATAGCTGCAATTTAAAACTGTAGTGCGGAAATGGTAATTTGTCTCATTTCCAACAGTGCCATGGCATGTAAATTTCTTTTTTTATTCTGAAGTCTCAGTTGATTCATCCTTCCTTCCATTTTTTTCATGTTCTTTTTTCTTTTCACTTCCTCCTTGAGTTTGTTGTGGAAACACTTTGGCTTTTCCCCACTTTTCCTCTTCCACAGGATTGTTTCCAACAGTGCTTTTTGAAACTCCTTCTTCTTGAATTCCCACCTTGCTGTGTATCTTTTTTCTTTACCATCTCTAGCCATGGGTTTTCAGCTACTATTTTCCTGGATAATTCACCATGCAAAAATATAAATGTGTAGCCCAAGCTTGCAGAAACAGTATAAGGAAAGCTAAAGCTCAAAAATGAGCTGAGACTGTCTAAGCAAGCAAGGAGAAACAGAAAGGAGTTTTTCAGATACATTCAAGCCAAGAGAATAATCAAAGAAATAGTGGGGGGCACTGCTAGGTAAGTCTGTTAAAATATTAACATATCAAGATGAAAAAGCAGAACTTATCAATACCTATTTTGCTTCATTTTTCTTCCAAAAAGAGAATGGGGAACATCCATGCATCAGCAGAGATCCTGGTAAGGAATCCAAACTGCAAATCAGAATTCATAACTAGTTAGCAAGGAATCACCTAGTTAACCTAAACGAGTTCAAATCTTCATGGCCAGAAGAATTGCATCCAGAGTACTAAAGGAACTTACTGATGTACTCTCTAAGCCACTTGCCGTCATTTCTGAGAAATCTTGGGGAACAGGTGAGGTGCTAGAGCAGTAGAGATGAGCAAACATCTCCACTGGTCTCTTTAAAAAGATAAAAAGGGCAAAAAAGATGATCCAGGGAATTACAGACCAGTCATCCTGATCTCAATACCAGGAAAACATTAGAACAGATTATAAAGTAGCCTGTTTGCACATATCTAGCTGACAATGCAGTGATTTGTGGAAGCCAGAATAGGTTTATTAAGAAAAAATCCCGCCAAACTAACCTTGTGTTTTTTTAATTGGATCATTAGTTTGGTAGATAGTGGGAATGGTATGGAAATTATTTATTTGGATTTCAACAAAGCATTTGATGAATATATTGAATATATACTATATTTGGATTAGCAACTGATAAGATGTGGAATAGATGGGAATACTGTCAGATGGATCTATAATTTGGTTAAAAAACTGTGTTTAAAAAGTCATCATCAATGGCTATACTTCAAATTGGAGTGAGGGTTTGACTGGAGTGCTACTGAATTCTGTCCTGTCCTGTGGCTGACACTCTTTAATATTTGTATCAATGACTAAGTTGATGAATTGGAGGGAACTCTATCAAAAACTGGGACAGGTAATTAACACATTGGAAGACAGGAACAGAATTCAAAAGCACCTTGAAAATTTGGCTGAAACTAATAGAATAAAATTAAACAGAGACAAATGAAAATGAAGTGAAAATGAAATGAAAAATCCTTCATTTATGCTACATACTTATAGGATGAGGGATATTTGACTAAGCAGCAATACATGTGAAAATGAGCTTGGGATTATTGTGGATCCTAAATTGAATATGACACAGTAGTATGCAAAGGAATCATGAAGCACCTTTGAAACTGAGAGAAAGAAACAGACAGCACATACTTTCATAGATTAAATCTATTTTATCAGATGCACAGAGTGACGTTCCTAGAAATACACTTATATCTTTGAATGAGCAGGTTGTGTGTGTGTGAATAGCAATAGAAATGGCCTACGACCATACCACCCTGAACACGCCTGATCTCGTCTGATCTCTCACGATAGAAATGCATAACATGTGGTGATGAAGTGACAAGTTCAGGTTTAACAATGGCCATTCATAGAATCATAGAATCATAGAAATGTAGAGTTGGAAGAGACCACACGGGCCATCCAGTCCAACCCCCTCCCATGCAGGAACACCCTCAAAGCACTTCTGACAGATGGTCATCAAGCCTCTGCTTTAAAACCTCCAAGGATGGAGCCTCCACTACACTGCAGGGCAGCACATTCCACTGCCGGACAGCCCTGACTGTCAAGAAGTTCTTCCTGAGGTTCAGGTGGAATCTCCTTTCCTGCAGCTTGAATCCATTGCTCCTTGTCCTGGTCTCTGGAGCAGCAGAAAACAAACCCTCTCCTTCCTCTACGTGGCATCCCTTCAAATATTTAAACATGGCTATCATGTCCCCTCTCAACCTTCTCTTCTGCAGACTAAACATCCAACCAGCTCTCTAAGTCTATCCTCATAGGGCATTGCTTCCAGGCCTCTCAGCATTTTGGTCGCCCTCCTCTGGACTTGCTCCAGCTTGTCAATATCCTTCTTGAATTGGGGTGCCCAGAACTTGACACAGTATTCAAGATGAGGTCTAACCAAAGCAGAGTTGAGTGGTACCAGTACCTCCCTTGATCTAGACACCATACTCCTATTGATGCAGCCGAGAATTGCATTGGCTTTCTTGGCTGCCGCATCACACTGCTGACTCATGTTCAGCTTGTGGTTTATGAAGACTCCTAGATCCCTTTCACACGTACTGCTATCCAGCCATGTGTCCGCCATCCTATATTTCTGTATTCCATTTTTTCTACCTAAGTGTAGGACCTTACACTTCTCTCTGTTGAATTTCATTTTGTTAGCCTTGGCCCAGCTCTCCAATCTATCCAGGTCATTTTGAATTTTGATCCTGTCCTCTGGCATATTAGCAACCCCTCCCAATTTGGTGTCATCTGAAAATTTGATGAGCATGCCCTCTATTCCTTCATCCAAGTCATTAATAAAAATATTGAACAGCACTGGGCCCAGGACAGAACCCTGTGGCACCGCGCTAGTCACTTCGCTCCAGGGTGAAAAGCAGCCATTCGTGATCACCCCTTGGGTTCGGTAGGTCAACCAATTACAAATCCAACTAACAGTAGCCCTGTCCAGCCCACATTTTACCAGCTTCATTGCAAGAATGTCATGGGGAACTTTGTCGAAGGCCTTACTGAAATCGAGGTATGCTACATCCACAGTATTCCCTTCATCTATCAAGCTAGTAACTCTATCATAAAAAGAGATAAGATTAGTCTGGCATGACTTATTTTTGAGAAATCCATGTTGACTTCTCGTGATTACCGCGTTGCTTTCTAAGTGATTAGAAACTGACTGCTTAACGATCTGCTCCAGGATCTTTCCGGGTACTGATGTCAGGCTGACTGGGTGATAATTGTTTGGGTCCTCTTTTTTCCCCTTCTTGAAGATGGGGACAACATTTGCCCTCTTCCAGTCTGCTGGAACTTCTCCTGTCCTCCAAGATTTCTCAAAGATAATAGCAAGCGGTTCCGAAATGACCTCTGCCAGCTCTTTTAATATCCTAGGATGCAATTCATCTGGCCCTGGAGACTTGAATTCATCCAGTGTGGCCAGGTATTCCTTTCTACCTATTATGTACCTCATTTCCCCTGCTTCCTCACCTGCTCCCCAACCACCAGGTTGAGTGCTTGTATCCTTTTAGGAAAAAACTGAGGCAAAGAAGGTGTTAAGTAGTTCTGCCTTTTCTCTTCCCCCTGTGAGGAATTCGCCATCTTCTCTGCGCAAGCGACCCTACCGTCTCCTTCTTTTTCCTTTTGCTGTGGACATATTTTAAAAAGCCCTTTTTATTGTTTTTAATGTCTCTGGCCAGCCTAAGTTCGTTCTGTGCTTTAGCCTTTCTGACCTCCTCCCTACATCTCCTGGCTACTTGCTTAAATTCTTCTTTGGTGGTTTTCCCCTTCTTCCATTTCCTATACATGTTTCTCTTAACACTTAGCTCAGCTGAGAGTTCTTTAGTCAATCATTCTGGTTTCTTCAGATGTCTTCCATTTTTCCTCCTTATTGGCACAGTTTTAGACTGTGCCTTCAGCATCTCCTTTTTAAGGAACTCCCATGCCTCTTGAACTCCTTTCCCTTTCACTATTCCTGATCACGGAATTCCAGCCAGCAGCTCCCTAAGTTTACAGAAGTCCGCTTTTTTAAAATCTAAGATGAGTGTCTGGCTACCCTTATCTTCTCCTTCCCACTGAATGCCAAATTCCAACAGGGCATGGTCACTCCCCCCTAAAGATCCAACCACTTCTACCTCATTCACAAGGTCATCCCTGTTGGTCAGGATCAGATCTAGAATATTTGATCCCCTTGTGGCCTCCTCCACCTTCTGGACCATGAAGTTGTCTGCAAGACAAGCAAGAAACTTGCTGGACCTTGCTGTCTTGGCAGAGTTTGACTGCCAGCATATATCCAGGTAATTGGAATCTCCTATTATTACTGTATCTCTCCTCTTTGAATGTGCAGTCATTTGTTTGGAGAAGGCGTCATCAAAGTCCTCCGTCTGGGTTGGAGGTCTGTAATAAACCCCCACCAGAATATCCCTATTGTTTCTCACTCCCTTAATTCTTACCCAGATGCTCTCAACCTGGCTTTCTGGGTTTAAGTCCTGGATCTCTTCACAAGTGAAAACATCCTTGACATACAAGGCTACTCTTCCTCCTTTCTTGTTTGGTCTATTTTTACAAAATAGGCTATTCCCCTCTATTCTTATATTAATATATTGCCTAATGCCAAGGTGAGTAAGTGA
Source organism: Ctenosaura bakeri (assembly GCA_948474755.1). Taxonomy (NCBI): domain Eukaryota; kingdom Metazoa; phylum Chordata; class Lepidosauria; order Squamata; family Iguanidae; genus Ctenosaura; species Ctenosaura bakeri. Next base: position 220,082 of record CAOLHI010000645.1, read on the forward strand.
GTATCTCAATGGTGGAGGAAGTTTGAATATAGTATGATAGCGGCTGGGAACCAGAAAGGAGATGTGATAAAATTGGCAAGATAGTCTTCATGAGGCTGGGGTTGTTAACATTGGTGATACATCTGAGTAGTCTCCGTCGGACGTTATATGTGACCACTAGAGGGGTTCTGCCATGTCCTCTCTTTAGTCTGTTATGTAATACTTTAGTCCAGGATACAAATCTTGCCTTGTTGATTTCTTTTTTTCACTTAATTTAGTTGGTATCATAGCTTGAAGAATGCGTTTTAATTTCATGAGTTTGATGTCACTGTCTTGTGAGTCTAAGAAGAAGGGATTATATCAGAGCACTATGGATTTGGTAGTGTGATCAGGGTGGAAACTAAAGGCATGCTGTTTATGTTAGTGGTCAGTGGGCTTGCAATATAGTGCTTAGATGTATGTTGTGAATCTGTATAGTGGTATCCAGAAACTGAACTTGATCTGTGGATAGTTCCAGGCTGAAATTGCTGGTAGGGTAGAAGTTGAAATTCTGATTGAATGTCTTGAGTGAGTCCTCTACATCATCCAATTGATGGACATATCATCAGTATACCTCAGGTAGAGGGGGAGGTTTCTGGGTGCAGGAGTAAGAAAGCATTGTTCTAGGGCAGCCATGAAGATGTTGGCATATGTGTGTGCTAACCTGAAGGTATATGTTATTGCCAAAAGTGGTGTATGAGAAAGTGGCAGATCTTGGTGGGTAAGTCTGTCAGGGAATCAAAGCACGGAACCCTGGGAAAATGCTCAGACTACTGCAAGGCATTGCATCATACTCCAGCAGTGTGTATTGCAAGACATTGCATCATGTACTGGGGTGGTGTGCAAAGGGTACGGGGTGGTGTGCAAAGGGTACAGGGTGGTGTGCATATCCCTGTAGCTCATTGGATGTAAATGTGTATATAAGGCAGCTGCGTCCGGGTCATGTTGTTTCGATTGACCAAACCCGGTTCCTGGCGTAAGCTTTTGTCAGTCTGTTTTGTGTTCTTGTACATATTGGAACCTTGAAGCTAAGATAAAGTGCCTCCTGCTTGGAAGTAAGCTTCTCTGTGTGAGTATCCTTCTTGGGAGCAGGATTGCTGCTGTCGGTTTGCTGAGAACCTTTTTACACTGTGTCTCCATGGGGATTGATTCTCTCATCATCCTCCCAACAAAGTCTGCTATGGTCCCTTCTGAAATGACATTCCTGAGAGCTTGTAGTTGTTATCAGGCCATACACACCACTCCATTATATGGTTTAATTGACAAAATATTTAATTGGCATGAAATATAAATTATATACTGCTATGACTGAGAGCTTCCTGGCAAAGAAGAACAGGCTGCACAAATGCATTGCAAAACCAGGTCAGATTTGAGACCTCAGAGCATGGCTAGGCCATAGTCAGGGAAATTCCGAAGATAATAGATTGGCAGATGTCCCTCAACAACTTGACCTTTAGAAACAATAGCACCCAAAACTGCTTCCATAGAACAATTGTTTGTCTTCGACCTTCTCCCTTTGTCCATCAAAACTCTACCTTTGTCCCCTCACCTGTCCCACCATTAAGGGAACTCTCATGACTCCTATCAGTCCTTTGTCACCTAATGCTAAAGGAAATAGCTCATTCTGGACCCCATTGTCTACTCTGCCAGATAGTCATTAACACCTTCCTTCCCAGGGTGGTAAGAGAGTTTTAAACTGTGGCTTTGCGCCAGATAACTCGCAGTACTTCTGTCTGCTGGCCATCACTCTGACACTTTGATTCCCAATTATACTACCCTTGGACTCCTAGTCTAAGCCACATCGCTTCACTTCTTCTCTGCTGGAATAATAAATATCATCTACTTCATCCTAAATTTTCGTTATTGGAACTTTTCCTTTGGTTAGTCCTGTATGATTGTGAGACTGCTTGACTCTTGTATGTGCGGAACTGTTAATTCCCCTAATAAAACAAACAAGCTTACTTTTGAATCTTCAGCTATTTTTTCCCTGTACTAGTAGTGGTATACACAGGTGTAAAAGATCCTGTAAAGTTACTCCCCCCACCCCCTCAGCTTCCTCTTTGAGCTAATTTTCCCCACCATTTCACAGAGGCACTGGCATCACAGGTGGACCCCTAAGTCACCCACATTTTGGGATAACATAGTCCATCCTTGTGTGGGATGTGTGTGTACAGGGACCATATATACAACCCAGTAGTGTGATGCTGCAGCAAAGACGACAAATAATATTTCAGCCTGCATTACTGGAACCATTGTTTCCAAGACAAGAGAAGTGATATTAAATAATATTTTGCACTAGTTAGGCCACATTTGGAGTACTGCATTCATTTCTTGGCACCTCATTTTAGAAGGATATAGACAATTTGGAGCAGTTTCAGAGAAGGGCAGCAAGGATGATATGCAGTATGAAAAACAAAACATATAAGGAAAGGTTGAGAGATTTAGGCATGTTCCACCCACTGAAGAGAAAACGGAGAGGTAACATGACTGTACTCTTTAAATACCTCAAGGGCTGTCACAAAAAGGAGGGCAGGCTTGTTCTCTCCTGCCCTAGAGACAAGAACCAAGTCTAATGGTCTTAAGTTACAGAAGGGTAGATTTCAATCGAACATTAGAAGGAACTTCTTGAGAGTAAGAGCTGTTTGACCATGGAACCCAACTACTTGAACAATGACTACTATGTCTGGCAGTGGACTATGCTGCCTCAGAGTGTGGTGAAGTCTCCTTCTTTGGAGGTTTTTAAGCAGAAGTTGGATAGCCATCTATTAGGAGTGCTTTGATGTGGGTTCCTGTATGGCAGATTGGGGTTGGACTGGATGGCCCCTGGGGTCTCTTCCAACTCTGTGAATCTATGATTCTACTTATAGAGGTGATGGATTCTCTTTCTCTGGACATCTTCAAAAAGAGGCTACAACCCTCCTGGGTTGGACTCAATGGCCTATGGGTCCTTTTCCAACTCTATGCACACTTGGAATCATGAGACAGCCCAGAAATATATGAATATTGGAACTTCTATGTCTATTTACTTGAAAGTGAATTTCACCGGGTTCTGTGGACTTTGATCTTTTCCTCACTTGCATTCCCCTACTTATGAAATCCTCCACTCATCGCCATGAAAATCAACCGTCATATTATTAAACATGACAATTAATGGATACAAACAATGCAACAAATGACTTTAGCCCCACAGTACTGCTAAAGAAGTGCAGAGCTTTAAAATATACCTGTAACAAGTCAGCCCTCCACATTCTCTAGAGTTTGGGGCACAGGACCCGCACAAAAGTGAAAAAAATAACAAATATTAAAATATGCATATGTGTCTGTGGGAAAGGGACGAAGGCATGGTGGGGAGAACAGGCACCCAGAGTCCAAACCAGGTCAGAGAAAGGAGAGAGAAGGGGGTGGATCAGCACACTGGCCCCATAAATTCCTCTCTCACACCCATCTACTTCTTTGGGTGTGTGTGGGGCATCAGGGGAAGGTCTGTGGTGCTGAGAAATCAGACTGAAAGCCATCCTTAGCTGGCCAGGCAGTGGCTGATGGAGAAGGAGGAGGACCAGAGGCAGGTTTTTAAAAAGCTGCATGGTCTAATAGGAGCCACCAAGAGGAAAGGCTGCCCTGGAAAAGAAATGCTTGGGATGGGCGTGAGGGACAGGGGTTGGAGAAACTCACAAATAATCAAATCTGTGAAAGTTAAACCCACAAATGTGGAGAGACAACTGTAATCACAAAAAAAAGGGGGGGCAACTTAGCCCTAGATTCATCTGAGGCTGGGTAGAGGATTAGAGGTGAAAGGAATGGTGAATGAAAACAACCTGAACAGAATTAAATTAGCAGAGAATATGTGGACAGTCTGTTTGCAGTGGTAAGTATCATGGAGATATAAGTTGTAGAAAATATTTCGACACTTCCAACACTTAGCTTCCTCACTTAGTGTTGCTGAAGTGTTGTTGAGAATGGAAGCAGTTCTCTGCTATGTGTGCACCTATACAGGAGGTGGCAATCATATGCCCCCCCGGATGTTGTTGGATTGCAGCTCCCAACATTCCTCACCATTAGGTGGGCTGGCTATGACTATTGTGATTTGCATTCCAAGATCTCTATGGTGGAAGGTTTCATGACTCCCATAATGTCCTGTATGCTATGATTGAGATAACCTTGGCTAGTGTGGCTAAGCCAACTTAGACGGCGGTGGCACAGGAGCAAAAAAGTAATGAGTGCAGCCATAGGTAGGTGCAAGAAATACTTGTGTCTGACAAAGAAAAATCTGCTGGTTTCCCATCAGTTTACTTCTGCAATGCCTGGCATGTGGGTGGGTTTTCAAATCTAAAGACATTCTTAGAAGGCTACCTTGGAAAATCACCCATTCTAGGCATGTGATTTCTTAAGTTTCTATAGTGCTTTTCACTGTGAGGACACACTCAGAAGCCAGGTGCTGCAGAAATACAATGAGGGGGAGTTAGCAATGCAGATGGATTTTTCTGTCTTCCTGCTACTGCTGTCATGTAGTCTTGAAAAAAAGCACACCAACAGGATCCCATTCTTTTCTTGTTCCCATTTATCCACCATTTTTTTGTTGTTGTGCCCACCGTATTCCAGCCCAAATACCCCATTTGCTGTTTCCCTCTGAAAAATGCAAATACCCCTAAATAATGGCAGATGCATGCCATTATGAAGGATGCATTATGGTGATCAGACTGCCAAAATACTGTTTTTACTGATGCTGTTTGCAATAGCAGCAAATAACAACTTAGAAGGGGAAAAAAAGAATGAGACTGTGCTATTGATATGGCTAATAATGGAGCCTGTCAGTGATGTAGACTTGAGTCAACTGACTTGGACTCAAGTCAGACTTAGGTTGCTTCAGTGACTCAACTTGGACTCAGCTCAGCCATAAATGATGCACTGACTTGACTCAACTTGTCTCAAGACTTGTATATTTTTAGTGACTGACTTGCTGTCCTTGGTTCAGTAACATAACACGTTCATCTAGAAACCTTCCAATTTTGAACAATGCTTCTATCCTTTTTTGCCTACTGGTCACATGACAATATATCTCAAGCCCAAAATATGGGTGCATTTTTCAGAGGAAAACAGCAAATGGGTTAGGCAACGGGCACGAGGTCTGCTCAGCAGTTTGTGCTGCTGCATATTGGAAGAGCCTTCTAAAACTTTTCCTAAGAGCAGAAGGCAAAACTCTCCCCCAGAGTGCAGGGTGCATTTCTCAGAGGGGAAGAGCAAATGTGTTAGGCAATGGGCTTGAGGAGGAAGGATCCTTCCTTCTAAAGCTTTTGAAGCTTCAGTAATGAGAAGGAAGAAAGTTCCTATTCCTCATGTCCAAAGCTGCAGATGGTAAAATCACAAGATGGCAAGATCGCAAATGTAGAGGACCAACTCTGCTTAAACTGTTAAAACTGACTTTATTCAACTCTGTCCAAAAAGTCTGGAATGTTGGTTGAGGTATAAAACTGGCTCCCAGACTTGAAACTTGACTTGAAAGTATCTTCAAGGACTTGAGACTTGAAGGTAGAGACTTGAGACTTGACTTGAGACTTGGAGTAAAAGACTTAAATACATCACTGGAGCCTGTTGAGAATTTAAGATCTCCAGTGGAGGCCCTTTTGCCTGTTCTACGGCAGTAGAGGTTAAGTTGGTGAGTACACAACAGAGCTGTCTCTTTAGGCAGCACTTCAGTTGTGGAACACTCTCCAAGGGAAGTCAGTCCAGCTCCATATTTAGCTGGTTAATTCTTCTTTGTTTTGGCAGGTCCCTCACTTTTAAATGTTTTTAGTTTCTTTTTCAAGAACATCATGTTCTGCTTTGTTTTTACTGTACATAACTTTGGGGGTCCAGGTAAGTAAAAGAACTCCATCTTGTTCCTCTTCTGCTATTTCAGTTCTATCTCTCAGATAAAGTACACTTTTCCTGCAAGACGCAGAGACTGGTTCCACCCTCCATTTTCATTTTTATAACAACTTTGTAAGAAAGGTTTAAGAGATAACAATTGGCCCAAGGACTTGGGGGACTCTATGCCGCCTCCAACCCTCAAATCTGGACCCAGTCCTTTAAAGTAGTGTCAATCCACTTGAGATATTTTTAGACAGACAAGATCAAGATAATCTATAGCACAAGATCCGGTTAGTTCTTCTTCTGCAGTCACAAACTTATTGGGAGCTAGTAGCTGGATTTGGGAAACTGGGTACTATTTTATTTTTCCACAATAAACAAGAGCAGTGCTGTTGTGAGCACTCTGGAATGTAGCTGGGACATTTAATCATGTAGGCAACTTCTGAGACACAGCCACTGATTCAAGGTAAACCTCAAAAATGATACTACCCAATGTTTTAATTGACAGATGACCTTGCCAACCATGTTCATACAAGGAAACAAACATAAAAAAGAGGCAAAGCAAAAAAAAATAGATGAAAAAGAATATTGGTACTTTGGCAAATGGACAAATTATTTATACCCTGAAGAGTCAAATTTTGAGGAACAAGAATCAAATGACTTTTAAAAACTATAAAATTATTATTTCAAAGAGAAGACTCTTGCATTATTTTGTGCTGCTCTGTGATTCTCTGTGAACAGAGAATCTGGGTGATTTTGTAATGCTGTGGAAGAGACTGTTTTAAGTAAATACCCTATTTCAGAATTTAAGGAGGAGGCGACTGTCAAGCTGGAGCAAGTCCAGAGGAGGGCCGAAGGGATGCCACGTAGAGGAAGGAGGGGACTTGTTTTCTGCTGCTCCAGAGACCAGGACAAGGAGCAATGGATTCAAACCGCAGGAAAGGAGATTCCACCTGAACCTCAGGAAGAACTTCCTGACAGTCAGGGCTGTCCGGCAGTGGAATCTGCTGCCTCGGAGTGTAGTGGAGGCTCCTTCCTTGGAGGTTTTTAAGCAGAGGCTTGATGGCCATCTGTCGGGATTGATTTGAGGGTGTTCCTGCATGGCAGGGGGTTGGACTGGATGGCCTGTGTGGTCTCTTCCAACTCTACATTTCTATGATTCTATGATTCTATGATTCTATTTTTTATCCATTTATCAACCATTGTTGATTTTCCTTAAAAGGAAAAACAGTTAAATGTGCCCATGGACAAGGAGAGGAGGGAGTGTTTTAAGATTTTAATATAACAAGATCAGTTGTGAAGGGTCAGAGAAAAAAACAGTTATTTGACACAAGCTGCAAAAAGCTTACCTGAGCAAATTTTACCTTCTGTCTCTATTCTGGTCCAAGGACAATGTAATACGATAGGTGGAAACTGTTTGCTTGCATTTTTTCAACTGCGATATGAAAACCAAGGGAACAAGGACTGAAATGTATAATTTCCAGAGAAGGATATCCACAGTATTGAGAGTTATCTTTCCCAAGAAAATAAATGACCAGCTCAGACCAACTTAAAAATCCTCTTGTTGGATGAGGTCCATCTAAGCACTGTTAAATTGTGTTAAACTGTCTAAGCCAGTGGCTGTCACAGAGACTTTCAGTTCAGTTAATATGGAATGAAGTAATATTGTTAGTTCATAATGATGAAAGAAAGGCAAGAAGAGAGGTTAAGAAAGGATCAGAAGGAGTAGGAGCCAAGCCTTTTCATAGAATCATAGAGCTGGAAGAGACTCCAGGGGCCATCGAGTCGAACCCCCTGCTATGCAGAAACACCTATCAAAGCATTCCCAAAAGATGGACATCCAGCCTCTGCTTAAAAACCTTCAAAGAAAGAATATTAATGGAAAAGAAAAAGAAAGGAGGATGTGGTCTTCCAGATTTGAAGTTGTATGCAGCGGGGCTATCATGGATTGCAGACTGGATAACCCTTAAAAATGATTGAACTTTAAAACTTGAAGGTGCAGACAACAAATTCAGATGGCACGCATACCAGCGGTATGGAAAAGAAAGAGCCGATAAAGAATTTTTGAACCATTACATAAGAAAATCATTATTGGAAATCTGGAAAAAAATTAAGACTAAGATTAACAAAAAAATTCCATAATGGGTTTCTCCCCATGAAGCACTCTTCAGGAGATGGAAAACCCTTCAAGAAAAACAGATCTATTACAAAGACATCATAATTGAAATGGAAAATTTTAGACTAAAATCAAGGGCTGAACTAGAGGAACAAGAGTTCCCCAGTCAATAGTTCTTATATATGCAACTTAAAGAGAGATTTAAAATGGACATGAAGCTAGAGAGATTTCTTTCCAAATCAGAGAAAAACGAATTTGAAGAGGCTGTTTTTGAAAAACCAACACATCTGACATCTCAAATATATAAATTTCTATTAACTAGAGAAATGGAAGCAGAAACTATAAAAAAAAACCCAATGATTAAATGGGCATCAAACATTGGCAAAACAATACAACTGGAAGATTGGGAAAATATTTGGAGAAGGATGCAAAAATTTACATCATCCCAAAATCTTAAAGAAAACTACTTGAAAATGTTGTTACTACGGTTATGATATATCTGGTGAGAGCACTAGATATCATTTTGATATCAAATAATTTGGCCTTTGCTTGACCTTTCTCTGCCACCCTACTCCATGTGTTTGCAGAGCTCCACTGGATAAGCACATATTAGGAGCGGTCGTTAATGGTTGTAAATTCCAAACCTCATTTAGGCAGGCAACTTAAGCCTCTCCGATGCTTCAGGGAAAAACCTTCTTGCAAACCAGCCTTGCTCAGCGTGAATCTACACAAAGATGCACGGCTGAGTGCCGAGCCATTCCTTTATGTTGGGCCATTTGCATATTGGTCATACTATTGTCATCAACCACTAAGCCCATCATGTAAACTTGAACTTTTCCAACTCCTTTGTCCAGCTCCAAAATTCCTTTGTTCTCACCGAGCATGGCATAGCCTGTAGGTAAAATCCACCCTATAAAAGGTCCCCATTTTCTAGTCTTCCCCAGACTACTTTGGACTTCCATCCCGCCTTGCTGCCTTTTGTCTGAAGAAGCTTCCCTCAGCGAACCAAGCTGAGCTCTCCCTCCTGCAAACCGCCTCTCCTCTCCAGGACTACGAGACCAGGTGTCGTATTACCCATTTTCCCAAAAGCTCTCCATTTCTGTTTCTAGTTAGCTGTGTGCATGTGGTGTCTTTTATGTTGTTTATCCTCAATAAATGTTATTTTTGTTACTTTAAAACCTTGTCTGACTACGCTCTCTGACCTGAAGCCGTAGACATAGGGTACAAGATCCTAGCTAGAGTTACCCTGCCTCTTGTTGGCTTAAGAGAGTGCTTGAGACTAATTTCCCCATCTCATGTTGTTGTTTGGTTATTTGGGCGCCCTCCTGGGACCCCCAACATACAGGGTAACAATGTTTCATAGATGGTATCTGAGTCCATCCAAATTAGATAAGATGTATAAAACAGGACAGAAAGAATGTTGGAAATGTACAAAAGAAGAGGTAACGTTTTACCACACATGATGGATGTGTACAAAAGCAAAAAGATTTTGGAAGAGTATCAACAAAATCATGTCATATTGATATGTTAGAGATCAATATACCACTCTCCCCTGAACTCTATTTATTGAACATCATCCCAAAAGCAGAACCAACCGTGAAAAACAGATGGAAATTAATATTATATATATCTGCTAGTATCATCTATGCAAAATATTGGAAAAGTCAGCAAATTCCAGAACCTGATGATCATGAAGCTCAATAAGATGAAAAACTGTGATAAATTATCAAAATCACTTAAGGAGGAAAAAAAGGAGATATATGAAACAGAGTGGGAGCCAATAACTAGATACCTAAAAAGGAGATATGGCGAAATTATAATAATGTAAACTTATAAAGGTTAAAACCATTATTGAAAATCACAGCAGCTGGTCATTATTAGTACTGAATACCCTGATTAAACAGGGAAAGGTGATAAAAACAACAACAACATAAGTATGAGTGGTCCAATAGGATGGTAAAGTAGGATAAAAAAATGTGCATATGTGTTCAAAATGTATTGCATTTATAGAGGTATCCTTAATAATGCATAGAATAAACCTAAAAAAGATAAGCAGGAAGTAAACAAAAAACTGCTTTTTCTGAACAGAGAAAGTAGTTTATGATAAGAAATAAGAAGTGAATTATAACATCTGTATAATGATAAAGAATGATGATATGTTTTCTGTACTGATTATGTATATGAATATTGTTTATATAAATTTATTATATTATTTTTAAAAAAACACCAAAGAAAACCTCCACCACACTCCATTGAACCAGCATATTCCACTGCCAGACAGCTCTGACTGTTCATTCACCAATCCATTAACAGATGGTATAACATGGCAGGCCATTTTGCTAAATATACAAGAATTCAGATTATACAATAATTCAGGAAGGACTTGCAGCCTCCTGGAGCCTCAAATAAGATAAAACAATTGCTTTGAAATCCAAATATGCTATATTTGCCACTACCAATTCATTTCAGCAGCCGCACATAGCCTTTATAACAGCGAGAATGCTACATGCCCTGAGTCAGAGGGCCTTTCTGCACTACATTGTTATAGTGCTATTATTCTACTTTCAACATCCTCTGGAATCCTGGGGCTTGCAGTTTAGGGAGGGACATTTAGAATTCTCAGCCAGAGAGCTCTTTGGCCTCAGTAAACTACAGACTGCAGATTTCCACAGAATGTTGAAAATGGAATCATATCAGTTTAACAGTATAGAATCATAGAATCATAGAGTTGGAAGAGACCACAAGGGCCATCCAGTCCAACCCCTTGCTATGCAGGAACCCACATCAAAGCATTCCCAACAGATGGCCATCCAACCTCTGCTTAATACTTCCAAAGAAGGAGACTCCACCACACCCCGAGGCAGCATATTCCACTGCTGGACAGCTCTGACTGTCAGGAAGTTCTTTCTGAGGTTCAGGTGGAATTTCCTTTCCTGCAGCTTGAATCCATTGCTCCTTTTCCTATCTCTGGGGCAGCAGAAAACAAGCCTGTTCCTTCTTCGATATGACATCCCATCAAATATTTAAACATGACTATTATGTCCCCTCTTAACCTTCTCTTCTGTAGACTAAACATACCCAGCTCTCTGAGACACTCCTGATAGGGCATGACTTCCAGACCTGTCACCATTTTGGTTGCTCTCCTCTGGACATGCTCCAGTTGTCAATATTCTTCTTTAACTGAGGTGCCCAGAACTGGACACAGTATTCCAGATTAGGTCTAACCAAGGCAGAATAGAGTTAGTATCATTACCTCCTTTGATCTAGACACCATACTCCTATTGATGCAACCAAGAATTGTATTGCCTTTCTTGGCTGCTGCACCACACTACTGACTCATGATCAGCTTGTGATCTACCAAGACTCTTATCTGTACTACTTCCTCCCTCACTTTATCTCACCTCACAGCCTCAAAGTGTATTCCTTGCTTTCTTCTTGTGCACCACTGCTGAGACCACTTTTCCCCCTTTCTCCTCTACTCCCCCTCTTGCTTCACATCATGGCCTTGTGGTGCACCCCTCACTTGCTCCTTGTGTGCAGTGACTCTCAGCACTGGCTTCTCCATTTCTCCTACTTCTTCCTTCACTTCACCTGAACCCCTTAAAGTATATATCTTACTTGCTTCTTGTAGCTCTCACTCCGCTGTCTCTCTCCCTTCCTTCCTCACCTCCCTTCCTCCCAGTGCACCCCTCCCATGGTTCTTGCACTCAGGTGCTCACACCACTTACTCTCCCTTCTTTCTTACTCAGTCCGTCACCTCGCCTTGTGCCCTCATGGCCTATCCATTCCCTTCTTGCACACCACACTTTTACCTCTTGCTCTCTTATCTCTCTTACTCCCTGCCCCCTTACCTCACTACCTATCTGGGTGATATGACAATCCTGTACTTGGTGCAAGAGCCATGCTGTCATCCTCTGAGTCTGATTTTTTCCCCTCAGCATGCTTAGTAATCTCTTATTGAGCAGTGGAGGATTATTCTAAACTGCTCACCCAGCGGTCATGCTCAATAGTTCTTCACCTGACAAATCAGCAAATTAGGAAAAGAGAGCAAGCTACTCCTTTTCCCTTCAGCACTAAGCCCAAGTTAAATGGCTGGAGAAATTGCACAAATTGAACCAGTGGTAATCAGCCCTCAAGGTAGGATATGATACTTAGAACCATCTCAGTTATCTAAGATGATGGGTGGGGGAAAGGAATACCTGCTGGAAATGTCAAAAAAGGGAACTTTTCCCCCACATATGGTTGAATTGTGAATAGGTGAAGAAATTTTGGAAGAAGATTCATGATGTAGTTTCTGAAACATTTAAGATTAAATTTTCATTCGTTCCAGAATTGTATTTGTTAAATATGACAGATTGTTTAACTCAATTGAACAACACTCAAAAAAGGATAACGGCCATGAAGACAAGGTATGCACAAATGTGGACGCAGTCTTTGACCTCGAAAATAAAAGATTGGCTAATTAAACTAAATGAAATGCCTGAATTAGATAAAATAATGACCTCTATGATGGATAGGCCTATAAGCCAATTTAAAAATGCATGGGATATGGTATTAACTATATGAGAATCCTATTGGGGCAAAAATGCAGTTCTAGGTATGGAAAATTATGATTAATTAGAAAGCTGTAGTCAATAAAGGTAATCTCTGAATGCTAAGAACTCTTTTAAGCATGACAGAACAAGTTAGCACACAGGTAATATTTGGATGATATGTACTAACATATGAAATATAAGTAAACAATAGTCCTGAAGAGAGGTAGACTTGGACAGAAAAACAACAGACATACAAGGTTAAAATATAAATTGTACTAAGAAGGTAATGATCAGATAGATAATCACTCAGTTCCTGAGGTAGGGGGTGGGAGGGTAAATGGGGTTGGAGAAGGAAGAGGGAAAAATAGAATATTGGTATCAGCAGATAATTAATAATTAATAGAACTTAAATGACAGTTAAGGAACTATATAATAGTAAAATTGTTTGCAGAGAACCATACGATATTTGCTGATGCTATATAATTGGGCTTTTTAAATGTATATATTCCTTTCTTTCTTTTGTACCTCCATATTGTTTTTAAGCAATAATAAAAAGGTAGGATATGATGTATGTATTATACATTATTTTATCATGTATGATGATAATTACAATGTATACTTATAAAAATGGCTATGTAATATTTATTGCAAGCTCTCTTGAAAACTTTGACCATTTCCACACTCCACTGTTATAGTACTATTATTCCAGTTTCAACCTCCTGTGGAATTCTGGGTTTTGTAGTTTCCTGAAGCCAAAGAGCTCTTTGGCTAAGAATTCTAAATGTCCCTCCCTAAACTGCAAAGCCCAGATTTTCATAGGATGTTGAAAGTGGAATAATAGCACTATTAACAGTGTCGTGCTGAAATGGCCTTTGTGAGAACCAGCTTGATGAAGTAGTTTGAGCATTAGACTATGACCTTGGAGACCAGGGTTCAATTTCCCACTTAAAAAAAAAAAATCCTGCTTCACCATGGACATCCACTAGGTGACCCTGGGCACATCACACTCTCTCAGCCCCAGAAAAGTCTGTGATAGATTTGCCTTAGGGTTGGAATAAATCCGAAATGACTTGGAGGCACACAAGAGCACAACAATATTGTACATAAATGTATAATCATAGAGTTACTTTTACTGTCCTGTATTTATTTTTTTTTGAGACAGCAAGTTGTAAATACAAATTACACTGAAACAACAAACTGTGTCAATAAAGCACTAGAGAAAAAGGCTTAAACCCTATGACTGATTTCATATCAAGAGAATTGCACATGTTGGCTCTGTTATCCTAAGTGGTGGGGAATGTTGAAGTTTACCCACAATGCCAGCATCTCCTTTGGGGGAATTATAGCTCAAAGGAGGCCTGCCAAGAGGAGGGTAACGGCAAGATCTTTTCACCAATATATGCCAGTACTAACTGTAGAGAGGATTCAAGTTAAAGTTGACAAAGTATTTTTGTTTCAACTGACAAACACCCAAGAAATCAAACGCTCTTAAGAATTATCAGAAAGTGAGACAAGAAAGACTGGATACAGAGAGACTGGATAGAAAGGGTGATAGTTACCAGTCCTGAAGAAAGGATTTACAGCAGAGTGGCTCAAACAGCAGTCTGGGGTACCACATGCAGTGAAAAATGTCCAGCATATTACAAAAAAGTTAGGGTTGAAGCTAAGGTTTTTATACCCTATTTTCCACCCTGAAGGGGTGCAATGACAAAGCCATAATGGCTTTATCGTGGGGTTGACAAAGGGGTCCAGACTAGGCTTATAGTTTAGAGTGATGAAACATTGATGGGACTTCTCTTAATGTTTGGTCAGGTAGGAGGCACTGAGAAGGTCTCTGTAAAATAAGATAAAGGGATGGTCTCTGCTTCCTCACCAACCTGTGCAATTTCTCTTTCACTGTTTTGGGGAGTGCACAGAGTCCAGGGTATTGAATGGATCAGAAGAGACACATAAGCACTGGGCTGTCCTGCCTAATCCTTACTGGACTTATGACCTGACTATGTCTTAGGTAAACTTCATCTGGTAACATACTTGTCCAGTCAGTATGCTCTTGATCATGTTTTTCAGTTTTTCATAAATATGTCCAGTTATGAAAATAGCACATCCTGCAGGAAGCAGGATGTAGAGTATGGTAACTAGTTTTTGCAAGTGGAATCACTGAACCTTCAATCAAAGCACAACATTTTGCTATTAGGTAGCCAAAAATAGCGATGTCAGTACTTTTTTTCCTCCAAGAAAGTCAACTGGAAGTTTTTTTAAAAAAGAAAGCATTAATGAAATAGAGATAGATAACCCTTCCAAATGCCAGTAACCATTATAATGGATACTATTTATATTCTAGAAAGTTAGAAATTATTTTTCTTTTTTACCTGGACTTATTGAAATATGGTACAATTATAGTTTAGAGTCCTCTTAGCAGTAAGTACAGGAAGCTCTCACCTTTTGATGCTCCTTTATCTGACAACTTTTTCTTTTTGGTGCTTCTAAATTAAGGACGAGTACCATTAATTTGACATGGGGTCTGCTCTTTCATAATTTCTTCTTGCCTACAGAGTGTTGATTGGGACCACTCACACGCACATGGTCCCAATTCTTGTCTAAGGAAAGAGTGGACCCCTGGCCCAATTAATTGAACTTGTTTGTACTGCAAGTGTCAAAACAGCGGGCTTCATCTTTGTCTTGCCTGTGGAGAACCATGCATGTGTTGCTTGCAAATTGAGCTCAGAGTGGGGGAAAAAGTGCCAAGCCAGCTGAGAAACTTCACAAGCAGTATGTGCACACGGTTTGTTCCAAACAAGGCCTCTGTAATTCCTTTATGTTCCCTATAGTAGATGGACTCCATGTTTTGATCATTTCTGCTTTCTGACAGTGCTTCAGTCCTTAACTTGACAGATAAGCAGGGGAAACCTGTATTTCTTTACATACTGAGTACTGCTGTTTTTTCCCCTGTCCCCCACCAACCTGTAGCTTTGGATTACACCAGAATGCCCTTGAGGCAGAGAGAAGGATTCTCTCCTTCCCCAACTTTAGAGCCTGTAGAGGTTACCTACAAATTTCAGGTTATGTACAAGCAAAGCCTACCAAAGATAAGATTGGATTTATTGCTATTAGATGATCCCCCCCCTTAAAAACAAACAAAACTAGTGTCAAAGGCAAGTTATCACTTGGCAGCATGCTGCTACATGCTTCTCTTCAGACGTTCCTGGGAATGTACGTTTTTACTTTTTAAAACACATTTTAGTTGATTTTGTATTGCTCTTCTAAACTATGGGTGATTATTGATTAGAGTAGCAATTAGTAGAAGACAGTCTGCATTTATCAAGAACAAATCCTGCCAAACTATGTTTGTCAAGAACAAATCCTGCCAAATTATGTCTTTTTAAAATCGGGTCACTGGTTTAGTAGAGGGTAGGGATGCTGTACGTGTTGTTTATCTGGATTTCAGCAAAATATTTCACAAAGTTCCCCATGATATTTTGATAAGCAAACTAAATGTAAAATATATGGAAACACTCGCATGTGGATCCATAATTGGTTGGAAAACCATTGTTAGGCTTGGAAATTTATTGGAGAATTCATAACTGTTAATCATTTAATGTTATGTTGATTGACAGTTCGGACAATTATAGCTCATCAAACAATCTTGCTTTAAGCAGTGTTTATTCTGCTCTGCATCTGTTTATAATCAGTATGGACAAGTGAAGGACTCTTGAGAATGACCTAGGATGTAACAGGGTCATGTGGACTCAGGAATTTAAAGGGCAGATAAAATGTAACACATGTAGAAGCTGTAACTTTGCTGACGCTGATGCATTAATCTTTTCTTTCCTGTAAGCATTCTTTGATATAAACATAAAATGGTATAAGAAGGGAAGCCTGAAAGAATAAATCATCCTTCCTAGGATCCTTTGGCCAAAGTTCTTGTGTGAATTCGTTCCCCGCCGCCTAGCTCGCGATGGCGGGGGGGGAACGGCCTTTGCCGCCCTCCCTCGAAGCGTGGCCACATGTGATTGGTCGCTGGGGACAAGGAGGGGCGGGCGCAGGAGTTTGGCCCTGCGCCGCCTCCCCAGTGGCCATTCTTGCAGATCCGGGCACCCACCCTCCCGCCCTATGGTTTCAGTGTAAGACAGCTGGTCGCTTCGGGGCCGGGTAGGAATTTTTTCCCCTTTTCATGGGGGATTTTTTCGCCTACCCTACACTGCGCCTGGGGTGGGGTAATTGGCTTACAGGGTGGCGGCTGAAGCCAGTATTAAATAGGTTGTCACTGTTATTATAAGTAGGTTGGCCGGAAGGGGGGGCTTTAGGTTCGGCGTGTACCTATGGCACCCCCCCTTGTGGGGTGTAGGATAAATCATATCCTTGGGGAGGGTCCTGGGATCACCCCACTTGCTGTGCAGCTGGGGGTGGTACTCGGGGCTTGCCTTCCAGACAAGGGCTGGCCAAAAGCCATCATGCAACTTCAGCGATTGGCTTTGGGGCCCGGTACTTCGCCCAACGGGCTAGGGGAGATGGTCGGGAGCGGCATCTTGACCCTAGCCCGAGGATGCTGTATACCCCCCCCGTTTTTTCCCTTCAGGTATTTAAATCAAGTTCATGTTCAAGTTGAAATTTGAGTTGAAGTTCAACCCCTGTTAAATAGGCATATTAATAAATTGCCCTAGTTCAACCCAAGCTCTGTCTGTGGTCTCGTTATTTCGTGGGTTGGGTGGCAATGTCTTATCTTTCTTTTTCTACCTTCCTATCTTGTGTTTGGGGGGGGGGTCATATCAGATCCATGTCCATCTGGGGAATGGTAAGGTGTGGTCTATTTATCCACCCTGGCATCATGTTTAAACAGTCATAATCAATGGCTGTGTTTTAGGCCATTTCTGCACTACACTGTTATAGTGCTATTATTCCACTTTCAACTTCCTATGGAATCCTGGGACTTGCAATTTAACGAGGGGCCTTTAGAATTGTTTTAATCAATGGCTTAGATGATGGATTAGAGGGAATCCTTATCAAGTTTGTGGATGACACATTGGGAAATAGGAACAGAATTCGAAAGAACTTAGATGAACTAGAAAACTAGGCTGAAACTGATAGAATGAAATTCAGTAGAGACATAAGCAAAATTTTACATTTAGGCTACAAAGATCAAATGTACTGTAAGTCCCCTAACCCACCTAAAAACTATGTCCTGAGGATCCTAATTATTTTGTATCAAACATAGTGAGCCATAGAGATATACTGGATGGACACGTAGGAAGTGGCTATGGAGATAGATCAAAAGAGTAGCTTGTTTTCTGTCACACATCCTGGGTAATCTTGCAAATGGCTCAAAGGACACTTGAATGGATTTTCAGCAGTGATCAGGAGACAATAACTCTTTGGGAGCAAATGAACAATGCAAAACAGCCTGGAATGTGACACTTTGAGGTATGCATCCCCAGATGAGAAACTCATCTTGCAGGAAACTACAAGGATGCTTGGCTGTATTTTCTTTGAACTACAAAGCTGAAATCCACCAGCATAAAAATGTAGCCATCTGTTCCCCAGGACATGGCCCTTTTCCTTCTCCATTTCAGAGTTTGGAGTTCGGAGTTCTCTCAGATCCGCAAACTATGAAGCTGGTGTGCTCCCCTCAGCCTCAAAAGGTGTGGCTGAGATCATTTTTTCTCCCAGCTGAAGACTTCTGGATTGGTACAGTATTAACCCAAACCCTTATGTCTCTCTCTCTCTCTTAATTTTCACCTTTTTCTAAATTTCTATAGTCTTGTATGCTTGTTGGAGTGAGTGTAGCTGAGTGATTGTATGGATTTTAACATCTATGCCAATAAAATACTTAAATTTGAACAGTTTGTGTGATTCCTGACTGGGCCTGATCCCGTAAACATTGGGTTAAAGATCCTTAATTACCCTGCCCTCTTTGCATTGCTAAAACAGTGCTCAGAGCTAATTTTCCCCACAAGAGACGATTTTGACAGCCTTTGGGAATCCCCTTAAGGGAGCCCCAAGCAAGCAGGGTAACAGTATACTTATAGGATGGAAGACACTTGACAGCAGTAGTACATGTGAAAAGGGCCTTGGAATTATTGTTCATCATAAATTGCTCATGATGCAGCAGTGTGATGCTGCAGCAAAGAAGGTAAATGTTATTTTAACCTGCATTAATAGAGCTGTTATTTTCAGGATAAGAAAATAATAGTCCCGCTATATTCTGCACTGGTGAGGACTCATCAGGAGCACTGCATTGAGTTCTGAATGCCTCATTTTAAGAAGGATAGAGGCAAATTGGAGTAGGTTCAAAGAAGGGCAAAAAGAAGGATAATTTGGTATTGAACCAATGTCTAGGGTCTGTAATGGACTGGATGAGGGCAAATAAACTGAAGTTCAATTGAGACAAGACGGAGTGCTCCTGGTAAGATCAGGGAATAGGGACTTTGATGGTGTTACACTCCCTCAAATCTCAGGCTCACAGTTTGGTTGTTCTCTTCGATTCTGTTTTGAAATTAGATGCTCATGTTTCAGCAATGGCCAGGAGTGCATTTTCATAGCTAAATCATGTGCACCATCTGCATCCATTCCTTGAGACGTCAGGTTCTGGCTACAGTGAAACATGCCTTTATTACATTTCAGTTGGACTACTGTAACACACTTTGCATGGGGCTGCCTTTGAAAACTGCTCAGAAACTTGAGCAAGTTCAAAATGTGGCAGCTAGAATGCTGACCAGGGCCAGTTACAAGGAGCACACAACTCCCTTGTTAAAATAGCTTCACTGGCTACTTGTTTGTTTCAGGCACAATTCAAAGTGCTGGTCATGACCTATAAAGCCCTATGCACCTTAGCTCCAGATTATTTGAAAGACCGTATTTCTTATACAAACCTGCCAGAGCTTCAAGATCTGCAGGGGAAGACTTTTTTTCAGTCCACTACTATCCCAGGCTCACTTGGTGAGGATAGCCTTCTCACTGGCTGCTCTCACCCTTTGGAACTCCCTTCCATGGGAGGCCAGGCAGGCCCCTGCCTTGCTTACCTTTTGCTCATAGTCAAAACTTTCCTATTCAGGCATGCTTTTAATATGTGAGAAGGTGAGCTTTTATTTTATTTGGATGTTTTATTTTTTTATGTTTCTATAGTGACTTTTCACTGTTTCGATATGATTATTTAAATTGTTTTAAATCATATTGTAATTTTTAAAAACTTTTCTGGAAGCCAATTTAGGCCCTACTCTGGGACAAAGGAGCATATAAATATAATAATCAATCAATCAATCAGTATGGAGAACAAAACATATTATGAAAGGATGAGGGAGTTGGATATGTTCAGCTTGATGAACAGAAGATTGCAGGGTGATATGTTTGCACTGTTTAAATATGTATCTAAAAGGCTGTTACAGAGAGAAAGGTGCAAGTTTGTTCTTTGCTGCCCCAGAAGGTAGGACTAGGTCTACTAATTTGAACTTAGGGTAGCATACATTTTGATTGAGCATTATAAGTAACTTCTTGATGTTAAGAGTGGATTGATTATAAAACCAATAACTAAGACCATTTCCACATTAGCATTTTAAAATGGTGCAGAGCGACCTCCAACAGAGGTCTTCTGCACCATAGCGTGGACTGGCATGGACTACTTTTTGTAGTTCCACACCTCAATCCACGCAGGAGTGACTGGAGCTGGTTGCGCAGTGTGGTTTTTAAAAACCTCTTTTCAGAGGTTTTTAAAAAACAGGGAGCGTGCAACCCCGTGCCGCTCTGTTGCCCGGCTCAGAAGCAGATTTGCAGGCGCGCGCAAGTGCGTGCCTTCAGATCTGCCGGGGGCGGGCTTCCAGCTGGCGAGCTTCTCCAACTGGAAGCTGCCATTTGGGATGCCGGAGGACTGTGGAGCAGCAAGCGAGCGCTGCTCCGCATGGCGACGGACTTTCCCGGCTGCTGGTAAGCTCCGTTTTCGGGTGTTTTTGCCCGTTTTCCCCCACACGTGTGGAAAGGGCCTTAGAGAGGAGGTGGGCATCTCAAAAGGAGGCTAGAGAGCTACCTGTTGGGGATACTCTAGCAGGATTTCCTGCACTGAGCAAGGTCTCAATAACCTATGAGGCCTCTTCCAACTCTATGATTCTATGAATTCTAAATGTTTGAAACGGTATTAGTTTATTGCTGCCTTTCCCCCCTTGTTTCCATCACTTGTAAATTAGGTATGGGAGTGGCAGTGAGGCTGGCCCAAGGTCACCCAGTATTTGGTTAGGAATTTGAACTCAGGGTAATCCAACACTCTGGCTGCTACACTATGGTAGATTTGTTTTATCACTGTGTGCTAGGTAGTAAGAGCACCAGCACTGAGTGCTGGAGTAGGACTTGGGTCACCAGGTTCTGAATTCCTGCTCTACTGTTGGAAACCCATTGGGTGATCTTGGGCAAGTCACACTTTCTTAGGCTCAGAGGAGGGCAATGGCAAACCCATCTCTGATCAAATCACGCCAAGACAATCTTGTGATTAGATCTGCCTTAGGGTTCAATATAAATTGGAAACAATTTGGAGGCACATCACCACCACCAAATCCAAGGGTTAAGGAAACAGACACTGGGCCTTCAGTCTTTACAATTATGAGTGTAATAATAAGCCTGAAGTTATCATCTTCAATATCAAAAGCATTCTTTTCTATCTCAGTGCCCAGGGATTATAAGAAGGACAGTGTTGCTCTTTTGTCCTGCTTCTTGTTTCCCCAAGGGCTTCTGCTTGGCCAGGGTGTGAACAAAATGCTGTACTAGAGAAATATTGCTCTGAGCCATTGTGACTTTTCTTATGTTCTGATATTTTGAGGCAAAACAGAAGGGTGAGTGTTCTATCAGTACAAATACAATTTGAATGATTCAGGCTCTAGATGTTTTTATTGGGAATATTTTTCAGATGTTTATGAACTCTAATATGCCTGCAAATAAAGGAGTACTGAACTTTGCCTGCAATGTCTCCAGTCAAATTATTCTCTGTATCTCAAACTCCTCACAGAGCTATACAGTCAGCCCTCCTCCACATTTGCAGGTTTCACTCTTGCAGATTTCATTATTCACAGATTATTTGCTGTCTACTCTGCTGCCTCCCTATGTCATTTCTAATAGGGACTGCAAGCCTCGTGAGACTGAGAAACTGTGAACAAGGCTTGTAAGTCCCTCTTAAAAATGGTGTAGGGCAGCAGCAGAGGTAGCTGTAAGCCCCACCAGCCACTCACTTCTGCCTTATGAAGGAACCCTGGTGCCTCAAAGGAATCTACGGTGAGTTGAATATGGAGATCATACTTTTTTGTGTGTTAAATACAGTTTGGGAGGGCCTAGAGTTATTCATGGTTTTTCCACTTTCATGGGGGTCCTGCGCCCCTAACCCTAGTAAATGTGGAGGGATGGCTATACTTTGGTGCGGTCCTGTTAAAGGCAATAATCAACACAGGTATTACTTGTGCAGAGGGAGCTTGGTTGCAAGAGGCAGAGAAATATTATGATATGAATTGACTAGCTCCTAAACAATAATCAATCCAAAGCACATCAATCAGTTAATCAATTAATAAAGCAAAAGACTAAATGAATAGAAATAAAAATAAGATCCATTTCTATCTACTGGATTAAAATGTGAGGATACCGAACTCCCAGCTTTATCAAGGTTGTGCCTGAAACTAAAATCAAGATCAATCATGGTGAGTGACTAAGCAGAGAATATGGAGAGCAGTAGGGGCTGAATTCTGGGCATTACCAGGATAGGGAGTAAGCAAAAGAGGGGCTGTGAAGCTTCTCAGAGAAGTTCATGGGCAGGAATCACATTCTTCAAAGGTTAGTCTTGGAGTGTGTGCTGCACAGGGGACGACCTCTGGAATAGATTATCTCAGCTACAAGGTCAGCAATGCTATTCGGCCAGCTAAATTCAATATCCTTCTCAGATTCCCTACCACTCTCCATCCCAGCTTTTTGGTAACCTGCGTGCCAATTTCCGCTTCTGTATCCCTCCTTCAGTTTTCTCTTGAAAAATAGGTTCAAACCCCTCTAAAGGAACGTGATGAGGAGCAGAGGCCTCTAAATTGGGAGCAGCCAAATGTAAGGTCCTACACTTAGGCAGAAATAATGGAATCCACAAATATAGGATGGGGGACACGTGGCTGGATAGCAGTACGTGTGAAAGGGATCTAGGAGTCTTCATAGACCACAAGCTGAACATGAGTCAGCAGTGTGATGCGGCAGCCAAGAAAGCCAATGCAATTCTCGGCTGCATCAATAGGAGTATGGTGTCTAGATCGAGGGAGGTACTGGTACCACTCTACTCTGCTTTGGTTAGACCCCATCTTGAATACTGTGTCCAGTTCTGGGCACCCCAATTCAAGAAGGATATTGACAAGCTGGAGAAAGTCCAGAGGAGGGCGACCAAAATGGTGAGAGGCCTGGAAGCCATGCCCTATGAGGATAGACTTAGAGAGCTGGGTATGTTTAGTCTGCAGAAGAGGAGGTTAAGAGGGGACATGATAGCCATGTTTAAATATTTGAAGGGATGCCACGTAGAGGAAGGAGGGGACTTGTTTTCTGCTGCTCCAGAGACCAGGACAAGGAGCAATGGATTCTAGCTGCAGGAAAGGAGATTCCACCTGAACCTCAGGAAGAACTTCCTGACAGTCAGGGCTGTCCGGCAGTGGAATCTGCTGCCTCGGAGTATAGTGGAGTCTCCTTCCTTGGAGGTTTTTAAGCAGAGGCTTGATGGCCATCTGTCAGGATTGATTTGAGGGTGTTCCTGCATGGTAGGGGGTTGGACTGGATGGCCCCTGGGGTCTCTTCCAACTCTACATTTCTATGATTCTATGATTCTATGACCTCCAAAAGGATTGCCCCTCTCCCTATATGCCTGGCAAAGGGTGAAGCTCTGCTGGAGCGGCCTTCCCTTGTGCCCTGCCTATGAGGGCAATACATTGCATGAGGAGGTGGGCTTTTTCTCTTGCAGTACCCCAGACTAATGATTTTATCCATTTTGTGCATTTAAACTGTTTTGACTTATCTAAATGTGTAAGACAGTTGACTATGTTGTTAGACTGTAAAATATTTTTGTTGTTTAGAATTTTAAATTATTTTAAATCATTTTAATTGATTTTAATCTATGTTCCCTGAAAAATGTGGATATAGGGTGAGATATCAATATTTAATCAAATAAACAAACAAGAAATTGTAAGGTCTTTCAACAGAATGTAGGCATACCTCAGTTAACAAAGAAGTCATGTTCCTGAGCATTGCTTTAAAGAAAAATTGTACCAGAGCAGAAATAACATTCCATTTTATAATTAGGGGGAAAAAATACAGATCATGCATAAGTAGACAAAAACTATTTTTAAGCTTCTAGAAACCACTTAAGGCTTCTTCCAAAATGCGCCCAGTGATTTCTTTCTTTCTTTCAGTAGCCTCCATGTTGCTTATGATTTCCATTTTGGTGGCCAAATTAACAGAACTATGTTTTGTTTTGTTTTGTTTTTAAACATGCTAGGGGTAGCTGGTGAGGAAGGCTTACTTTGCTTTCCTCTTTTCTCTCTGATTTGCTGTTCACACATGCTCAGTAGGGGATTGGAGAGGTAGCTGCTGTTTACTTTGCCTGCTGTAGGCAGGCACACATGGCTGCAGCAAAATTGGCCTGAATACATTCCCACTCTTTCCCAGCTCAAGTTTTTGAGCCTCTCCAGACAAGAAAAAAGTCCCTGAAAATCCCTGTACAAACCAATTTTATTTTGGAGATCTACATGACATTTTCCCCATCCTGAACTATTTCTAGGAAATTCTCAGAATTTTCAATAGCTTTTCATTCCCACTCCAGGTCAGTTTAAATTAACCCACCATTTTCCAAACTCATAGAATCATAGAGTTGCAAGATGCCACAAAGGCCATCCAGTACAACCCCTTCCCATGCGGGAATATACTATCAAAGCATTCTCCAAGATGGTCATCTGGCTTCTGTTTTTAAATCTCCATAAAAAGGAGACTCCACCACACTTGAAGGCAATATACGCCACTGTCAAACTGCTCTTACCATCAGAAAGTTCCTCTTAATGTTTAGATGGATTCTCTTTTCCTGAAGGTTGAAGCCATTGTTCCATGTCCAAGTTGCTGGAGCAGCAGAAAATAGGCTTATTTCATCTTCCACATGACATCACTTCAAATATTTAAAAGGAGCTATTAGGTCACCTCTTAACCTACTCTTCTCCAGGTTAAACATACCCAGCTCCCTAAGCCACTTTTCATAAGGCATGTTACAGGCTTTCTACTATTTTGGCCATCCTCCTGTGGACATGTTTCAACTTGTCAATATCCTTCTTTAACTATGGTGCCCAGAACTGGACACAGGATTCCAGGTAGGGTCTGACAAAAGCAGAATAGAGTGGTACTCCCTTGACCTAGACACTACACTCCTATTGAGGCAGCCCAGAATTGCACTGGCATTTTTAGTTGCTGCATTACACTGCTGCCTCATGTTCAGCTTGTGGTATGTTAAGACTCGTAGATCCTTTTCTCATGTGCTGTGGTCAAGCCAGGTGTCACCCATCTTATATCTGTGCATTTCTTTTCAGGGTTTTTTTCTGCCCAAGTGTAGTACCTTAACACTTCTGCCTGTTGAAATTTATTTTTAGTTTTGATCCAGCTCTCTTATCTGTTAAGATCGTTTTGAATTCTCATTCTGTCTTCTGAGATATTAGCTACCCCTCCTAATTTGCTGTCATCTGCAAATTGGATGAGCATGCCCTCTACTCCCTCATCCAAATCATTGATGAAGATGTTGAATAGCACTTGACCCAGGACAGAACCCTGTGGCACCCCACTAGTCACTTCTCTCCAGGATGAAAAGCAGCCGTTGGTGAGCACCCTTTGGGTTGGTTAATCAATGAATTATAAATCAACTGAACAATCTCTCTCTCTCTCTCTCTCTCTGTATCCCATGGCTGTCTGTGTTACACTGGAAACAGCTAAGACAGCTGCCATCAAGAAACATGTGCGTCTGGTCTTAGTACAGCAGATCCAACAGAGATTGCATCAGCGAAAGCAAGAATGTTAGCAATAAAAGATAATGATCCCAATGCTTAACTAGTGTAATATTGCTAAAGCAATTTACCTCCTGAATAATACTTTAAAAAGGCTTAAAGGAAATTGGAGAAAGTAAAATTCTGGCATGTTACCTGAGTCTAGATGTGACAATGGATCAGTGGGAGAAGGAGGAGAAAGAACACAAGGGAGGAAGGGAGCGAGGGATAGGCTACTGTCTGAAAATTCGGAGGAAATGTACAATATTCAGAAGGCAAAGAGGCTCAGCTTGAGAAAGACAGTCCTCTCTGCATTAACACCTAAGCTGCTCCACATGGACCACTAACTGTGTGATCCCAAGAATATTTGCTTAGAAGCAAATAGAGACCCAGCATAGCTCATGTATGGCACAGTGCTTAAAAGGGAATTAAAGAAATTGTTTATTTAAAGATAATATTATTTCTATTATTATCTTCTTCCTCCTGCTTTTTCCCAGCTGAGACTCAAAGCAGCTTAAAAATGAAAGCATACAACATAGGTAAAGTATACAAAAGTTGAACATTAACTTGTAATCAAACTATAAATAAAATTAAAAGTGATTTAAAACTTAACAGTGTGTTAGGCAGATGAAGTACACTAATATTGTTTCTATGGTTCTCTTCTGGTAAAGAGCGACTTTCTGAGGAGAGAAGTAAAAAAGAAGTGTCATGGCATCTTTAAGATCAACCAGTTTATTTCAGTATAAGCTTTTGTGGGGGCATGGCTAATTTTTTTAGGTGTACAGAGTGGCACATAGGTAGAAAAGCACTTATAAGAGAGAAGGGGCAGGGGGAGAGAGATGTAACAGAAAAGCAAAATGTTGTAGCATGGTTATGGGATGACAAGCACAGATCTTAATGGTGGTCATTAACAGTTGTTAAAAAGGCAGAGATGGCTAATAAGTACATTCATGTAGATAAACACATCTGTGGTACAGAAATGTGCCCAGTGGGAAGGCACAGTTAGACTGACTCAGTTGGAAGTACATGCAAAAATTAAAATCATATTAAAAAATGTTCAAACAGTGTATTACACATGCAACAGAGAAACGCAGTCTGCTTTCAGGAAAATTAGTCCTGTTGAAGGCAGAGAATTTTCTACAAGAAGACAGTCTATGTGTTGTACGCACAATTGAAATGAAAGCTAGCATGCTAGTGGGCAAACAAGCTATTATCTCTGTTCACACTTTTGGTAAAAGACTGAAACTTGTGAATGGTTTTTATTTTAGCTGTCTCCTTTTCCAGTGGTTGCCTGAATTTCCTTTACTCCACAATATCAGCTCTGAGAACAGTACTATAGTGTCCAGGAAGACAGAAATGTCTGAAACTCAAAGGAACTCTTATATGTGTGGAGGCTCTCAACGTGATTCAGAACACTACCACATTTCTTCTATGTATTTACATATTTATTAAAGATATCTGTATCTCACAGATAATAGGATGAAGTGTTCCAAGTTTATCTCACAAAAAAAAGGCAGTAAAATGCACGTATCAAGCCACAAAACACCATAACAAGATCAATGCATTAACACCTAAAATAGCAGGAAATAAAATGTGAAAGGTGGTAACCATACCTCAATGCGATAGATGTGCCAAGAGAGGGAGTTGTAAAGATGGAACGCCATCTCTGAAGAGGAGGGTTTCCATGTATTTTAATTTGTAAGGACAGTCTTCTTCTCTTTGAAGACTCTTCAGGAAAGGATGGATATAAAGCAAAGAAAAGAAGGGAGAACAGAGTTGTTAAAACTGCCTTTGATTGCAGGGATTTTCTGCCTGTGCTGCTTAGTATTTCTGCAACATTTGTTGCAAGCTTAAAGCCCTAAATACAAATGTAAAATAGTACCAAATGCAATATAGTAATTATTATGCAAAGAATTTACCTCTTTGTTTCCTCTTAAGCACACAAGTGAAAATACTATTCTCTTATTCAAAGTCAAAAAGGGCCAAACCCCTCATAGGGGTTAAATGGTCATGGTGATAATATTTCTAAATTGTTGCCTCTACATATAAATTGACACATGCTTCTTAGTTCTAAATTTGCATCTCTATATACAAATTAGGATGAGCATGTTTTTCTTTTTTCATTACACTTTTCAGTTATGTGTAACTTCCAACGCCACTGAAACAGCCTGCAAATTTTTTAACAACAGCTGTCTTTAACAGCTATCTTTTAACAGGAGGCACCTAGAAGCACCCTCTGACCCTATGAAGGTTCTTAATCTGAAACAAAATAGTCTGGCTTCCTAGTTTTGTTTAAAAACTCCTTTTGATGAATGTAGGTTTTGTTCAGTCCCTTTACAGAGCACAGGACTGTACAAAAGCAGACATGTAAACCTTAAAAAATGATCTCGAGCAGTTTGGCACTTTGGGAGTAAGTTTCTCTTTGGTGCATGCCCTTCTGAAGGGTACCTAGTTTACCAAATTGCTATCTGGAAAAAAATCTATCAAGTAAATTAACTTACAACTGTCCCTGCAAGCAGCTAATCAATAAAGTTTGTTCCATCAGTTAACTGAATGAGGAATTAGGGGACAGTAATGACTATCTATGGGACTTAAAGTAGACAAGGGTAAAGACTGGTTGCATGGAAGTAGACAAAGGAAGGAATTTATTTGCAAGGGCGTATATCCATGGCAGTGTGTCACTGCATGCGTGTGTGAAAGTATAGATATAGATAGACACACACACACACACGCGCGCGTGCAAATCAATCATTCCACTCAGAACTCTGGCAAACATAATTAATCTATTATATTCTTGTTTTCCTTGAATAGGGAAAAAACATTAGGTATAATTTACAAAGGGTGGATGAAGAGTCATGTTTCTCTTTGTGTTTTAAGTACAAAACTTGGCAGTACTGCTGAAAATGACTGGCAAGTAGGTTAAGGGCAAAGAAAAGAAAGCAAGTATTATGCATAAATGACATCTGGCATTTCTTCTGTTTATTACTGAGCAAAAGCATGAGGAGAACCATTTCATCAGACTTCTCCAAGAGGATAAGAAATTTTTGAATAATTTCTCAGTACAGCTCATTATTGGAGGAGGAGGAGGAGGAGGAGCACTGTTTCTGTAGGAACAGAAATACTTCCTGTGCTTTTCCTTGTTGCTCAAAGTCTCACTGAGAGCAATCAGGTTGCTGGGTTGGCCACTATACTGAATCATCCACAGTGGCTGAAATCATGAAAGCCCCCATGCCAAAACCAAAGGGATATATTAAGAGCTATGTTGGATCAGACAAAGAGCCTACTGAGTCTAGGCTCCACTTCTCAAAAAAGATCCACAAACAGTTGATATCTTTAACAGCCTTAAATCTTGATGCCCACAGTCTGCATGTAAGAGTAGTGTGATGGTGGATGGTGTTCAGAGGGCACTGCTATCTCTGCCATGCCTAGCTTAGCCTGACTCTAGCCATTTTGCTGCACAGTTCTCTCCACATTTGTGGGTTTGACACTAGCGGATTTGATTAGCCAAGCTGGAGCATGTCCAGAGGAGGACAACCAAAATGGTGAAGGGTCTGGAAGCCATGCCCTATGAGGAGCAGCTTAGGGAGCTGGGGATGTTTAGTCTGCAGAAGAGAAGGTTAAGAGGGAACATGATAGATTAGTGAATAAATATTTGAAGGGATGTCATGTTGAGGAGGGAGTGGGCTTGTTTTCCGCTGCTCCAGAGATTAGGACAAGGAGCAATAGATTCAAGCTGCAGGAAAGGAGATTCCACCTGAACCTCAGGAAGAATTTCCTGACGGTCAGAGCTGTTCAGCAATGGAATACGCTGCCTGGGAGTGTGGTGGAGTCTCTTTCTTTGGAGGTTTTTAAACAGAGGCTAGGTGGCCATCTGTTGGGAGTGCTTTGATGTGTGTTCCTGTATTGGACTGGATGACCCCTGTGGCCTCTTCCAACTCTATGATTCTATGATTATTCATGAGCACACACACCTTTCCCCATTCTCCTCCTCCCATTCCCATGCATTTTGCCCCAGAGCATAGAACTTGCGTGGAGATAAAATAGAAGGGAAAGGGAGAAGGGGAAAGCTCATGTGAACCTTCCTTTCCTCTCTTCGGAACGCCACCTGCCACACCTATGCATTTTGTCCTGGTGCAGAGAACTTGTGCCAAGGCAAAACAGAAAGGAATGAAAGAGGGAAGGTCCATTGAAGTTCTCTGCGCCAAGGGCAAAACGCATAGGAATGGCAGGGGTATATATCACTTTGTAGCTTTGAGCTTTTTTCCCCTTCCCCTGGATTAATTAGTAATAATTTTTAAATGGGAAATAAAAAACATGCCTGAACGAGCCCAGGGACAATTAGGCACAACTAGGTCTCCAAACAGCTCAACATAGACGACTTGCTTATCTGCGAGGAAACTGATGGAGTGTCCTTGGGATCTAATGAGGCAGATGAGCCAGTTCTTGAGAATTTGTTTACCACTGAAAAGAAATAACACAGTGAGCAACAAACCTACCCCCCAGACTTTGCGACAAAACGGTGCCTCTTAACAGCTCATACTGTTATTTCAGTTTATGAACGCTTAGAAAGGGAAAGGCAGGCTGATGTGAGAAAATGGGAGGGAGAACACAAAGGGGAGTTACTTATATTTTTTCCACTTTCAGAACGGTTCTGCACCCTGAACCCTTGCAAAAGTGGCGGGACAACTGTACTTCCTTCATAACTGTGTTCCTTTTGATGTCTGGGTGATGGGAGGGGGGAAGATGGTCAGAGGATGGGAATCAAAGTAATTCAAGATAGAGTATGAGATAGAGTGGGAGAATGGTATGAGCATGAAAAATAGCTGGGAGGCACAAGAAGTGCTCTAAAAAAGTGAAACTATCTGCTCATCTAATTTTGGCAAGGATGTTGTCTGTGTTCTGAACTTAATTTTTAATAAATGCTTTCTAAACCTTTTCATGAAGACTGCTTATTGAGTTAAGAGCAGGTATTACAGATGGTGGATATCACAAGTTTTCTCCCAGTATGCTTTTCTATTCAGGGGAAGGGCACAGAATTTGCACCCACTTCCTATGCCTAACAGGGTCAAGCTAACATCCTGTTTAAGTGGTGACAGAGTTAAACTCTATTCTAGTATACTTTTATTGGGTTTCTATTGTCTCCAGCTATGCAAGCCCAGAAAGTGAGAGAGGGCTCTCAGGCACAGTTGCAGCAGTTGCACAACAAGAAAATGGATCAGCTGTTTCTCCTCAGAACTCTAGGAATGTGAAGTTCTGCAAGTAAGTCAGCAAGTTCCTTCAATACTCTTATACTATTCATCTGGTCCAGCAGAACTGAACACATTTAGGCTAACTAGGTGATTTCTGATTAACTTCTTATCAATCTTGATTTGCCATGTGGATTCCTTGCCAAGGGCTGTGCAGATACAAGGAAGCACACAGTCCTTTTTAATGGGAAAAACTGAAGCAAAATAGCTATTGAGCAGTTCTACTTTTTCATTGTGCTCTCTTAGCATGTCACAATTCTTGGTAAATAGGGGGTCCCACCATCTACTTGGTTGTTCTTTTGCTTCAAACATATTTGGAAAAAAAACCAACTTTTTTTGTTGCTTCTTGCTTCCCTAGCCAGTTTCAGCTCATTTTGAGCTTTAACTTCCCTTACATTCTTCCTGCACAAGCATCTATACTTCTCCTTGGTGAGTCTTTCTTTCTTCCATTCCTTATACGTGCTATTTTTTTTTTTCATTTCATCCTCAAGTTGATTGTGCAGTCACATTGGCTTTTTCAGATGTTTCCCATTTTTTCTTTTTCCATGGATTGTTTGTGCTTTCAGCAACTCCTTCTTCCTGAATCCCCACCTTTGTGCTTTCAGCAACTCTTTCTTCTTGAATCCCCACCTTTATCAGTACAAATAGCCAGGGGATTTTCCCCAGTATTTCCTTGAGCTTGATAAAATCAGCTTTTCTGAAATCCAAAGTTCATGTTTGCCTATATGCTCCTTGGCTTGTCTCACAATTGTGAATTATAGCATTAGATGGTCACTCCCTTCTAAAGTACCAGCTGCTTTGATTCCAGTGACCAGCTCATCCCTGTTGGTTAGGATGAAGTCCAGGGTTACTGATCCTCTTGTTTCTTTCTCCACCTTTTGAAATAGGAAATTAATATTTTTAATAGGAATGTATAAGTCTTGCCTGGTGTTTGCTGTCTCTTTGCAATCATGAGACTGAGAGGAACAGTAAATGCAAAGCAAGGCTTGTATGTCCCTATTAAAAATGGTGTAGGACAGCAGTGGAGGTGGTGGCAAGCCCTGCCAGCCATTTGCTTTTGCCTTGCAAAGGAACCCTGCTGCCTCGAAGTCACAGCACTCTGGCATTCTGGATTCAAATGCACTGTCCATTGTACATTTGGGTCCATGGTGCGTTGAGTCTATGGATTGTACTTTTTTTTGGGTGTGTTAAGTATGGTATGGAGGACTTAGAGATATTCACAGTTTTTCTACTTTTGCCAGAGTACAGCAGCCCTAACTGCGGAGAGATCTTTTTTTTTTAATGAATTAACACGGTGTCCTCCTATTTCCTTTCCTTCTCCAGTAAATACTACTTACTGGCTTCACTGGTTGTGTCTTTCCCTCATGCATCCTACTGTTGGGAGTGGCAACCTTTGCATGGTTAATTAACTGGCTAGTTAGTTTGCATGTCTATTGTAGGCATAGAGAGGACTGCCTAGAGTAAGCTTCCTGTTGTTTGGCCAACACCCACTTCCTCTTCCCTCCTTTTATTCTTTGGCTTTCCTGCAGGCATGTGGTCTCTGATTCTCTGACAAGCATGCTTTCTTGTAAGCATGTGAGTGCTTAATTTCTTCTTACTTTCTTCAATAATTGAACCTGTGTAGACTATGTAGAAGATTTTGTGAGTAAACTTTTCATATTTTTTAACCAAACTGTTTGTGTTTATTCTGAGCTAGATTAAGGCCATTTCTTCCAGCTGGTCCCTCCCTAAACTGCAAAACCCAGGATTCCATGGGATGTTGAAAGTGGAATAATCGCACTATAAGAGTGTAGTGTGGAAATGGCCTAAGTATGCCTGGGGTGGAGATGATGAAGTGGGACTGGTGATTTGTTCAACTTCTGCTTGTGCGTTACAAAATACTCTGCTGATTGGGAGACTTAGTACTAAAAACTCTCAGTTCCCCAACAACTCCTACTGACTTGCTGGTTCTCCCTCTGCCTCTTCCTTCTTCCACTGGGGAAGGAGGGAGTAGGAACTGGCTCAGTGGCATCGATTAGGGAAAGGAAAAGGGAGAGTGGAGATGCTAATTCTGGAGAAGAGAAGAGTTTCTTATGATTGGTGAGGGGATAATGTAGAACAAGGAAGCAGACATCACAAGAGGCAAACAGAAGAAATTAAAAAGATGCTGCTTTGGAGGTACGAGCGGGGACAGTATAGTATATCCCATTTTTTTTTTGCATTTTTTTGCCCCCAAATGCCTGGGAAAGGGCCACAAACACTGTGGGGCACATGAGTATGAAAATATGATTTTTTTCAGGAATATTGCCTGCCAAGGACCCATGGGGTGCAAAGCAACCTCCCAAACTTCTACAGTTGCCCACCCCAACAGGCACACAAGCACACAATGACAAGAGCACACACTTCTTGCAGCCTCACTTTTTTTTTCAGACAGAGAAGAACCTGGACAATGTAGAGGAAAATCTGAGAAGAATTAAAGTATGACACAAAACTACTCAGTAAAAAAGAGAACAAGGACACATATCCTAATGGTGAGCTTCACCTGTGAGAACTAATGGGAGAATTTCTCTCCCTCTCCTTGTCTCCATAGGAGTGTATGAAATAATAGCCTGCTCCCTTCTCTCTGTCCACAAATAGGGTAGAGAATTTCAAGAGGTCTGAAAGGGTGAAAAAAGTAATTGTAAGGATAGAGGCAGAAGAATTTGTAATTACCTGCTGTGTGTGCAATGATTGTCTTTGTGCTAGAAAATCTCACTGACAGCACTTGCAGCAAGCGCAAATTGGTGGCTTTCTTGGAAGAAAAGGCAACACAGCTACATGTCCAGTCTCTTCAGTGCATCAGGGTTCATGAGAACTTCTTGGACAAAACAGAGAGAAAATTGGTCATACAGAACCAACAGGAAGAAACTACAAATGAAAACAAAGAGGACTATAATACTGAGGAAGCACCCTGGAGGACGGTCACTGTTAGGAACAGACCACTCACAAGGGATCTAGAGTCACTCCAGCTAAGCCATCACTTCCTACATCTTTTTGAGGACAACAGTGGTGAAGAAGCCAAACAAGAGACCAGCAGCAGAAGTCACTGCATGCCAGGGAAGGAGCCAATCTAACCATCAGATGCATCAAGAAGAAAAGAAAACTACCGGTGGCAGAGCTTTTATTGCTCAGGGGTATAGAGGGATTTGTGTGCCAGCTGGGTAAGATGAATTGGGACGTGTGCTATCTTCCTGGTGCACATATCCAGGATATCACTGACAACTTGCCAAAGAAACTAGAAAGTACCCCCTTTCTCCTGATTCATGTGGGCCCATATGAGATGGCCAAGAACACCTTTGAGCAGATCACCTTGGATTACAAAGCCTGAGCAAGAAAGTGAAGAGTTTAGAAGCACAGGGGGTATTCTTGCAAATTCTACCAGTGAAAGATGGAGGGACATGGGGATTGTAATAATCTGCAGGTGGATGACTGGATATGCAGATGGTGTTGATGGGAGAGGTTTGGCTTTTGGGATCATGGTCTTCATTTTTTAGAAGGAGGGCTACTGGCTACAGAGGCAGTGCATCTCACAAAGATCGGGAAAATGTCTTTGGAAGAAGCATGGTGTCTCATCAAGAGGGTTTTAAACTATATCAGTTGGAGGGTTGGAGATGATAAACATGTTTCCAAGGCAAGCTCTAAACACAACGATTTGAATTCTATAGGCGAAACAGAGAGAGGATGGGAGCTACAGCAAAAGCTGCAGCAAAATTAAAGATGAAACAAAAAACGGCATTAGACATCTTTATACCAATAAAGTTTTTCTACTAATTGAATCAGCATCACAATAGCCATCTCTGATATATTACAGAAGACTGTCCTCTTGTGGGAGATAGCTGTTAACACTCATGAATCAATTTAACACAGGATTGGCTGAAGCATCAAGCATTTATTTAAAAAAATACGTTTCTGCTGACACGGGTGTTCTCAAGAGAGAAGGACCCCCTCCCACAAAACAACACACATTTTATCCCCTACGCCAGCTTCCCTCCCCTTGGGCAGGACCCAAAAGTTACAACCCTATCAGAATCGCCTAAGAAATGCCCCCTTCACCATATTTACAGTATATATGATCATGCACATAATCACGCTTTAACCTTGTGCTTTCTTAACTCTCATTTGCTATTCCAAAATGCCCATCAACCAGATTCTAACCTCCCATTTTGCTAAACAAGGTCAAATTCTTTTCTTGTTTTTGTTACCCACTTTCAGCTTTTGCTGACCTTTAGTCTGCATAAGCGGGTGCCTCCCCAAAAAGGAGTACATTCATCTCACTATTGAATCCTTATCTCTATGTGCCTGGTTCCCTTTCGCTCCAAGGTCTTCTCTGGCTCCAAGCTGCCAGTTTCTAAAATTTATGCTTCTTTAGACTCCATTGTATTTCAAAAGCTCACATACTAAAGTATATGTGTGTAAATATATTTAAAAATGTGTTATAGGCTATAAGCTAATACATATGTTAGTAATACTTGTTAATAATATTGCAGAAACTAAAATATATTTTACTTCTCACACCTCTATTGTCAGGTGCAAATCTATTTCAAGATAAAGAATCTCAAGGAGGGAGAGCAGGGATTGTGAAACTGCCCAGAGTTATGCCCTGGATAGCAAATCTTAGCAGCAGGCACAAAGATCAGCTCGGATAATTTCTCACCACTGTGGAGATATGTATTGTGTTTCTCTATAACCTGTAGTAATCATTGTCAGATTTGCATCTCTATTTATAAATTAACATATGTATATTTCATATAAATCTGGAGCCTTTTTTTTTTTTTTGCCAGTATATACTTAGTAGGGATGTAAAAAATATTTGCAAATTTTCTGATGCTCAACAGGAAAAGGTGTCTTAATATTTTGAGAAAAGTCCCTGGGAAATGGCAATCAGATTTCTTCAGCACTCTGCAACAAGAGACAGAACAATTGGTGATTTGTTGTTGTTTTCTATTTTGGTTTATTTTTCTTTAAAAAAAAAACACCCAGTTTTGCATTAGAAGCATTGTATTTTGTGCAAAATGCAACATTTTTCAATGCTAAAACATTTATTTGCACACATAAACAATACTTTCACAAAAAATGTCAAATGTGAAAAAAAAATGCACAAAAAGTCCTGCTATGTGTCCAGCAGGGAAAAACTTTCAAAATGCTTAGCTTTTGCACTGTAAAAGAAAAGAAAAAGGAACATTTAAGCTTCCTAGTATATTGTCACCCTCATCTATGATCTAGTGCTGCCTCTCTGCCTTAAAAGTATCTGCAGTGGTTCCCCCCAACAGAGAAGGAGAGAGCAAACTTAGCAAAAGGAATTGCCTTCCTTATTACCATAATATAAGTGACCTCCTTTCACCTTTCCTAAGACTGCAATCATACTTCCAAAACCCCCACAGTTCCTCAAAATACAGCCTATTGTTTGCATTCTAAACATGCACACTGTGTAAATTGTACTGTCACTACTCTGAATGTATGCTTTTATACCTATAGCAAAATGCTATGAGAAGTTGATGAAAAAATAGCTGCTGAGTACAATGAGGAGTTTTCAGATCATTTTGCTTTCTCGGAGTATATTAATGCAGTCTGCAAATAATTCTTCCTCTCCATCACACTTCACACCTTCAGACTCCCTGGATCATCCACTAATATTACCCAAATGACAGAGGCAATTAATCAGAAGACTATGCAAAATGTGTACCTTCAGAAGGCAAGCGCTGCTGAGAGTTAAGCATACATGGAACAGAATTTACATTAATAAGTGACTGTTTACAACCTCAGGTGATTTCCATAAAAGTCTATTAGCTTTTAATAATAGAAAAATGAGAAATGGATTACTATACAGGATAAGGAGTTATTTTTCTGCCATGCTAATTTTGGAGAAAAGGTTGCACTTGGACAGTTGTAAGCAAAGAATTCACAAGACTACTTATCCCAATATTTCTGCATATGTCCACTTATTGAAAGGTTTGAGGAGAAGAAGGGAAGGTTATAGGAAGCAAAGGGAGAGATCTCTAGGTCTTAAAATTATTAAGGTCTGGTTATACAGCTAAGTTTGGACTTTTGTGATCTGAGTACAGCTCTGCAACTGATTCATAGCAAAGCCTGGGGCAAGTAATTTATCCCACCTGTCATGATTATAAAAACTTCCACCCACCTAGGAGAGTGGGTAATTCATCAGGTATTGGTGGAAACTCTGGTGAATACAGCAGGCACAAATTTACTGTAGTGAGCTTGTAGAAAAAAATGTTGGCCAGTAACTGGGAAAATATAAATTAAATAGGATTTTTATGGTTCCAAGAATATTTAGATTTCAATAAGAAGCTAACTTACCTTTGTCAGTATCTGTGCCATGGCTGGCCTGGTTATTCAAAATGGGTGAGTTATCAGATACTATGAATTTACTATTGTTTCTCTTGAGCCTGAATTCTGAAACTTCATTATGATTAAATGTATACATTTAAATGTAACGTCAAAGGCTTTCACAGCTGGAATCCATGGGTTGTTGTGGGTTTTTCAGGCTATGAGGCCTTTGGACACTGCGTTTTGTGGTCCCTATGTAGACTTGCCCATAGCTGCAAGGTATGTGGTAAACTCCTGTAGAAGTTAGAGGATCCCTCTTGTCCTTTGCTGAACGTAGCATTTCTTGAATTTTCTTGGTCGGTCTGTAGATTGTTTGGAGGTTATGTTTCTTCATCAGTTTCCCTATTTAGTCAGTGACTCCTTTGATGTATGGTAAAAACACATTTCCTTTGGGTGGCTGTTTATCCTCACCCCTGTGGTTTTTTCTGGGTCTTGAGGCTCTTTTGAAGTCTGAACTAGAGTAACCGTTAGCCTGTAGAGCCCAGTTTAGATTATTCAATTTGTCTTTCAGAAGGTAGGGCTCAGCGATTCTTTTTGCATGGTCTGTCAGAGTGTTTATTGAGCTCCTTTTTTGTCCCGGGTGATGGTTGGAGTTTTTGTGTAGATATCTGTTAGTGTATATAGGTTTTCTGTAAACTGTGTAGCCCAACTGTTGGTTAGGTTTGCAGATGACTAGGACATCCAGAATGGTAGTCTTCCTTCCTTTTCTTTTTCCATATTAAATTGGATGTTTGGTTGGATCTTGTTCAGATGGTCCAGAAACATGGTCAGTTCCTCTTCCCCATGGCTCCAAATGGTGAAAATGTCATCCACATAACAGAACCATATAGTGGGCTTTTTTGGTGCTGTTTCCAGGGCTTGCTTTTCAAAATGTTCCATGTAAAAGTTCACTATCTCAGGGCTAAGTGGGCTTCCCATGGCAAAATGCAGGCAAAATGTCAGGAGCAAATACTACAAGAACACGGCCTCATAGCCCGAAAACCCCACAACAACCTATACATTTATACATCCCTTTTTCCACACTGGGGATGTAATGGATAAATTTTCCTTCTCTAAAAATAAAGTGAGTTTTAATTTTACTCATGCTAGAGTTCTAAATTAGCCTCCATGGTCTACATAATGTTTTAAGAAGCAGAGTAACCAGAAATCCCAAACAATTCACTTTTTAAAGCAAAAATAAAATCAAATTAGATTTTTTTTGTTTTTTTAATTGACTGATTAAAAACACAAAGAAAAACAGCAAAGTAACAATACACACAATGACACTACATACATCAAATATACCCCAAAAAAGAAGAAGAACAAGACACAAAATAACCTACACAATAAACTTGTAACACCCCTGAACTGGGAACCTAATTATTTTATATAAAAATAGTGAGCTATAGAGATACTGAAATGTAGGTAGAAAATCTCTGTTTTCTGTCATACATTCTGAAGGTATCTGGCAATTGGCTCACGGAAACTTAAAAGGATGGTCAGCAGCCATCTTCATAAAAAGGATGGAAACATTTGGCTTCTTCAGGGCATGGTTCACAATATATATCTAGACACAGTTCCTTTTTCTTTCCGAGTTCTGTTTTGGAGTTTGAAAGAGTTCTTTGGGAAGATGCATTTGGAGTTTTGAGAGTTTTAGTTCAGAGTTTCTCTCAGAACTGCAAAAACAATGGAGATGCTAAACAGCCCAGATTTACAAGACAATGGTATTTGCAGACTCCCCTCCTTACAGGAGTGTCTGAGATGTTTTCTACCAGCTGAAGGATTCTCGATGGGTATCGTATGTCATCAAATCCTTTCTGTTTCTCTCTCTCTTTCTTAATTTTCATCCCTTTCTAACTTTATAGCCTTGTATGCTTGTTGGAGTGTGTGAAGTTGAGTGCTTGTAAGACCTTTAACTTTTCATGCTTGTTGTAGTGGGTGTAGTTAAGTAATTGTAGGGACTTTTACATTTATGTTAATAAAATACTTACATTTGAACAATTTGTGTGATTTTGTCAGGACTTGACCCAGTTAAAATTGGGTTGCAAGATCCTGCTTAAGTTACCCTGCCTCTCGTAAAGCTAAACAGTGCTCTGAACTAATTTCCCCACAATTTTGATAGATTTTGGGAATCCCCTTAAGGGAGCCCCAAGCAATCAGGGTAACAAATTAACAAAAAAAACAAAACCCTTCAAATATCCAACTAAACGACAGAAAAGCACTAAACTACATATAGTTCCCACCCCTGCTGCAAACAGTGAACAGTAATCTGATGGTGGTAACGAAATATTTACTTATAAACTTAAATTTAAACTGCCTATTAATTATCTTCATAATAAATCTAAACTTACAATGTGTGATAATTAATAAATCTAAATACATTATTAATAATAATTCTAACTGAATTATTAAAAATCATAAACTTAAAAATTACATAACAATTAATAATTAGTAATTTGTTCCTATCCTATTCTATATAAAAATTAATGATTCTTACAATAATAATTTTCTATTTAGTATTTATTCTTTAATAAAAGCAACAAATAAAGTAACATTATTTTCTGACTAATAAAAAATGACTGAAGAAAATTTACCTATATATGGTCCTGCTTGAGCAAAAAATATCTATTTTTAAACATTTTTATAATATTTATAAAATAACCAATATATAAAAACCAAAGTTTGTGAATCTGCCTGTGTCAGGCAAAGACCTGACCTCATATGATTGGCTGTGTCAGGCGAAAGCTTCATATGATTGGCTGCCTAAGAAGATTCTATGGAATCCTGGGGTTTGTAGTCTAAGGAGGGGCCTTTAGAATTCTCAGCTAGAGAGTTCTTGGGCCTGGCCAGTAGCTATGGAGATGGGGCCTAGTAGTAAGGAGGAGGGCAATGTATTTGCATAGAGACTGAACCTTTGTATATTAATAAATCTGAATACAGACTGGATTGAGGAATATGGGGAAAAGTTACAGATACCGGACAAGACAGTTTGGGGAATTAGAGACACGGGGTCTCAAATTTTTCTAACAATTATTACCTATGAGAAAATGAAATCCCAGGCAATCCTACATTATACACTACACTACTTATAAATACATTATACACTAGTATTTTAAAATATTTAAAATTTAAAGCTAATTAAAAATGGCCACAAAACTCCTGCTTGAAATATTTGCAGTCTAGAATTGTGACTGGTATAGGCAAGATACCTCACCTGAAAAGTAATATAAGGTAGATATAACTAACAGCTAGAGTAACTACAACCTGTCCCTAGAGATGTGGAATGAGTGGTGGCACTTACAACACTCCTTGAGGCCTGCTGCAGTCTGTTTGGGAAACAATAGTGTGAATATTTTCTTTGGTCAGACACATCACTAGATAATGGAAATCAACTCAAGGCAGCTGACATGGCCATCTGTGCCTTTTGTCTTTGGTATAAAGAAAATAACCAAAACAGAAAAACAAAGCAGAAAACTGTAATGAATAGGATCAGCATAATAAGGCAAACAGATACTCACCCAAAGGTCCATGAAGGTGTTCAGAGGAGTATGACCACGATGGGAAAAGATCTTGAAACCAAACCCTATGAGATTCTTGAAAAATAAACAAGAGAAACAATGCAGAGACATAAGTAAAACAAAACTTAAACATTTTTTTAAAATATACATGGAAAACAAAAAGTTTTGCATGCCCAAACAATAATTTTTAAAATTCCTGCTGAAGTAAGCAAAACAGAGATTAGGAAAGAAGCTAATGAAACCAGAGAGGTGATTTCACACGCCAAACAGAATGGGAACATTGTTTTAGGCTGACTTGATGACATGGGGGGAAGACTAATCACACTCACACACAAACTTTGTTTTTTAGGAACTCATTCATTCTTCTCGCCTTCCAAGTGGTACAAAACAAAATATGAAACAAAGGCAAAGTTTCTTTTCTTGCTTCTTAGAGCTCTGGGGAATAAGAAAAAGTCATTCAAAATATTGTGATCCCAGAAAGTTTTACAGAACATGCAGAACTGTTGGGCTTATCCACTTTAGTCTCAGTTTTATTCCTTCTTCTGGTGCAGACTGATAATGTTTGTCTCCAGTCCTATCTGGAATGCACTTTGGGGCCCCATTTTGGGATAAAGGCTGGATATAAATATTATATGAATGAATGAATGAATCCAGATGCCTGTCAGGCCTGCCTCTTGACCAGAAATATGAAAATTACTGAAAATTAGTAGAGAAGAGTTAATGTGTTTGCATTAAAAGGAAGAAATGTATTTGTTAAATTGTCATTTTAATTTAGGTTAAATGTCTACATCAAAAGGCTTACCAGAATGAAGCTGAAAAATGACACGTTATGATTTGACTGTTCTTGCCTCGTCTTTGTTAGAACCTTAGGACAGAAAGAGAACAACTGGGTGAACTTTTGTAATCCCATTTCTCATCTGTTTCACCACAACCATTTCTCTTGCTTCCCCTTTCTCCTCCTTGTAATCTCCGGTCCTTATACCTACTCTTTTACTCATTCCCTGCCTTTTAACCTTTAGTAGTCATATAATTCTGCGTCAACATGTGTAGCATCTCTTATTCTTCACCTTTGTATACTGTATATTGTTGGTCTGATTTAGAAATATGTGTGTGGGAACTTAAGCTAAATATCCTAAACCTTAAATATTATTATTAGAATATTTTAACGCTCATATGACAAATGACCAT
The DNA here is from genome assembly GCA_948474755.1 of Ctenosaura bakeri. Taxonomy (NCBI): domain Eukaryota; kingdom Metazoa; phylum Chordata; class Lepidosauria; order Squamata; family Iguanidae; genus Ctenosaura; species Ctenosaura bakeri. The sequence goes on from CAOLHI010000645.1 coordinate 261,896, forward strand.
TCAAGGATAATGAGCAGTAACTATTCTGAACATTATAATGACTATTATAGTCAAAGGGAAAATACAAAAGATCCCTTCATTAATAAATCTCAGCAATTCATTTGTGAGTTGATTGACAAATCCAGTTCAATGATATTGAACGGTAATCTGGAAGGTGATCAATATGAGGAATTCATCTATTTTGTCCAAAAGGGGGCAAGTCTGATTGATTTTGTACTAATAACTCTTTCCCTAGTGGAAGCCACTGTATACAATGTATTCCTGTAGAGTTACAATCATTTTGCTTATTCTTTGCTGGTGCATGCACCTGGTGGTAGTCTGTTTGAAATGCAAGAATAGCCTTAATAGCTTCTTAGAGCTTATTAAAGCAAAGCTTCAAAGTATTAACATATATTCACATTCTGTTGACAGAGTAACCATTAGCAATGTATCTGTTTGTGACAATCAACACTTGTAACAAGACTTGTGACATCAAAAGGCTGGATGGGTGAGTTGCCCCTTGCCCAATGTTACCATGCTGCAGCCATGGGCGGAAATCAAAAGATGGGGGCTAACACCAGAAGGGTGAGAGATTGTGGTGGGCATGTCTTCATCAGCAGTGTACACATCCTGGCTCCTGAGATGAAAAGTATGTAAATACTTGTATGTCTGGGAAATTGCAACAAATAGTGGGGTGATTCGATGTGTGTGTGATGATAACCAATCTTTGGTGTGCAGGCTAACTTTCAAATGAAATTGAGCTTTAATTTAGCTTGTGCTCAATTGTAACACTCCGGCCTCAGGATTGTTTTGCAAATGTTACTTTGTTGCTTGCTTTTCTGAAATAAATACAGTAGGCCTTTCACATCGAAGAATAGGGACAGAGAACCCTCGCAAATGTAAAAAAATCATGAATAGGTGGGCACTGTCCCTCTAAGCTCCTGCCAGCTGCCAGCCTGTGCCCTCTGCAGGCCAGAACATGCAGGGAAGAGGCAGCTTTCCTCTGGAGCACCCTAATGGATGGAAGTCCTGGGGCATGCAGAGAGGCAGTGATCGCCAGCCCTGCACCATCCTGTGGGCTTATTCTGGAGTGCCCACCCGGGCAGAGGTCCCAGGGCATGCAGGGAAGGGATAATTGCCCACCTTGCATGATCCTGCCCTGCACACTCCTGCTGCTCCCGCGGAGGGCCCGTGAGGGCTGTGGGAAGGGAGTGCAGGGAAGGGATGATCTTTCCCCCTCCCTGCCCCTGGCCAAAAGGCCAGGGAATGGGAGGGAGAGAATAGGGAGAGGCCAGCGGTCACTTCGCAAATAATCAAATTCGTGAAAGTGAAACCCACCAATGTAGGGAGAGAACTGTACTTCAAAACAGAATAAATGCTTTAAAACTCTGAACTTATTCAGTGCAGGTTAGCCAGAACATAACAATGGACTTCTGATACAACTTTTGGACTAGCTAAAGGCCACCCTCATGCTTCTGTGTGCATCTTGCTCAGGTAAGATGTGACAGACCCAGACTGGACTGACTACCCGACCGCCCTTACAACTCAGGCTGTTACCCTGAAAATTGGGGGTATCTTAAGGGCACCCAAACCAGGCTTCAAAAACTAGGGAATTAGCAGAGCTACTCAGCAAAACTTATGAGAGGTCAGGGCAAGGGATCTTCAACTCTATGTCTACGGGGTCAGAACCATGCAAGAATCAGAGAAATAATCTAAAATAGTTTTTATTACACAAAACTAACACACGTTATCAAATATTCTTGCAATCATACAAGGGCTACAGAAATAAAGATGGAAATAAGCGGCCAAGTGGGAGAGAGGGCATACGGACCTTAGCCTAGGCATCCTGAAAGAAGGAGAAGATTAGCACAGGCTCAGTGTAAAGCACCAAGGGGAGGCTGGATCCCGGGCTGGATGGATGGTAGCAGCGGGGTCTCGCAGAGGAGTAGGGATGTGAGTCGTGGTTGGTTCTCAGCAACGTCTGAGAGGTTTGTATGGGAGGCTTCAGTAGCAGCGAAAAGGTGTTACCCTGATCTCTGGGGGTCCCAGGAGGGGCACCTAAATAACCAAATAACAACACACTTTTGGGGAGAATTAGCTGGAGCACTCACTAAAGCTAGTGAGAGGCAGGGTAACTTAGCAGGATCTTGCAACCCAGCGTCTACGGGGTCAGGTCAGTCAAGCAGCCAGATGGGTTAAAATAGCCCAAAATGATGTTTATTAAGTACAGATAAATAACAAAGACACCACAGTCACACAGATAACTAAAGAATCAGAGACTGACTTGAAATAGGGATTTTTAGAGGGAAATGGGTGAAACGACACCTGTCTCATAGTCCTGGACCTTGAGAGCGAAGTTGGGGTGCAATGAAGAAACTCAGCGTGGCAGAGCGGTCCGAGCAATCCGGGGTTGAGCAGTCTCAGTTACCGGAACTGAGGGGAAGGCTCGCCAGGCAAAGTGGCAGCAAGGCGGTCTGGAACTCGGTAGCGATCCAAGGAAGGTCTCGGAATCAGAGGTTTTTATAGGGTGAATTGTGACTGCAGGCCATACCTTACTCAGTGAGAACAATACGTTTTAGGAGCAGGACAAAGCCTTGGAAAGGTCAGAATTTAGCATGATTGACATGAAGCCAAATTAACAATAGAGTAGCCAGTATGCAAATGCGGAGCGCTTAGTACAGCTTTGTTAGGTTGCCTGCTTGGGGCAGGGAGCCTTTGTTAGTATCATGCATATGCAATGAGGTGTTTGCCGGAGAGGTCTCTGAAGCGACGAACCTGCTCTGTCTGGCCTGCCTGGGTGGAGAATGGAATGTCCAGCAATTATCGGCTGCACCTGTTTATGTGCTTGTCCGGAGGCCTCACAAACACGTGGAGTGGGGTGGCAGAGGAAAGCCGAATTGTTTGATATCAAAGTGATATCAAGTGCTATCTCTGGGTAGGCCTGGACCGCAGTAACAAAGGGTCCTTCTGTCCGGTCTAGGAGGCTCTCCAAAGAGGCTCCAAAAGTGGGGAGTTTTATAGCCAATTTCTGTCCTCAGGCCAGGTATCGGCTAGCAAAGTATCTTTAATGGGCAATAAGTGCGGCATATAATGTTAGGCAAATATCGCGACCCCTCCTTGGTATTGTTTTTTTACTGGGAAGGCCAGATGCGTGATAGGTTTAAAATTCTGAATTGATAGGTTTTGTTTGTTTGGCTACACACAGTTCATCATCATAGTGTCCAGGAGCGAGTCTATTGTCTGCCTAGAGATACGTGATTCAGAACAATAGGTCAGTCTTTTAGCCTAAAGGACGTTGTCTACGTTCCCATACAGCAGAGGGAGATGGTATTGCTTTTAGAGATTTCCCATTCAACACCAATTTTGTTTTTAACTGTAACTGACCTTTGCTAACCAATATCCAGGTTGGGGGGAGTCAAGCCAATTTTAGGGGTCCTCTCTTGGGATTACTTTGGAATGTAACAAGGTGGCCGCCGTGGGCTCTTGCTGGCTGGTGTTCAGGAAATGAATAAACAATCATACTCCAGTCATTAACTAATATAAGTGGTTTTGCTCTTGTCACCTAAATGTTGTACTGCCTCAGTCCTAAAGGATTAACAAAAAGCAAGAAGTAGAAATGCAAAAAACTCAATTTTGGGTATTGGTGCAAATGGTAAATGGAAAATTTGTTAGCTTTTTATAGAATTTTCTCTCAATTAATATTTTAATGACTTAATTCATTAATTAATGAATGCATTATTATTATTATTATTAATGCTTAAATTGTAATTTAAGTCTTTTTTTTAAAATATAAGAAGCCTTTTACATGAAAAACTATTCAACATAATTGATAACTAAGGCTGTCTCCAGATGGTTAAAATCACTGGAAATGCCAGTTTTTGTTTCTGTACAAACAGATTTTATTTCCAATGTCCATAATGTTTTTCTTATTTCAATACATTTCCCATGAACTCCCAGCACTATCCAAAGCTTTATACCAACTATACATCTTTAATCAGGTACATCAAAAATGAAAAGGATCAGTACTTGCCTGTGTGTTTTTACTGCCTAAGAACTTGTCAAGGTGGAAGCCAAGTAAACACAGTGATTGTTTCCAGCACACAGAGCACACAGAGATCAAATAGCAAAAGAGTTTGCACCTAAACAAAATGATCCTAAAGCTTCAGCTAACAACTATAATTCCTGAATAATATGGGGGGAAAAGACTCAGTGAGAATTGGTGAAAATATTTTTTTGGAATGTTGCATGATGATAGATGTGGCACATGATCAAGGAGAGAAACCTGGCATATTTCAGGGGAGAACTGGATGCAAATGCATGAATATGCAGGTGCAAACAAAAAAGAGAAAAGAACTGGAAATGCTTGATATTTTCAGGCACTCTAGTTGAGCCCTGAATGGCTTTTAAATGTACTCTGCTCCTTACTAATGCTTTCATAGTTCCTACCCTGCTTCTCTACAGCTGTGCTGCCTAGTGAACATGAAGGGAAACAGAGCATGCCCTCTCCTGGGCATTTTTGTAACACTGTGGAAGAAACCAGAAGAGGTGATAGCAGGGAGGGTGCTGATCTGAGATTAGAAACCTAAACATGTGCATGTGTATATGGCTTCCTGAACAGGGAGTTAGGAAGGGAGTTTTAACAGAGATTAGGAAAACTCTGTCAGTGTTGGATGATTTTGTATTATTGTGATAGCAAGAGTATTCTCATACTCCTGTCCTAGGCTGAGCTGTGGACCATTCTATTCTGTATTGGTCAGGCCTCATTTGGAATACTGTGTTCAATTCTGGGCACCTCAATTCAAGAAGGATATTGACAAGCTCGAACATGTCCAGAGGAGGGTGACCAAAATGGTGAAGCCATGAAGCCCTATGAGGAGCGTCTTAGGGAGCTGGATGGGGTCTCTTCCAGTTCTATGATTCTACGATTTAACTGATAAAGGGATGCAAATGTCCTCCATCTAAGGTTGCTGTATCACACAGACAGCTGGTTTTACTTGGATTCAAGGTAAGCCACCTGGTACGTGTTGGGACCATCGTTTAGCCTGGATGCCAGCTTGTTTTCTTGCTTCCCCCCCTTTTTTTTTTCTAATAAGTCTCAAACCTTGTAGAAGCTGAGATTTGGGGCAAAAAGAAAAAAAAGGAGGCACTCTTTTGCCAAATTGTACTGTAAAAAAAACAAGCCCAGTCTGGAATTTGAGGCATTAGGGAAGCAAGAGTGAGCAGTTTGGATGCAAGAACCAAATGGGAACTGCACTGCAAGGTGAGGTGAAGGAATGAGTAGGAGAGACAGAAGAGTGGGCAGGATGAGCAGCAGTGCACAAGAAGCAGTGACACAAGATGAGTCATGGGGAGGGAGTAGGAGAGGTAGCTGAATGGTGCAAACAGTGCAAAGAAGAGGTTCATGGAGAAGGCATGAGTGAGGTGAGGGAGCAGAAGGGATGAAAGCAGTGTGTGCAAGCAGTGTGGAACAAGTAAGCAAGGTGCACACTGCAAGAGGGTGAGGTGAGGCAAGAGAGGGAGTAGGAGAGAAAGTGAGCCGTGGCGAGCAAGGAAAGAGTGAAGGGCACACTGTAAGGACGTGAGGTGAGGCAATGGCAGGAATGGGATTGATGAGAAAGTGAGCAGATTAAGTGGTGGCTTACAAGAAGCAAAGGAACAGTGCACCACAAAGGTGAGAGAGGGAGTAGGAAAGATGGTACAGCAAGCAGTGTGAGTGGCGGCGCCCAAGGAGTAAGCAAGGGACATGCCACAGTGGTGCAAACTGAGACAATAATAGGAGATATGGGAGAGCAAGCAGTTCTTTTTTAAAAAAAATAATTTCTTTATATTAAATTTCATTGAATCAAGAAGGAGAACATTTGACTGTGAGAGCTGGGAGGCACCGTCTTCAGCTGGGAGGCGTCGTCCTGAAGATTATCACTGCTGTGGGTTATCAGTAGAACCTTTGTTTGGAACCTGGTTCGTTTTGTAACCCAGAAGACAGGGGTCCAGTCAGAGGTGGACAGGTGACTGAAACCAGAACCATGAAGGGTCAGACAGCAAGCAGTGGAGGGGTGCACTGTGAGGTGGTAGGCGAGACAGGATTTTGAGAGGTGTGAGCAGCTGTACACAAGAAGTAAGCAAGGGGCTCATTGTGAGGATATGAAGTGGGGCAAATGAGTGAGCAGGAGAGATGGGAGAGTGAGTGGTGCAAGCGGCAGAACTCCGGAAACAAGAGTGTAAGGTGAGGTGAGGAAGAGAATAGGAAAGAATGGAGAGTAAGAATGGCAGAGGCAGGGTGCAAGAGAGCAAGAGAGGTAGGCATGAGGAGAGTAAGAGAGGGAGATGTAGTGTCACAAGAACAGAAGGAAAGTGGGGAGGAGATGCAGCAGAACAACAGAGAGACTGCATCATGGCAGAGGCTTGAGGGGAATCCAGGGAGAGGGAAGAGCAGGGATGGGACCTTTTAAGAACACAAAAGCAGAGGCACAGCAGCAGCAGCAGCAGAAGTCATTCAGGAAGAGGGAAAGAAGGAGCTGGGAAAAGGCAAGGGTGGAGGGCAGACAGAAGCTCATTGAAGCAGATGATTGATGTGAATTTTCAGCTTTTTGAGGACATGGATTGAAATAAATTAGGAAGACAGGATAAAATCTTTTTTGATGGATTAATTCCACATTTATTTGCCTTGGGCGTATTGTAAGCCCCCTAATACACCTAAAAACTATGTCCTGAGAATCCTAATTATTTTATATCAAACATAGTGAGCCATAGAGATATACTGGAAGGACACATAGGCAGGAGAGCTATGAGATCAAAAGAGTAGCTGTTTCCTGTCACATCCTGGGTAAATCTGGCAAATGGCTCACAGGCCACTTGAATGGATTTTCAGCAGTGATCAGGACAACAATTACTCTATGAGAATAAACAAACAATGCAAAACAGCCTGGAATTTGACTCTTTGAGGAATGCATCTCCGGAGAGATACTGATCTTGCAGGAAACTACAGAGAAGGTTGGTTGTATTTTCTTTGAACTACAAAAGAAAATAATCCATCTTAATAAAAGATGCAACCATCTGGTTTCATAGGACATATGACTAGGCGCATTTTCTGATTCTTTTTGGAGAGTTTTTGGAGTTTGAAAGATTCTTTTTGGAGTTTTGAGAGCTTAGAGTTGGGGGTTCTCTCAGATCTGCAAAAACCATGAAGCTGGTAAGCTCCCCTCAGCCCTTAAAGGCATGGCTGAGATCGTTTTGTCCCAGCTGAAGACTTCTGGATTGGTATAGTATTAAATCAAACTCTTATGTCTCTCTCTCTCTTCTAATTTTCATCTATTTCTAACTTTCTATAGTCTTGTATGCTTGTTGAAGTGAGTGAAGCTGAGTGATTGTATAAACTTTAACTTTCTATAGTCTTGTATGCTTGTTGTAGTGAATGCAGCTGAGTAACTGTAGGGACTTTACATCTATGTCAATAAAATACATTTGAACAATTTGTGTGATTTTTGACTGGGCCTGAACCCATAAACATTGGGTTAAAAAGATCCTAAATACCCTGACCTCTTTGCATAGCTAAAGCAGTGCAGAGCTATTTTCCCCCCACAAAAGACAATTTTGACAGCTTTTGGGAATCCTCTTAAAGGAAGCCCCTAAGCAAATAGGGTAACAGAATATTATGGGAATTTGAACTGTTTACTCACGCACGTGTCCTAATAAATTTAAGCGTATATAAGAGAAGAATACATCTACAATGTAAATTCTACCAGGGAAACAAAACAGCAGCTACAAAGATGAGGATGTCAAAAGGGCTTTCTGTGGATTTTCATGGATCTGTAGCTCTTTGCCAGTTGATGGCATAAATAGATGGATAGATAGATATTGACCTGATTGGGGGAAGACAGTAACACTCCTACAGGAGTGTTTGTGCTTGGCAAAAATAATGTTCTGTTTTTCTTTTATTTGTACTCCACTATAAATGTACGACATGATATGTACGACACTTGATATATTTTTCTTCTCTCTTTTAATCTACATAGCAATCCTGTAAGGATCAGTTATTGACAAGTAGTTGCAGCCCATAGTTATACAGTTAATTCCACAATTAAGCAGAGATTTGAACCTGGGTCTCCCTGTTCTAAGTCTAGCACTTTAAACATGACTCTGTATTTGTTCTCCTGGATCAGTTGTAAGTGTAAAAATGGTATGAAGTTTGAAATGCAGGAGGAAGGGGGAAAAGCAACAATTCATCTCTCCGATTTGTGTAACTAGAATAATTTATATTATATGCAAATTAGATGCCCAAATTTGAAGATGTGGAATATGACCACCCTACATCCATTCCAAATGGTCACTTGTCTTCAGTGATCAGATCTAGTTTTTTACTGATATTGCTGTTATTACTATATCTCTGTACAAGACACACAAAACAGACAATTAAAACAATGAATGCCATGTGTGCAAGAAGCAAGAATTATGGACCAGTGGATTAAAATTTCAACACAAATTTAATTTAAAAAGACAGAAGGATTTAGGGGGAAAGCTACAGGGAATAAAATGCTGATAATAATAATATCATACATGTACAAGGAATTGAAGGACACTAGAACAGGAAGTACCAATTTCTAAATAAGATAGTAATAATATGAGTTTTATCTTATTCAGTGGACAAGTTAAGGAGGGAGGCATAAAAGCCTATATATTTCAAACACAAGAAACCAGTAGTAGTGGAATTACATACAAGCAGAATTAGAAGGTGGCCAAAGGGAGAAGCTGGAATATTTATTAGTGGAGGAATAAAAGAGGATAAGCTGAGGAGGGAAAAAAAAGATAGAAGGAGAAGAGAAAAAGGAAAAAGACCACGTTAACAGAGTTAACAGAGAGAGTCCAGCTTAACTTCCAAGCTGTAAAACAACAGCAGCAGCAGCAACAACAAAAAAGCTCTTAACTCTTACAACATGATCTCTCTCAAACTCCAAATACCCACAAGTACTGGGAAAACCTGTGGGTCATTAGTTTTAACCAGGTCATAGTTCTTCTCCCCAAATCACATCAATTAGAGGCCTTATCAAATACTGTAATCTTAGATTGAACGTGGCTACACCTATCCTCTTAAGGGTGAATACACCCTACTGTCTTGTGTATCGTATACTGTTTCAGAGAAAATGAAAACGTTTTTTAAAGGAAGGCTCCTTTTCAGGAAACAACATTTATGCGAGATTAGAATCGGAATTCATGAAAAAAAGATCTTTCTCATAACATCCAAGATCATGGGCCAGAATAGCAGAGAACATCAAAGGCTTAAGATAATGTTCAAGGAATCCCTACAAGGCTGGTTTGATATTGACTAACCGTGGCATCAGTTAATCCTTTGTAGTTTTTATAAGAGAGACAGCAGGTTATTCACTTTTACAGGTTTCGGCACACATGGATTTGATTATTCAAGAGTTATTTTATTTCATTTATTTTAAAAAATTCTTACTCTATTTGCCCCTGCCACAAGAAATAATGTGTTCTTTCTAAGAATCTCTAGGTCCTCCGTCTGATTCTATGAGTGGGCCATTGAGTCATGTTGGAGGACCATAGAGTTGTGCTGTAGGACATAGAGATTCCTGGAGAGAACACTGCTCTAGGCAGTGTTAGGTCCTCCAGCATGAAGCTGTCCAGTATTGTTAAGTCCTCCAGCAGCCAAGAAAGCCAATGCAATTCTTGGTTGCATCAATAAGAGTATGGTGTCTAGATCAAGGGAGGTAATAGTACCACTCTATTCTGCTTTGGTCAGACCTCATCTGGAATATTGTGTCCAGTTCTGGGCACCTCCATTCAAGAAGGATATTGACAAGCTGAAGCATGTCCAGAGGAGGGCGAACAATATAGTGAAGGATCTGGAAGCCATGCCCTATGAGGAACGTTTCAGGGAGCTGGGGATGCTTAGCCTGGAAAAGAGAAGGTTAAGAGGGGAGATGATAGCCATGTTTAAATATTTGAAGGGATGTCATGTTGAGGAGGGAGCAGGCTTGTTTTCTGCTGCTCCAGAGACTAGGACAAGGAGCAATGGATTTAAACTATAGAAGAAGAAATTTCACCTAAAACTTAGGAAGAATTTTCTCATGGTCAGAGCTGTTCGGCAGTGGACTATGCTGCCTCAATGAAGTGTGGTGGAGTCTCCTTCTTTGGAGGTTTTTAAGCAGAGCCTGAATGGCCATCTGTTTTGAGTACTTTGATGTGTGTTCCTGCATGGCAGGGAGTTAGACTGGATGGTCACTGTGGTCTCTTCTAACTCTATGATTCCATAACTCCATGTCCCACTTCTGCAAGAAGCTGGTCATGAAATCATGCTGGAGAACTTAGAGATTCCTAGAGAAGTGTTACCAAGTTTTTAAAAAAATGAGTTTGCATTTTTTTATTGCTTTTCCACATTCGCGGGGAACTTGCACCCAACGCCCAGGAAAGTGGAGGGCTCACTGTAATGAATTCCTTGCTATCAAAAGTGCTTGTCTGTGCTCATGTCTTTTTCACAAGGGAAGAGTCATAGGAGTAAGAAAGCATGGAATTGTATGTTCGCAATTGGTTGAATCAAGTCATGTCTACAGTGGCATCTTCAGGTGTTCAAACAGCTTTTTTATTTCACACTGTAAATTTTGCCAGTGTTCTCTCCTTTGCTAATATTTGGCCAGCCATATGATTCCAATGTATTGCCACAGATGATTTAGCTGAGGAAGTATGCACTTCCTATTTTATCAGCACTTTTCTTTTTATTTGCATAATGTAGTAGCATCATGAACTGACTGAGAAACAAGGCTAGAGAGAAAGCAGGGTTATATTTATCGTTTCTGAGATGTATTCTTGAAAGAGGCTATTCATTAATATCAGGAAATAGATTATGAAGAAGTGTAGCTCAGTGGAGGTGTACCCACTTTGCATGCAAAAAAGCTCTAGGTTCAGTCCTTACTTTCTCCAGTATTTTTTTTAAATGAAAGAAAGATTTTTATGTAGTGGAGCTGAGGAATGAACATTGCTGGAGCCCCTAGTCAAAGTAGAGTCAATATGTCAATGATGGGAATCCACACAGAGCTGTTGTGTGGTTTTCCTGACACCACAGATTGATGGTATAGCAGATCTGTATCACCCTGTGTGCTTGGTGAAGAACACTGGTAGAGCATAGAGACTCCCAACACTTCCCAAGACACAGATTAAAAAATATTTGTGCCCGGCAGTCAGATTCATAATAAGCAGAACTGACATCCAAGAGAGGTTTTGTTTTTGTTTTTCTTAAACGCAGGACAAAATGACCCAACCGTTTCTTCATTCTGCTTACAGGAGCTGACTGAACTGATCGCTGAATCTTTGGGGCAGTGTTAATTTGATTCTGTTTCCACTTGTCACTGAAGATGTTGTTAGACACAACTAGAGTAGCTCCATTAGATCAACTTTTATGTAACAGTGGGTCTACTCAGGTTGAGACTGCCAACTGGATTTAGCCCACATAGTGTTACCACAATCTGAACCAACTGGGTTTAAAATATCCTAGTAAACAACCAAGCCAGGATTAAAAAGAAAATATCACAAATGCTTTATCTAATAAAAGTTTCAAAAAGTTTAGAAAATGTTACACCATTTGATAGGCTGCTAGCTACATAACTACAAATCTGAAGCTGTTCAATAACGTTAATGGAATAATGATCCAGAACTTACTGGGGTGCTAGTTTCAGGTAGTGGCAAAAATGATGTGGGAGATGCAATTTTAGGTGGAACAACTGGCTTCACCTTCCCAGTAGACATTGAAATTTGTATGGGATATGGGAAAGAGAGAGGAAAAAACAGCTGGACCAGAGATTTCAAGCCACAGGCTTCACTCTGATCAGTTGTTGACCTGTATAAGCCAGTCCCAGAGCTTCCTCCTTCAGTCTTCATTGGAGCTTTATCTCCACCCTAGCATTGTGTTTACAGTCATGTGGCCGTTCTGGATGCTGTTTTCTCATGTTGTAACACCATGTTGGGGGCTGTCATGGGACCTGGATCCAGGGACCCTGAGAGTATTGGCAGCAAAGGTCATGCTCCACTGGCTGCCAGACACAAAGTGCTGGTTATTACCTTTGAGGCCTTGACGTTTGATTCCAGGTTACCTTCAGGATTACCATCTCCCATGTAATTCACGCTCTGATCCATTTCTTGCAGTCTGCCAGGCTTAGGCTGAGTGCAGAGGACTTTTTCTTCAGCCACTCCTAGACTACAGACTGACCTGCCTGGAAATGATTTGACAGCTGGATATACTGGATGAGTTTTAGAAGGGCAGAAAAGACTGGTCTCCTCTGGAAGGTTTATCCAGATGATTTTTTACATTATGAGTTTTAAAGTATGAACTTATTGTTTTTAATATGTGATAGTTTTATATGCTCTTTTAACTGATGTTATGTGTTTTTAACTAGTGTCATGTTATTTTGATCTGATGTTTTTGTTTAATCTTTGTTTTCCGTAACTTCATCCTGCAAAAAATTAATAAATAAATAAGCTAATAAGAAGAGTAACAGCCTTCTTCATTTACTAGAATGAGGAAAGACCTTGTTGTCAGTTCATGTCCCTTGAGAAATAAGTAAACTTTTTCCTTTGGGGGTCATTGCTAAAATCTTAGTAAGACTTGCTAATGTTGAACAGCTAGAGTCATAGAATCATAAAAATGTAGAGTTGGAAGAGACCACACAGGCCATCCAGTCCAACCCCCTGCCATGCAGGAACACCCTCAAAGCACTCCCATCAGAGTCTGTGGTTAAATATGGACAATTCCATCAAGTGCTATATTTTGATAGAATATATGCCTGTGGTACATCTGAAATAGATGATATTGCACATGTTCTCTTTAACTATCAATTGTAAGCCACAGTAAGGGTCCCGTATCTATAGACATTACTTATCAGAACAAAATACCGGGATCCTATTAAACGATTATCTTATTTCCTTCAGGGCACTAACACATATGTAATCGTCAGAACTGCTAAGTTTATAGATAGGGCTATCCAGCTGAGAAAACAGTTTATAGAACATAGTAGGGATGCATGCTAGGGTAATGAATTAATCTAAGTACATATTGTCTCTGTATTTTACTATTTTCATCTTATCACAAGATGATAACCTATTATTACAAGTTTTGGTGTTTATTTATAGTCTTCTACATTATTCTCTTTATTTCATCTTATATTTTTTCACAATTTACCATATCTTAGCTTATTTTAGCTTATTTTATTTTCCTCCATTGTATTTTAGTGACTCAATTTACTATATTTTATAACATTTGATGTTATATCTTTTGATATGGTCAATTGACTAATCAATAAATTTATACTGATACCAACTTGCTGATGCTGGCATTCTTCAGCATTCAGTCCCCCTAATCCTTTTTCTAGTCTCTAAGAGTAAAACCTCTGGATGAAGAATACATCTTTTATTTAAAACAAGTAGATGCAATGCATAGATTCATGGATACTGTAAAAACTAAGGTGTTTGATCTGTCGATAAAGTAAATGCCCTAGCATATAATTCAGTGAAAAACCACAAACATACTGTTCTTACTGCTCAAATGTAATATTGTTATGCACACAGCACAATCCAGTCACTCCTGCTTGACTCTGCCACCAATGACAAACAGTTGGCCCTCCAGTTTTGTGAGGCTTAGGGGCATGAATGTTACCGTGCCGTACCCTCCTAATTTGTGACACAGCATAATTAGTGATAAACATTGTTTAATTGGCATAGAATAACTATAAATCTCACACTCATGGCTGAATACCATGTGGAAAAAGGACAGTGGCTGGGAGCTTCGTTCTAGGATGGATGACCACAGCATGGCCAGGTCATAAGTTCACAAGGATTAGCTGGAGGGCCTGACTTAATAGGTTTAAGATGATGTAAGTGATATAAGAGATACTTCCATGTCACCCAGTTAAAAGAATGGAAAGGCATGCTACCCACAAAAACAGTGCAGCTTGAGGAAGAGCTTCTGGCCCCAGGGTCTACAGTACTGATCTGGCAGATCTCCCTGAGTCAGAAGGTTCTACCAGTGGTGGATCTGTTGGATACCTTCATGGGATGGGAGCACACTTGAAGAGATCATGTTTAGAGAAGCTCCCTTCATGTAACTAATTCCATAGGAGTAGTTGTAGAAGTAGCTTGACATTTTCTGCTTTTTAGCGAGAAGGCAGAACATGGCAATGGACAGTGGAAGTAGAGTAAAAGCCTTCCCACTTCTTCTTATGACATTTTTCCTGTGGCCCCTTCACGGACAGTCCAGCAAAGAATACCCCTGGAATTGCACAGCCATTGAGCCACAGCACCTCCTAGGTGAGCATCTGCTCTGCAAAATCACCCAGCTGTAGAGAGTAGCAAACCATAGCAGATATATTTGTTCACACTTGTCTGTGACTGGGTTGCTATGTATGGACCATGGAGATGCAAAATGTGTTTACTTGGGAAGCAGAATCAAGATTTTCTGTCAGGATGCCCCAAAAGCAGAATCACCAGATTTTGTAACCCACTGTAGCCTTGAGGAGGATGTAGATGTCCTGGTAGTTAGCTGTCCAGAAACTGCAGACCCCTCTTCATCCTGAGATGTGGAAATAGTTATGGTGGCAGCATAAAATGTTGGCGATCCTTTCATGGTATATATTTTTCTTGGTACTGTCTCTCGTGCTGTCTATTCTCCTTGGTACTGCCGAAGGGCACATATCTCCCACTGAAATCAACCTGGTCACTCCATGTTGAAATATGCAGGTTGCAAATTGGAAAACACAACCCTGGATCATAAAGCAAACACACTTTTTTGAAACAAGGGCCACCAAGTTGGTTCATCCCTCTTAAACCACTTGCAATACGAGCCAGGAGACAATCTGGTTCAAATCACAGGGTATGCTTGTCCCAAACCTCCCTCAGGAGGAAGGCAAATACACCCTCCAATTTGGCCACTGGCACCCAATTGTAGCCATATTTGATCCGCTGATCAGGGATGCAGCCACACTAATGCAGGCAGAATCCCCTTCATGGCTTTCACATGTATTGAAAACGGATGTGTGGATGTGTTCTCTTTTAGTATTCCTGACCATGAGATATAACCCAGTATTTCCCTAAGCTTACTGAAATAAGTTTTCTTAAAGTCTAGAATATGTGTCTGACTACACTTAGCTTCCCCTTTCTGTTGTATAACAAACTCCAGGAAAACATGGTCACTCCCACCTAAGGATCCCACCACTTCTACCCCATTAACCAAGTCATCACTATTGGTTAATTTAGATCTAAAACTTTCCACCCTCTGGACAATGAAATTGTCTGCAAGGCAAGTGAGGGATTAGTTGGATCTTATATTTTTGGCAGAGTTTGACTTGGAGCAAATATCAGGATACTTGAAATCATCCATTACTACTACATCTCTCCTTTTCTTGATGTTTGGTCATCTGTTCCAGGAAGCCATCCAAATCCACGTTGAGTAATGTGGGCTTCATCCCACACTTTCTAAATGAGGGATTTTTTCATGCTGGCTATGGCTAGGGGCAGTGTAGCAGTTGCTGGGTAGTCTTGTCTTGCCAAATCCCGCTTCCTTTTTCTCTGAGCTTTTTTGTCCTGTCACTAAATCACAACAACTTGCAAACAAGGAGCAACAGTACTTGATCACTACTGGATGGAGCACCACCTTGTCAGGTGTTTCACAGGCATTAGGAATAATTCTCTCTGACTAGGTACTGGAATGTGGATTCCATGGAAGTAATGGCCTGCCATAAGCATCACTATCACATTTGTTGCAAAGATGAGATGAACACTTAATTTTTTTAAAGTGGTATACCCTTGACTGAAGCACAATACACTCCTTCCATCTGGGATGGTGACCCTCTTGTTCTAAGCATACAACTTTGGGGGATGCTGTGATATAACTCAATTGAAGAGGAAGAGATCTTGATAAAATATTACTTACAGACTCTTGGGTACAGAGTATGGAGTGGATAACTGTGAGCAGTCAATGCTGTTACCCCAAAATGTAGGTGACTCGGGGGTCCCTCCACGATGCCAGTAGCTCCTTTCAAAAGTGGGGAATTATTAGCTCAAATTAGGAGGCCTGCAAGAGGGGGTAACCTGGTGAGATCTTCCACCAATGTTTATGAGGTCTCTGTAGGGAGAAGCCAGCCAGAGATTCAAAAGTAAATTAAAATGTATTTTATTGAGGGAAATTCAGTCTCACACGTGCACAAGATCCAAACAGTCACACACTCACACAAAACAACTGAGGGAAAAGGAAAGAAAGTTTAAAGATAGTGAGATTTCAGGGTAAAATGGACAATATTTACCAGTTTAGAAGAGTAGTGAAGAAGCAGCAATGTGGCTTAGACTTACATCTAAGGACAGTACACAAGTTGGAAATCAGAGGATGTCAGCAACTGACATACTGCAAACTAGCTGCTGAAAACTATGGGGGTTTATACTCTATTTCCCACCCTGAAGAGGTGTGAGTTAATAGCTTTCTGGCAGAGCAAACAAAAGAGGTCAGAAATGGACTGATTGTTGACAAATATTGATTTTCTGGCAGCTTCTCAGTGCCTTGGCTGGGTAATGTGACTGAGGAAGGTTTTGGTAGGAAAGGTGCATCACAGGTGTGCTTGCTTGCTGCAGCTGGGCTTGACTATCATTTTCTGAGGTTAGGCAGTTGAGAGGATTATCTTAGAGCCACTGAGTCAGGCTTTCCAGCTAATCCACAGTGAACTTATGACCTGGCCATGCTTAGGTGACCTCTGATCTACTTTTGCACATCTTCCCAGCCAGCATCCCTCCTCCACATGGTCTTTCAGCCATAAATGTATATGACTTAATTTCATGCCAATTCATATTTGCCAATTAGACAATATCAAACTGTGGGGGTGTATGGCTGCTAACACTCCCAACACAGAGAACTCTTTGAGGAGAGGGAGACTTCAGTGAGAGACAGGTTTTTTTCCCTTTGTTTATTTTTTTATGAAACAGCATTCATTAGAGACAGTTGGGAATAGACTGTTAAAGGAGTCAGTTGTGAGAGTCTGAGGGGAGTGTGTGCATTATTGGTGTCTGAGTGGATTTAAGGAAAAGAATCTGACATAACTTAATTTGAACAGTGTTAATTGTTTGGAATTAAGAACTGGAACCTGAGAGCAATCATTCTGTTATTAAATAAAGTTAAACTATTGGTTATTTTGTAAAACTGACTCTGGACAGTTTTATTTACTCTGAAAAAACGGGCAAGTTATACTTATCATAAAGAAAGCAAATCTAATGCATACACTAATCCACCGTGAGGTCACCTGAAGGTCTAGGACTCCAGATCCAAGAGGGGTTTTAAAAAGGATCTGGAGGGCAAGGTGACAGTAACAGGTTTACAAGCCTAGGAACTGTGGGGCCAGCATGAGAAGGAAATCTATCACAGCTACACTTAGAGAAGCAAGGGAAGAAGGAGACACCCACCACATCAGCCAAATCAGATGAATCAACCTTGGTGGTCAATGGGATGAAAGATTCACAGCCAGACCACCTTCACATCCATTAGAGCGGTATAGTTCCTTAATGAACTCTGCCACTGTTTAAAGGATTGTGTGTTTGCTTTGAGATGTGATCTGTTGCCTGTAGTAGCTTGTTTCGCTCAGTGTCTGCTAGTTGTTGTGGTGGTGGTGGTGATGGTTGGTTGTATGCATTGCAGTAATGTCTGCAAGACCATAAGAGGTCATCTAACTAGTGTGAGAAGTCAAGGGGATATAGGAAAGGGAAGAGTTTTGCAAATGAACTGATATGCACACCATCATGACATGATAGTCGATATAGAATACATGTAAACCAGAAAGCAACAGTAGTTGAGAAAATTTTAATTTTTGCTTTTAGTGCTGCCATTAGTGCTTCAAAGGCTAGGAATGGCTGCTTTTTTTTTTTTTTATAAGGTGAGGGTGTGTATTACATGAAGTGAATAGAAGAGGCTAGAAACGGCTGTATGCAGACAGCCAAAGTTAGAGTAATATTCACCCCATCTGAATCTACCCATTTTATAACATTGGTGACTTCCATTCTTACTACTGGTAGTATGAAAAGTATTCATTCTTTTAAAATATTAGTTCTTTATGGGGAGCAGTGCTCTGCTTTCCTAGAAACAAAGATAATATAATACTTTACTTTGAATCGCTTAAACTTACCTTTTTCTGGAATCCTCAGGTGAATACCATATGGTCACTCTGGATTTTTGACAATACAAATCAGTTACAGCAATAAAGAAATAACCTCTGTGACTTCTTTATCTCTCTGTCTATTAAACTGCATGATGAATGACTGCTTTTTCCCATTCTTGCACAGCAGTCACCAGAATTGAAGCAGTATATTTATCAAGCAGGTGTGTCTATGGAGGAAGCTGTACTTCACAAGACTGCTGCTCTTTGGTATGATCTGTAGCACTCTGAGTGTGGCAGGAATTGGCTTAAAATTAAATTATGCCCTAGGAGTCTCCATAAATTTTTGGGAAACAATGCTAGCAAATTTCTTTCATAGTTGGAAGAGATCACAAAGTTCATCGAGCCCAGACCTGTCAAAGCATTCCTGAGAGATGGCCATCCAACCCCTAAAAACCTCCAAAGGAGACTCCACCACACTTTGAGGCAGCTTATTCCACTGCTGAACTGCTCTTACCATCAAGAAGTTCTTCCAAATGTTCAGACTGAATCTCTTTGCCTGATGTGGTGAGTGAGACAATGCCATGCAGCCACATAGCCAATGAGAATGGCGTCAATCAGTTGCCTAGAAACATGGGAATCTGCTTCTTTCTACTACTGCACTTCAGCTGTGAAGCTGAAGCAGAGATTACTGTAATTGCAAGATGTATCACAGACAAAACTATTAATGCCCAAAGGTTATCCATCTCTGGAAAGTCTACAGGCAAAGAAATTGGTGCAGGACATGGGATTTCTCATGTTGTTTCCAGTTTTAAAACTTAAGTTTACACACCATGCTTCTAAAGATTTGTTCTTATGGAAGGCCTAGAGCAGGTCTTTCCAAATGATGTGCTGCAACACATTAATGTGTCTCTTGAAGTGTATAGGTGTGTCGCCTACAATCTTAGAACTGTATGTTATTTATAAATCATATAGTTTTAAAAATATATGAAAGGTTTTCATGAGATATGTTGTGTCCCCATACATTTTGTTATTACAATTTATGTATGTGTCTGTATCTCTTATAAGGGGTTTATTTAACTTCTGGTTTGCTGATAAAACTGAATTACTGTGTTGCGAAATGATGCATGTTTAAAAAAGTGTGTCACCAATATGAAAAGTTTGGAAAGCTCTGGCCTAGAGTAAGGTGGGAATGTGGAAAGTGCAGACTTTCTTATCCTTGACTGATCTGCACATCCTGAAATCACTCAAGAGACCTCAAATCTAACAGAGTGTTTTTGGTTGTCATCCAAGTTGCAGTGCCTAGTTAAAAAATAAAGTCAAAACCAAAGACGACAGTACTCGTATCTTAACTTTTTCTTTTGGCTTGTGCTCTTGAGGAAAGAAGAGTGTGCTGCCATCCACAAGCTCACCATGCCTACCTACTACCCACATGCCCCTTCCCTACTTTTCCAGGTGAGAATGAATGAACCAAAGCAAGTTAGGCTTTTTCCATTTCTTGCCCTAGAAAAGAATACACCCCGTATGCCAACTAGTCAAAAGCACCAATGAGATCGAGACCGAGAGGGGGAAAATGCTTGTTCTAAATTAAAAAGAATTAAATTGGGTGTTTAATGCATATAGGTCAGAGCACCTCTCTCCAGGTAGTTCACTAAGAAGTTATAAAGATTTAAAAAAATGACTTACATTTAAAAAAAACCTTTCAATCAAACACCAGGTAGAGAACATACAGAATCCCTGACACACTACTGACGAAGAAGCACATAGAGCTGGAAGAGACCACAAGGGCCATTGAGTCCAACATCACACCATGCAGGAACACAGTATCAAAGCATTCTTAACAGATGGCCATCCAGCCTCTGTTTAAAAACTTCCAACAAAGGAGACTCCACCATGACATATTCCACCGTTTAACTGCTTTTACCATCAGGAAGTTCTTCCTAATGTTTAGATGGAATCTCTTTTCTTGAAGCCTTTGTTGTTCTGCCTTTAATATGATTTTAAAGTTTTAAAATTAATTATGTTTTAATAAAATAGCTAGTTTAATTGTTTTTTAAATTACCACATTTGGCTATATCATGTTTTGTTGTAAGGCACTTTGTGTCCCATGTTGGAGAAAGCAGGCATGTGAACTAACTAAATAAATATATAAATCATCAGGCTGCAGAACCTGAAAGGTTACTTGTTAAAAACTAATTATTTGTGAGTGAAAGTTTCTGGATCCCAAAAGTAGTTAGTTAGTTGCTATCACAGTTCGAATTTTAATTTTTTTCCCCATTTTGAGAGTTACCACAATTCAGTTGGAGAGCCAGAGTGGTATAGTAGCTTGAGCATTGGACTGGTACTCTGGGAGATCAGGGTTTGAATCCCTGCTTAGCCATGGAAACCCTCTGGATGGCCTTTGGCAAGTAACACTGTCTCAGCCTCAGAGGAAGGCAATGGCAAACCCCCTCAGAACAAATCTTGCCAAGAGAGAAATATCCAAGTTTATATGGCAAGGGAAGAAACCCAGGATTAAATGGAACATTTTAACAGATCAGAAAAATAGAGGTGGTATGGGTCTACCTGATTTTCAGGTTTACTACAAGGCCGCGGCTTTCATATGGATAAAAGACTGGATGGATCTACGAGATGCCAGAATGCTGGCATTGGAGGGAGCAGATCTGAGGATGGGCTGGCATGCCTATATGTTCTATGATAAAGCAAAAATAGATAAAGATTTCTCCAATCATTACATCAGGAAATCGCTTTTGAAAGTTTGGGAAGATTACAAGTCTAGAAACATTAGGCAGCTGCCCACCTGGGTCTCTCCTCAAGAAGCTTTCTTTGGAAGAAGGTCTGAATCGGAAAAATGGCTTCGATATGAGGACATAATTGAGAGGACAAAATTGAATAGTCTTCAGCTTAAATCAAGAGACAAGTTGGAGCAGGAAGGAACAGTTTTAAACTGGTTTCCTTACAGGCAGTTAACTGAAAGGTTTCAGATGGACTTAAAGACATATGGAATTGAAATAAAGGAGAAGGTTGGAGTGATAAAACGACTTTTTGAAAACCCTCCTCATTTACTAGCTCAGATCACTCAGGAAATATTGCACCAGGAGAAGTATGAAGAAACGGTTAAAGCAGTAATGATCTCTTGGGCACAGAATATGGGTCATACAATTCAACTGGACTCTTGGGAGCAGAGTTGGAAAAAGACAAACAAATTTACGGTTGCCCAGAATTTAAAAGAGAACTATTATAAAATGTTTTATAGATGGTATTTGACACCAGATAAATTACAAAAGATTTACAATTCAGGTACTGGGCTTTGTTGGAAATGTTTAAAAGAGGTGGGTACGATATATCATATGTGGTGGACATGCCCAAAGGTCAAGAGATATTGGACTGAGATACATAAGAGGATTTGCGAAATAATGAAGCTACAATTTCCTATGACTCCTGAAATGTATTTGTTAAATATGACAGATTTAGTAGACGGTATGAATATAAAGAAATATTGGAGAATATTATTATATATGATAACAACAGCACGTATTGAATATGCTAAGGTATGGAAAACACAGCAAATACCTACAATAGAACAATGGTGGGGAACCTTCATTGAAAATAAAAATGCTGACATAGTCTCTCAAAGATTGAAAGGGAAATCAGATGATGAAATTCAGAAAGAATGGCAAATTGTAGGTGATTGCTGGGTGACCTGTGATAGAAGTCTATAATTCATGGTAATATGTGGAAAAATTTCATTGTGATGATTACGGCAGATATCATGAAGCAGGAATATGGTAATGGAAATGCTATGTACTAACGTGTAAAATGGCTGAAAAATGCAGTACAATGATATAACAATGTTAACAGATTTTGGAAATGAAGTCTAGATCAGTTTGGAAGATCCAAGAAATAATTCATGTGAAATAGCAATAATACTATTGTTGTTTTAATTGTGAAACTTTAATAAAATGATATTGAAAAAAAAAAAAAAAAGAACAAATCTTGCCAAGAAAATCCACTAGGGTTGCCAGAAGTTGGACATCACTATAAGGGACACCACAACAGTATCCCAAATCCTCAAATAAAAGCATCTAATTAGCTTATAATTCTAATTACTCTAATAACATATATTCTAATTTGCATTCTCATTATGTAAATTCAGAATATTAATTTTTGCATTTTTCTATTTTTGTATCATTTTAATATTAAGCAATGTTATGAGAGAACCAGTATAGAGCAATGTTTAAAGTGGAATGGAGAGACCAACGTCCAAGTCTGTGCTTGATCATGGAATTCACCATGTGACCTTGGGCCATCTCTATCTTTCAGAAAATACAATTATAGTTACAGCATGATATGGCATTGTTGTGGAGTTAAATAGTGAGAAGGGAGTAATGTAAAGTGGGCATATACATTCCTAGAGCAATACAAATAAAAGAACAAAATTATTAATGGTATGATGTCATCCACAGACACTTCAAATGGGAGTCACACCAGATAACTGTATCTTTAAAAAAAAATGATGAAAAAGGAATAGATCCATGAAAATACTACAGATGCCCTGAGAGTGGTTGTCATTTGATTCAAACTGTAAAATCCAGAGGAGAGGAAGGATTTGTTCTTGCAGCATTAACCGCAGTAAAAAAGTAAAGTAATTGCAAATCAAAGTAGCTGCAGGAAGAAAAAGCAAGTTGTGAATTTTTCAGAGATGCAGCTTAAATATTTGACTATATTAAGACAGCTTACTTTAACTTTCTTTATCCTACTTTTCATTATGACGCACATGCTAATCAGCTTATCTATAGTATGACATCTGTGTTCTCACCCAATTATTAGAATCATAGAATCATAGACCTAGATCATAGAGCTATATGGGCCATCCAGTCTAACCCTCTGCTATGTAGGAACACACATCAAAGCATTCGCAACAGATGGCCATCCAGCCTCTGCTTAAAAACCTCCAAAGAAGGAGATTCAACCACACTCCATGGAGGCAGCAGATTCTACTGCCAAACAGCTCTGACCATCAAGAAGTTCTTCCTGAGGTTCAGGTGGTATCTCCTTTCCTGCAGCTTGAATCCATTGCTCCTTGTCCTAGTCTCTGCAGCAGTGGAAAATAAGCCCCCTTCTTCCTTTACGTGACATCCCTTCAAATATTTAAACATGGCTATCATGTCCCCTTGTAAGCTTCTGTTCTGCAGACTAAACATACCCAGCTCCCTAAGCTGCTCCTCATAGGGCATGGCTTCCAGACCCTTCACCATTTTGCTTGTACCCCTCTGGACACACTCCAGCTTGTCAATATCCTTCTTGAACTGAGGTGCCCAGAACTGGACACAGTATTCCTTCCTAAACCATATGTAAAAGCAACACTCCATGTATCTGATAAAGGGGCTATAGTCTGGAAGAGGCATATGCAAAATAAAATTCGTTAGTCTTTAAGGCCCACTAAACATTGTTGCTTTTGCTCTAAGAGATGAACACAGCTACCCCAAAAACTGAGAGGTATTCTTTTCTGTAAGAGTCAAACTCAACTGTCAATTCAATGTGGTAGAACTATTTCCCATGCTTAACACTACCTCCCAAATTTTACTTCTACTTCTAGTCAATATAAATCCTTTCTACATCTTCACCCTCACAGTTGTTGTTTATTCCTCAGCTATAGCTTGCATTTGTAGAGGGAGATGGTATTCCTAACGAAAAGACTTTGTCATTATCTGAATCCGTTTCTCAAAAATTTGAGGATTGAAATCAAGCATCCACTTCATTGAAGTATCAAGATGTGTAACTGAATGTTAAATGTTAAAGTCTGTCCATTTAGGTTATGAAAGCTGGGCAGTGAAAAAAACTGATAAGAAAATCAACTCCTTTGAAATGTGGTGCTAGCGAAGAACTGTACAGATACTCTGGACTGCTAAAAAGACAAATGAATTGGTCCTAGAGCAAATTAAGCCTAAACCCTCCCTAGAGACCAAAATGGATAAACTGGGGCTGTTGTATTTTGGTTATATCATGAGAAGACATGACTCACTAAAAGAGACAATAATGCTTGGGAAGGTGGAAGGCATCAGGCAAATGGATAGACTCAGTCAAGAAAAACCCATCCCTGAGTCTGCAAGACCCAAGCAGGGTGGTTGGAGGTTTCCTATTCGTGGGGCTCTATAAAACAAAGCTGACTGCACAGCAGGTAACAACAACCCACCTCAATAATGTAGTTGTATAGAGAGCTTGAGAGCCAGCATGTTGTAGTGGTTTGAGCATTAGACTAGAACTCTGAAGACCAGGGTCCAATTCTCTACTTGGCCACAAAGACCTTGGGTGCATCACACTCTCAGTCTCCAGAAAACCCTGGCATATGTTTACTGTAAGTCAGAAATAACTTGAAGGCACACAACAACAATAGATTGTTTAAAAAATTTATAACCTCCCCTTTTTCAAGTGCTGCTACTTTGTGTTGCTCAAGAAAACACATGTATGGTTTCCATGTCGTTTATTGGAAACACAATAGGCTAGTCTAACACCAACATTGCTGGAGCTAAAACCTTTGCTTCAGTGGCTATGTTGTATAGCAAAACACATTGATCCGTCAGCATCTCTTCCTGCCACTCATTGGTAGTTCTTCCAGGATTATACCTCCCCTTCCTATAATCATACAATTGCCAAATGGGTTTTCTTTGGTTAAAGCAACTCCTGTCTACAGTCACCTTGATCTTTAGAAATTCTTCCCTGGTCCTTAATATTTTAATTCTACCCCCCCCCATTGCATTCCCCAGCCTAATCCTCATAAATTACCCTCTGACTGCTATCATCTAAACACAAAACCAAACCATTATTTACCTAAGCTGGCCAATGGCTATTTATTGCCCCAGCCAACAAACAATACTGACCATTTGGTCTTTAACACACCAGACTACAGGGATCTAGGAGTCTTCATAGATCACAAGTTGAACATGAGTCAGCAGTGTGATGCGGCAGCCAAGAAAGCCAATGCAATTCTTGGCTGCATCAATAGGAGTATGGTGTCTAGATCGAGAGAGGTACTGGTACCACTCTACTCTGCTTTGGTTAGACCTTATCTTGAATACTGTGTCAAGTTCTGGGCACCCCAATTCAAGAAGGATATTGACAAGCTGGAGAAAGTCCAGAGGAGGGCGACCAAAATGGTGAGAGGCCTGGAAGCCATGCCCTATGAGGATAGACTTAGAGAGCTGGGTATGTTTAGTCTACAGAAGAGAAGGTTAAGAGGGGACATGATAGCCATGTTTAAATATTTGAAGGGATGCCACGTAGAGGAGGGAGAGGGCTTGTTTTCTGCTGCTCCAGAGACCAGGACAAGGAGCAATGGATTCAAGCTGCAGGAAAGGAGATTCCACCTGAACCTCAGGAAGAACTTCCTGACAGTCAGGGCTGTCCGGCAGTGGAACATGCTGCCTCGGAGTGTAGTGGAGTCTCCTTCCTTGGAGGTTTTTAAACAGAGGCTTGATGGCCATCTGTTGGGAGTGCATTGAGGGTGTTCCTGCATGGCAGGGGGTTGGACTGGATGGCCTGTGTGGTCTCTTCCAACTCTGAATTTCTATGATTCTATGATTCTATGAATTCTTAATTACTGTCCTATCTCAGTCCTGCACAGCTGATAAATCAAACAAACAAACTGAATATCTCCAAGCTTGTTACTTACTTCCAGGCAGTAAGCAAAGAGTCATAAATAAAGTCCAACATAAACAAAGTACAGCAGAGTTTCATGGCAAGGGAGTATCCAAGGTCAATCCAAGCATTTGTCAAGGCATCCAGCAAGATAGCAGATCAAATAAGCTCTAACAGCTGCTGGAGGGGAAAGACTAAATAGGTCCTGAGCCTAGCACAGCTGTGCCTTGATTGATTGTTGCTGGTTATAAATTATGAGAGAGTGACACTGAGTCTCTCTTTGCTGCCTGTGCTGTGTGAAGCTGGGTCTATGACCTTTTCTGCATGGGGCAAGGGACTCACCAGACCTGTGTGCTCCAACCGTGGGTCCAGACTGGTCCAGAGCAGTCCATGACTTCCGCTCTACACTGTTCTGGGGACAAAAATGGTGGCTTCTGGTTGGTGGAGGCTCTCCACCAACCAGTGAAACTCGCCAGCCTAAAGCCCACCCCTGGCAGATCTGCAGGCTCGCACTGGTGTGAGCCTGCAAATCTGCACCGGAGCGCGGCCATGGAGTGGCATGCTCCATGCTTTTGAAAGACCTGTTTTAAGCGGTCTTTTTTGAAAAGCACGCTGAACAACCACTTTGGGTCGTTCCGGAGCTGGCTGAGGTCTGGAACTACACAAAGTAGTCCGGACCCAGTCCGCTCCCAGGTGCAGTCATCCTCCCTGGAGGGCACTCTGCCCTGTTTTAAAAGCCCCGTGCAGAAAAGGCCTATGTAAGTGTTCCTCTATATCTGAAGAGGCAGGACTCTCTGTTGGAGCTGACACCATCCCCTGTTCTGTTTCTGGCCCTGTAACCTCTCTCTGTACAACAGGCCTTGGCATGCCTTCTGTTTCAACGTCTGGTGAGGCTTTGGCATGCCTTCTGTTTCAGCCTCTGGTGTGCCCTCTGTTTCAGACTCTGGAAGCAGGCATGACACCTACATCCCCACTGTTCCCTTTTACACTCAGCATTTCTACACAACTACACATGCTCCCGTCTCATTCCACAGATCTTTACATGTCTAGGAGAAATAATGACATGACACTCTTTTGTCTATCCACTGCATACAAGGTAACTGCTTCAGCATCAGAATGCCTGGAGTAATGAATTGCACCACTCCTCTTCTCCAGGAGAAATTTTTTGCTGCTGCTGCTGCTTCACCTCTCTCCTTTATGTCTTCCTAACTTGCCCCATCCCTTTCTTCACCATCCATGGCTTCACCTCACAGTGGTGCCACAACTTGTTCTCTTGCTTTGTACTCCCACCCCTACCTTATTGCTTCACCATCTGCCATACTGCCTGCCTCATGCACCATCTACCATTCAGCCTGCCTCATGCTTACCTCTCTTGCTCCTTGAACCTGCCAACGCACCTTCCCTCTTCCCCTCAGTTTCTTCAGCTTACACCCTCAAAATGCATTCCTTCCTTACTTATCACATTCCATCACTGCATTTCTCATTCAACTTTCCTTTTCAACCTTGCATTTACACAACACTTTCCTCCTTTGCTTTTTGCTCTCCATCGCTTGTGCCTGTCATGCTTCCGGCTTGCACCCTGTGCTGCTGTACCTCCCACCCCTTGCACCAAGGTGTTACACCCCAGAGTAACCCTAAGAGAGGGCCCCTAAATTGACATGACTTCCCCCATATTGGATATTGGTTAGCAAAGGTCAGTTGCAGTTAAAAACAACCTTGGTGTTGAATGGGAAATCCTTAACACTATACCATCTCCCTCTGCTGTATGGGAACATAGACAACGTCATTTAGGCTAAAAGACTGACCTATTGTTCCAAGTCACGTATCTCTAGGCAGACGATAGACTTGCTTCTGGACACTGTCACACCCCAAGCTATGTTGATGAACTGTGCGTAACCAAAACAAACAACACCTCTCGATTCGGAATTTTAAACCTATCAATCCCCTGGACGTTCCCGGAAGAAACAATACTGAGGAGGGGTCATGATATTTGCCTAACATTACATTCCGCAATCATCACCCATTAATGCCACTTTGATAGCCAATACCTGGCCTGAGGACAGAAATTGGCTATAAAAATCCTCACTTTTTGAGCCTCTTCGGAGAGCCTCCCACACTGGACAAGGACCCGTTTCACTGCTATCAAGATGTCCCACTCAAGCCTCTCAGACACTGCTGAGAGCTAAATGCGACTCGTGTCTTTGACCGTCTGGGAAACCCTGCTGCAGCCAGTCTTCCAGCCCCGGGATCCAGCCTCCCTTGGTGCTTTACATTGAGTCTTCGCTGATCTTCCCCCTTTCCAGGACGCCTAGACGAAGGTCCGTATGCCCTCTCTCCCCAACTGTCTCTTATTTCTAACTTCATTCCTGTAGCCCTTGTGTGATTGTAGGGTTATTTGTTAACGGGTGTTGTGAGTTTTAATAAAGTTAATTTAGATTGTTTCTCTGACTCTTGTGTGGTTCTGACCCCGGAGACATAGGGTTAAAGATCCCTTGCCCTGACCTCTTGCAAGCTTTGAGTTTCTCTGTTAATTCCCTTAATTTGAAGCCTGTTTGGGTGTCCTCGAGATACCCCCAATTTTCAGGGTAACAAAGGCATCACACCAGCTCCCTCTTGCCCTTCCCCTCCAGCATGCCCAACAAAGGACCCAGCTAGGGTACAAGTTCTTGAAGAAGAAGATGTAAAAACAGCTCACCTAGGAATCACCTAATTAACCTAAGTGAGTTTAAGTCTGAACAGGTGAGATGCCAGAGCACTGGAGAAAGGTGAACATTATCCCTCTCTTCAAGAAAGTTTAAAAAAAAAGATGATCAGATGAAGAAAGATGAACTACAGACCACTCAACCTGTATCAATACTGGGAAAAATATTAGAATGGATTATAAAGCAGTCTGTTTGCAAGTACTTGCTGACAATGCAGTGACTAATAGGAATCAGCATAGGTTTGTCACAAATGAATCCTGCCAAACTAATCTTACACCTTTGTTTGATGTGGGTCACTAGTTCAGTAAATTATGGGAATGCTGTAGATGTTGTTTCTCTGGTTTTCATCAAAGCATTTGATAAATTCCTCAATGGTATTTTCATTAGCAAACTGATTTAATGTGGCATAGATGGGGACACTGTCCATAATTTTTTGGAAAACCGTGTTCAAACAGTCACCGCCAATGTCTGCACGTCAAACTGGAAGAATGTCTCAAGTGGAGCAGTGCAGGGTTCAGTCCAGGGGCTGACACTCTTCAATATTTTTCTCAACGACTTAGATGATGGGTTTGAGCGATTCTGGCACAGGCATGGTTCCTCCACCCCAATATTCTTTAGAAGTTTGAAGATTCTTTGCCTTCTATCTGTTGGTCTGAATCTGTTTGGACCTTCTGGGAGTAGATGTAGCTTCCAAGGTTGCAGAACCCAGCCCTATCCAACAGTCAGAACAATAGCTGTGATCCCTTTGTGTATTCTTAAGCCTTGGTTTATCAGGAAATTAACAGGAGAAAAGGCCATTTCCACACTACAAAAAGGCTATTATTCCACTTTCAATATCCCATGGCATCCTGGCACTGGTAGTTTAGGGGGAGGCATTTAGAATGCCAGAGAGCTGAATTTATATTGTTTTCAAGCCACTATTCATTTCTTGATTAAATACTCAGCTGGATTATTCCTTGTTTTATTGAAGCTCTGTTCCAGTATTGACACCCTCATAATGTTTAGATGCTGCTGCTTTGTTTTGAACAACATCTGTACTGCAGTTGCATTTGAGGTTGTCTGTACTAATGCATCTATAAGGTGTTCCTCTTCATATGGGGGGATGCAGATTTTACATTCTGATGCCCTGGTTCATATACAACTTCTATCAATGAATTGTTCTGTTTAAATTTAGCAATAGATTTACACATTTATATGCTTCAGTTGTTACCCTGATTTCTGGGGTCCCTTGGGGGACACTTCAATGTGCTCCACATGATGGGTAATGGAAACTAGCCAGAGCACAAGCAATAGCAATGTGAGAGGCAGGGTAACCTAGTGGGGTCTTTTTATCCAGTTTTTATGGGGTCAGGTCGAGCAAAAAACCAAGCAAAATTGTCTAATAATTGATTTTATTAAAAATAAAGACTTGCGCACGTATGCACTTACACACTCACTCACTCAAGACCTAGCGAGAAATAAAAAGAGAGGAAATTGGATAGGGGGCTTTGGAGGGTTACAGCTAGGGAATACTGCACCTGGTCCTGAAGTCCGGAGGTCCGAGACAGCAGCGGAGAGAGATATGAGACTCAGCACGTGGAGGGCTGAGGGGATAGCTCAATGGATGGAGTGATGGTCTGCTGGGAAGCCGGGAGCGATCCAAAGAGCTGCTCAAAAACCGAGTCTATTTATGGGGGAAAAGGTACCTGGATGCATAATCCTTTCCCAGGGAGAACAATAGGTAGAGGAGCTAGAACAAAGCTCCAATATGTCAACGTCCTTTGCATTATTGGTTTTGCCGGGGTTGTCAAAGCCCCGGCTGCATGCAAATTGTCCTCGCTTGATGGGCTGTTTGTCAGATGCGTTAATCCCTTCAAGCTGGCTCCTCAGGGCTGAGGACCCTTTGTGTATTTTATGTTTTACATGTCTGGAGGTCTCCTCGGGCTACATGACCATGGGTTTACTGGCCTGACCGGGTTTTTCCTGTTTTCGGCCGTTTGACCATGCCTGCCTATGTGCTTGTTCGGGGGATCTCTCAAGCATGTGGAGATATTTTTAATATTAAATTGTTGACCCTGGGATAGGGTTTATCTACCGCAGTAACACAATGGTTTCTTTTTATTCAAGAACCCATTTGACTCCCATATGTCTATCTGTGCAGGCCTGGGCTAAATGTAGCGCTTTTTATAATTAAGATAGATTATTTCTTTTTAGCTGCTTTGTTAAGCGCTCTTTCTAAGGCAGCTAGATTTGCATTGGGCTAAATCATTGCCAATGGGAAGTTCTAATTCTTTCAGGATTTGCAGTGTCCATTGATCTACTGAGTTTTAATACACACTGCTGCTGCAGACTTTCTTTTTCCTGCTATCTTGGGCCATTTCCGCACTCCACTGGCATAGTGCTATTATGCCACTTTCAATGTCCTATGGAATCCTGGGGCTTGCAGTTTAGGAAGGGACATTTAGAATTCTCAGCCAGAGAGCTCTTTGGCCTCAGTAAATTACAAACCCCAGAATTCCACAGGATGTTGAAAGTGAAATAATAGCACTATAACAGTATAGTGAGCAAATGACCATGGATTTGACTGAGAAGCCATCTGTATAGAAGATGGCAGCACATGCCTCATTAGGATATTTCTGTACCAAAGAAGCCTTTCTTTGTGTGACCATCAAAACTGGGTAAATCTTCAGATCCAGAGTATTCTTCATGATGAAAGGATATCTGCATCTTCCAGCATCAATAGCCAATTTAACTTACTACTCTGCATTTGGTGACTGCAGATCTTTGTAATCTTGTTGATGTTCCTAATCATGAATACAGGTCTATTGCCTGACCTTGGGCAATGGGCAATGGGCAATGTGCAATGTGTGTATGTATGTATGTACACACACACACACACGCTACAGTGTAGTCAAATGGATTGCCAGAAATAGTTTCTCTAGTGTTATCTATTTCAGTTCATCCTTAAGTGCATATGAGTAAAATGCCAAATGCTGTGTTCTATTCTTATTATATAGCTGATATATTGCTATTTTGGGTGTAGACTGATGTTTACTATGAGTTGAGTTTCTGGATCCCTCATTTCCAGTGCAATGGAATATACTATAGCCTGTGTAAGCCCTCTCAAGTGTAGTTCTTCTTTTTGGGTCTATAGAGATCCTAATTTCCTTTGTGCTCCCACCAAAAACATCATATAGAGATTTAACTTGTGCTGCATAATCTGGCACAAATAGCCAGGAAGGCTGAGGGCACGCAATATACTGTGCAGTTTGTTTGATCATAGTAGGTGCCTTTGGATTTTCTGATTTTTTTCAGAATCCATCATATACAGCTAATCCTAGACGGTAAAGCCAAGGAAATTCACACAGCTTCTTGACAACTGATATTTCTCCATGGAAACTACATATCCTGCTTCTCCTAAGACTTGTGCGATTCATACCACTGTTTCCATATGTATCTATGGACCATCACATCAAGTATATAAATTGTCAACATAGACCGCTGTATCTGGGTTGTAGTATGTCAGATGTAGTACATCAACAGTGAATAATGTAGGACTATTCAAATATCCCATAGGTGACCTTTTTCATGCATATTGGCACCCCGCCCAAGTGAAACAGGTGATGTACCAAAACCTCATTAGAAAGTTGGGCTAATTGGAGCATTCATCTAAAAGTCTGTTTATAGACTACTTAATTGACATAGGCCATTTCTGCACATGGCGAGGGAATCACTCCCTGCCACTACTCACCAGATCTTTTTTGGGTCTGGTCCGGTCCGGGGCGAGGAGGAGCAGTGTGTGATCACAGATCTGCACTGCTCTGGTGTCCAAAATGGCGGCTTCCGGTTGGTCATGGGTCACGACCAACCGCTGAAGCTCGCCAGCCTAAAGCCCACCCTCCGCAGATTGCAGGCTTGCATTGGTGCGAGCCTGCGAATCTGCATTGGAGAGCAGGCACGCAATGAAAAACCTTTTTGAAAAACCTGAAAAATCATGCTGGAGGACCACTTGGGGTCACTCCTGAGTGGACTGAGGTACAGATCTACACTAAGTAGTCCGGACCCAGTCCGCTCCAAGGTGCAGACGTCCTCCATGGAGGATGCACTGTACCGTTTTTTTTAACCAGTGTGGAAATGGTCTTAGTTCTAATTTGCAGTGATTTTAATGATAGAATGGGCAGTGACTATTTTATGATGGAAAAAGTCTTGTGGTTTGATTTGGGAGAAGTTTGAACTACTCCTTGATCTTTGTAAGATAAGTTAATTAATAAGAATGGTAAAGCTCCTGTCTTTTAAATTTGTAAATTTCAGCTCATGTCCTTTAATGGTAGTTATTTCGACAGCTCAAAGGGGTACTTTACTGACAATGGGACCAGTATGGTTGATTTATTTTAGGGTCAGATATTATTATTCCTTACATGAAATAATTTGAAATTGATGACAGAACTGAAAGTCATAAATTTCATCTTAGGTTGACCCTCAAATTTCAAGAATTTCACTCATTCTGGGGGTCTGACACATTTTAAAATGTCAGGCCAGTTGGAAAGTGGTCTCTTACAGTTGAATCATAGAATCATAGAATCATAGAATCATAGAAATTCAGAGTTGGAAGAGACCACACAGGCCATCCAGTCCAACCCCCTGCCATGCAGGAACAACCTCAAATCAATCCCGACAGATGGCCATCAAGCCTCTGCTTAAAAACCTCCAAGGAAGGAGACTCCACTACACTCCGAGGCAGCAGATTCCACTGCCGGACAGCCCTGACTGTCAGGAAGTTCTTCCTGAGGTTCAGGTGGAATCTCCTTTCCTGCAGCTTGAATCCATTGCTCCTTGTCCTGGTCTCTGGAGCAGCAGAAAACAAGTCCCCTCCTTCCTCTACGTGGCATCCCTTCAAATAATTAAACATGGCTATCATGTCCCCTCTTAACCTCCTCTTCTGCAGACTAAACATACCCAGCTCTCTAAGTCTATCCTCATAGGGCATGGTTTCCAGGCCTCTCACCATTTTGGTCGCCCTCCTCTGGACTTTCTCCAGCTTGTCAATATCCTTCTTGAATTGGGGTGCCCAGAACTGGACACAGTATTCAAGATGGGGTCTAACCAAAGCAGAGTAGAGTGGTACCAGTACCTCCCTCGATCTAGACACCATACTCCTATTGATGCAGCCGAGAATTGCATTGGCTTTCTTGGCTGCCGCATCACACTGCTGACTCATGTTCAGCTTGTGGTCTATGAAGACTCCTAGATCCCTTTCACACGTACTGCTATCCAGCCACGTGTCCCCCATCCTATATTTGTGGATTCCATTATTTCTGCCTAAGTGTAGGACCTTACATTTCTCTCTGTTGAATTTCATTTTGTTCGCCCTGGCCCAGCTCTCCAATCTATCCAGGTCATTTTGAATTTTGATCCTGTCCTCTGGCGTATTAGCAACCCCTCCCAATTTGGTGTCATCTGCAAATTTGATGAGCATGCCCTCTATTCCTTCATCCAAGTCATTGATAAAAATATTGAACAGCACTGGGCCTAGGACAGAACCCTGTGGCACCCCGCTAGTCACTTCTCTCCAGGACGAAAAGCAGCCATTGGTGAACACCCTTTGGGTTCGGCCGGTTAACCAATTACAAATCCAACTAACGGTAGCCCTGTCCAGCCCACATTTTACTAGCTTCGATGCAAGAATGTCATGGGGAACTTTGTCAAAGGCCTTACTGAAATCGAGATATGCTACATCCACAGCACTCCCTTCATCTATCAAGCTAGTAACTCTATCATAAAAAGAGATAAGATTAGTCTGGCATGACTTATTTTTGAGAAATCCATGTTGACTTCTCGTGATTACCGCGTTGCTTTCTAAATGATTAGAAACTGACTGCTTAATGATCTGCTCCAGGATCTTTCCGGGTACTGATGTCAGGCTGACTGGGCGATAATTATTTGGGTCCTCTTTTTTTCCCTTCTTGAAGATGGGGATAACATTTGCTCTCCTCCAATCTGCTGGAACTTCTCCTGTCCTCCAAGATTTCTCAAAAATTATAGCAAGCGGTTCCGAAATGACCTCTGCCAGCTCTTTTAATATCCTAGGATGCAATTCATCTGGCCCTGGAGACTTGAATTCATCCAATGCGGCCAGGTATTCCTGTACCACCTCTCTACTTATTATGTGCCTCATTTCCTCTGCTTCCTTCCCTGCTCCCCAACCGCCAGGTTGAGTGCTTGTATCCTTCTGGGAAAATACGGAGACAAAGAAGGTGTTAAGTAGCTCTGCTTTTTCTCTCCCCCCTGTGAGTAATTCGCTATCTTCTCTGCGTAGCGACCCTACTGTCTCCTTCTTTTTCCTCTTGCTGCGGACATATTTAAAAAAACCCTTTTTATTGTTTTTAATGTCTCTGGCCAGCCTAAGCTCGTTCTGTGCTTTAGCCTTTCTGACTTCCTCCCTACATCTCCTAGCTACTTGCTTAAATTCTTCTTTGGTGGTTTCCCCCTTCTTCCATTTCCTATACATGTTTCTCTTAACTCTTAGCTCAGCTGAGAGTTCTTTAGTCAACCATTCTGGTTTCTTCAGATGCCTTCCATTTTTCCTCCTTAATGGCACTGTTTTAGACTGTGCCTTCAGTATCTCCTTTTTAAGGAACTCCCATGCCTCCTGAACTCCTTTCCCTTTCACTATTCCTGACCACGGAATTCCAGCCAGCAGCTCCCTAAGTTTACAGAAGTCCGCTTTTTTAAAATCTAAGATGAGTGTCTGGCTACCCTTATCTTCTCCTTCCCACTGAATGCTAAATTCCAACAGGGCATGGTCACTCCCCCCTAAAGATCCAACCACTTCTACCTCATTCACAAGGTCATCCCTGTTGGTCAAGACCAGATCTAGAATATTTGATCCCCTTGTGGCCTCTTCCACCTTCTGGACCATGAAGTTGTCTGCAAGACAAGCAAGAAACTTGCTGGACCTTGCTGTCTTGGCAGAGTTTGACTGCCAGCATATATCCGGGTAATTGAAATCTCCTATTATTACTGTATCCCTCCTCTTTGAATGTGCAGTCATTTGGTTGAGGAAGGCGTCATCCAAGTCCTCAGCCTGGGTTGGAGGTCTGTAGTAAACCCCCACCAGAATATCCCTATTGTTTCTCGCTGCCTTAATTCTTACCCAAATGCTCTCTACCTGGCTTTCTGGGTTTAAGTCCTGGATCTCTTCACAGGTGAAAACATCCTTGACATACAAGGCTACTCCTCCTCCTTTCTTGTTTGGTCTATTTTTACAAAACAGTCTATACCCCCTCTATTCCTGTATTCCAATCATGAGACTCATCCCACCAGGTCTCAGTGATGCCTATCAAATCGTATTTATTTTCTTGTACTAGGAGTACAAGCTCATCCTGCTTGTTTCCCATACTCCTTGCATTAGTGTAGAGACACTTAAGTCCCTGGGCCCTTCCTGCAAGTCCTGTACTATTGATTCTACTCCTCCCACCATTGGCCACTTGTACTACTTGTCCAGTATCATTTGGGCCTTTTACCCCTGTGTTCTTGATGTCAATGTCAGACAGATGCTAGGAACAGAAAAGCTTCAAGGGTCTTATAATATCAGGGAGATTTATCAGGACATAACTGATGCACTAAAACCTTATGTGTTAATACCACATCAGGTAAAATCTCTTCAGAAATTGCAAGTCCATTGAAAAGGAGCTGAGTAAACTAAGAAGGCAAGTGAAACATATAGGATTGCTGATATCATTTTTTCTCTAAAAGAACAATGGAGAGAATATAAAACCTTACTCAGGTAACAAAATAGCTTATATTATTAACAAATGGAGATCTTTGGTTCTAGCCATTGTTAAAGGCAATGAAACCAAATTCTGGAATTTGATAGATACAGGGAGGTATTTCCCATAAGACATGTGACGCTGCTATCCCAATTACATCTGACCTACGGGTTGCCCATTTTAGGCAAATCTACTATCTCCAACACCACCATTCCCAATGCTACCATCCCATCCACACCTCTTAACACCAGTACCATCTATCTCCATACAGTCTTGATTGCGATATCTCCCTTTGGGGACAGTCTAAGCAGATACCATCATGCTTGGGCCTCTATCACTACAGATGACTGGGTCCTGGACATCATCACCAGAAGGTGCACCATAGAGTTTCAAAAGCTTCCCCCAACTGGCTGCATCCATGTCACTCACCCCTGAAGGAAGAGATCAACACGCTACTTCAGAAAAGGTCCATAGAGTCTATTCCTCTCTCTTCCCTCTGTTACAGTTTATCTTCCCATAACTTTCTGGTATTGAAAAAGGGCAACAGTCTGTGTCCTATTTTAGATCTATGAGGCATGAACTACTACACCCATCCAAAGTGTTTCCAAATGGTAACCCTCACAATCATTTTACCCTTGCTTCAAGTGGGGGGGAATTGGTTCACCACTCTGGACCTGAAGGATGTGTACTTTCACATCTCCATCAGACTGTTATACACTGTTATAGTGAGAAATGTAAGGTGCTACACCTAGGCAGAAAAAATGAAATGCACAAATATAGGATGGGAGACACATGGCTGGACAATAGTATGTTTGAAAGGGATCTAGGAGCCTCAGTAGACCAGAAGCTGAACATGTAGACCACACTGTAGACCACACTGCTAAACATCAGCAGTGTGGTCTACTAACACTGTGGCATCAGTAGTGTGGTCTACCAATAGAACTGCACTGGTTTTCTTGACTGCCACATCACATTGCACCATTGGTTGCCTCAATAGGAGTATGGTGTCTAGATTGAGGAAAGTAAAAGTACCACTCCACTCTGCTTTTGTCAGACCTCATCTAGAATACTGCGTCATATCGAAGAGGAGTGTCATACTGAAGAGGATTTTGTGCATCTACCATCATGACCCGCAGGCAGATGACAAACCAGAAGTAAAGAACAATAACAAAGAACAAACTAGCTATGCAAGTTACACAGGAGTTGGGTTCAAATATGGACTTAGATAATGTGCTCTGATTCATGGATGGAGCTACTCATAGTTTAGTACTACTATTACCAAAAGGAATTTTAAGTATTTATTGTATTTTATTGTATTGTATTTTAAGGCACTCTGCTCTATTTATCCATATATTTTAACTATTTTATGGTAAAATTTGTTATCCTTGTTCATGCTGGTCTGTGACTGTAATAAATAATAAATGAAAATGATATACTGAAGAGGGATCAGGCTTGTTTTCCGCTGCTCCAGAGACTAGAACAAGGAGCAGTGGATTCAAACTACAGGAAAAGAGATTCCACCTGAACCTCAGAAAGAACTTCCTGATAGTCAGAGCAGTTTGGCAGTGGAATATGCTGCCTCGGAGTGTGGTGGAGCCTCCTTCATTGGAGGTTTTTAAACAGAGGCTGGATGGCCATTTGCTGGGGGTGCTTTGATGTGTATTCCTGCATAGCTGGGGGTTAGACTGGATGGCCTCTGGAGTCTCTTCCAACTCTGTGATTCTATCATTCTAGAAAAGGGCTTATGTTTCTTAGAAAGTTAGGACTTTGTGGTCGTAGGGTGTATGTTTCTTCTACTCTTGGCTGAATATAAGTTAGATTGTTTTTGTAACTTTGTTACTACTGCTAAGTAGGGATGGGACAAATCCAGAATTTTCCAAATCCAGATCTGAATCCCTGGAAGGTTCTGAGAATCCACGAATCTCACGAATCTCAAATCTTTCAAATCCTTTTTTTAAAAAGGGGGTTTAAAAAGCAAAGGAAAGAAGGATAATCTTGGGCAAGACACACTCTCTCAGCCTCAGCAAAAGGCTAGGCAAAGGCAAACCTCCCTCTGAATAAATCTGGCCAGGACAATTGTCATAGTTTTGCCTCAGGATCTCCCCAGATTGAAAATTACATGAAGGCCCTTTCTACACTAGCAGGAAAATGTGAGTTAATCCCACATTTTCCTGCCTGTGTAAACAAGGCCACATAGTACAGTACAGAGCTAATCCAGGTCAAAACTGGATTTTCTTTGCATAGCTCCTTCTGGCATCCTGGGGTTTGTAGTTTGATGATGCACAAGCACAGTTTGGCAGAGAAGGCTGTGACACCTTGTAAAAGTACAAACCCCAAAATTGTGTATGAAAGAGCTTTGCAAGGGAGTTATGCAAAGGAATCTTTTAGCTGTCCTTGAAATTTCAGGCCTGTACCTTCCAGTCAAGTGCTGAACTTAAATATTAAATGTTGAATTTAAATATCTTAGAATACATCCCCAGATGTAATTTCTGAAATTGTTAGCAAAGGTCATTATTACTCCAAGAGAAAAACTCACCTTCTTGCCTTCTCCCCTTGTGTATCTGATCTCTCAGGTTTTCAGACGTCCAGGTCTCCCAGATTTTCAGGCATCCCTGTCTCCAAGAAACGATTTGGTTGGTGGATTCAGAAGATTCAGTTTGCCTATTTTGCTATAGGGATTCAGTTGGCCCATCCCTACAGCTTAGTAATGTCTGAAGGAAGGTGTGTTCACATACAGGATACCCTTTCGGTAATGTAAAATATTTTGCTTAGAATAAAAGCTTTCCTTAAAGTTCTCTTTTCCACACTCTCTTCACATGCCTTTGCTCAGTATGTTATCTCCACAGGAGGGGAGGGAAGTGTCTCCAGAGTCTGAGAGTGAAAAAATACAAGTTAAACTTTTCATTAACTCCAACTGGGTTACTGAGTCATTTGAGGTGAATTAATGGTGGTGGCAGTGGATAGAATTTGGGCATCCCCTCTTGTACTTAAGAGCAGGAGACAGGGCTGGAGCCTGTTACAGGCTCATTAATTGAAGAAAAGTTCCTCATTCAGTCAGGGGCTACAATAGGAGGGAAATCTGCTATCAAAAAGGAAATTACAGAGACAAGAGTGAGCTAAGATTTTTTTTTAGTTCAGTCAAACTCAGAGTTCACAACTATAAAAGAATACTCATTAAAAATTAGGTATAAATGGCACTCCATGCCACAAAGAATGAATAAAATTTATTCTAATGTGGCCCCATTCTGTTGCAGTGACTGCAATATGTTGGGTACTCTATATCATACGTGAATTTCATGAAAAAAAGTTAAGTGGTATTGGATGGATGTGAACAATTTCGTTATGCAAATGATTGGACATAAAGTGATGCTTTTGTGTGAAAAGCTAAAATTATTCTCCATCTTTATGAAGGATAATGAACTTTTTAAACATAAAGACCTTATAAATATGACTTTAATAGCAAGAAGGCAAGAAACGTATAAATAATAAGGCCCTCAATTTGTCACTCATCTTTCACGAGAATTTTTGAAATAGGTGTGTGTGTGTGTGTACATGTAATAAGAGCCAGCATGGTTTGAGTATTGGACTATGACCAGGGAGGTCAGAGTTTGATTCATTGCTTAGCCATGGAAATCCACTTGCTGACCTTAAGTGCATCACACACATTCTCTGCCCCAGAAAACCCAGTGATAGGGTTGCCATAAGTCAGAAATGATTTGAAGGCACACAACAACAACAATGAGAAAAAAATCTAGAGGCAAAATAAAATTTGGAAAAGAAGGGGATTTGTAAACTATAACGACTGGCACATTTGATACAGATGTAGAGAAGCAAACCCACAACATTTTTGTTTTGTTGTGCCTTTTTTTTTTTTTTTGGCCTGTTTTGTTTAGTTCAGTTAGTTTAATTTTAGTTGAAATGTAAAATTGTCATTTATTGTTTGTCAGATTACTGTAAAATGAAATAAAAAAATAATTTAAAAATTAATTTAAGCATGAGATTTATATGTGTTCATGAATTCATTCACTTTGAAGAAGAGGTAAATATTTTCATGCTATTCTTGATTGCACGTTTAACACACATCTGATGCTGCCATCCAGTGGCTTCACATGGAATTTAGTGAGGAAGTGCTGTGGCTTAGTGGCAGAGTACATGTTTCATATGCTATAAAGTCCCAGGCCCAATCTCCATATAGGGCTTTGCCTGTGAACATTAAAAACAAATTTTTACCATCTATTATGAAGCTAAGATGGGAAGAAAAAGTAGGTTAGACTTACATGCACCACATCCCTTAATACTCACAAGATAAAGCCCAAGCTCTGATACAGAACAATTTTATTTGCATGCTTACTCAAAATTAAAGGCCCAATTTTAGCCCCCTAGAGAGCTAAAGAGAGCTGCAAAAGACACCTTTGCTGCCTGTCAGTGTTAAAGAATGCTGGACCAGATGGTTCAATGACCTGATTTGATAAAACACACCTTCTTGTATTCTGATGGCTAAGTCAATAAAATCAGTTGGGTAAGTCCCTCTCATCTTTCCCTCAGATATGGAAACTCAGCTTGAATGGGACAAGAACAGCAGCTTGAGGCCCGTACATCTAAACCTCAATTTCTTGCTCTTCTTCTCTCTCAGAGGCCAGAGCAGTGGAAGTTGGAATGTGGAGAAAGGGGCTCTCACCAGTCACTGGGTCCGGACATGATGGACCTATGCCTGACGCTCTTCTGTCCTTTAGAGACCAATGCAATCTCTCCCTCAGAGGCTAGGTTAATGATGCATAGCATGCTTTGTAAGCATTCCAAGCATTTTGTATGCTTCACATTGGTCTGTGCATAATCTTGCCATGTAGCCAGTTTCAGCATCTTAATACAGTGACACCAGCCACTGTATTGTTTACAGCTATTGACAGATTTCATAGAATCACAGAGTTGGAAAGGGTTCTATGGGCCCAACCTCCTGCTTAAGGCAGGATCTCCAGCTAAAGCATCCCCAGCAGGTAGCTGTCCAGACTCTTGTTGAAGACATCCAGAGAAGGACACATCACCACCTCTTCAGGGAACTGGTTCCACAGCAGAAATGCTCTCATTATCAAGAAATTCCATATAATGTTCAGTTGAAATCTACAGGACAATACTTAAAACCATTAAATCTGGTTCTGCTACCTGAGGCATCAGGGAACACGCCTACATCCTCCTCCCTGTGACAGCTCTTGAAGAAGTTAAAGAGTACAATTGTATCACCCCCAGTTTTCTTTTCACCAAGCTGAACATGGCCAGATTGTGGTAGCCAGTGGGACTATCACTTCCATTCTGTTAAGGCAGACTAAGATAGCATTTCCCTTCAGTGCTGCAGCAACACACTGCTGGCTCATGTTAAACTTCAGATAAACAATAATCCCAAGGTCCTTTACACATGCAGCACTGATGAGCCAAGTATACCCCATGCTATATCTGTGCATTTAATTCTCTCCACCTCATCATATAAATCACTGATAAAAATATTGAAGAGTGGAACACAACCATGAAGCACTCCCCTTGAGACCTCCTTCCAGTTTGAAGCACATCAACTGAGGACAACTCTTTGAGCATAGCTTTCCAACCAATTCTGGATCCATCTGATGGTGCTTTCATCTATTCCATATTTAGTCAGTTTGCTAATAATATCATGGGGGACCTTATGTTTTGCTGAAATCAAGATAAATGAAATCCACAACACTGCCACCATCTATTAAACTAGTGACTCAGTTGAAAGAAAGAGAAAAGGTTCATGTGGCAGGGTTTATTTTTGACAAAACTGTGCTGGCTCCTACTAATCACTGCACTGTCATCAAGATATTTGCAAAAGAGATTCCCATATAACCCATTCTAATACTCTTCTGCTATAGAAGTCAAGCTTATTGACCTTAGTTTCATGGATATTATTTTTTGTCTTTTTTTGAAAAGAAGAAAAATGTTTACATCTCCAGTCCTCTGGCACTTCACCTGTTCTCCTAGATTTCTCAGAAATGATGGCAAGTGGTGCTACAAATATGTCAGCAAGTTCCTTCAGTCCTCTGGAAAGTAGTTCCTCTGACCATACAGGATTTGAACTTACTTAACTAGGTGATTCTTGACTAACTGCTTATCATTCTTAAACATCTGTCCAAAAGGAAGCTCTAAATAGAAGGATGTGTTTTTTAGATAAGAAGCTGAGGGAGAGAATACGAGCCACAGTAAAACTCACATTACAATAAAAGATGAAAACAAACAATGCTTTAGATATCTATACACCTACACCAATGCACAGAGACTGAAAGCAAATTGAGAACTTAAAGTCCTAGAGCGGGAAGATAAATATGACTTTATAAGTATAACAGAAACTTGGTGGGATGAATTCATTATTGGAATATAACAGCTGAAGGTTATAATCTGTTCAAAAAGAAAAGCTGGGGGAGGAAAAAAGGAGAAATAGCATTATATGTCAAAGACAAATTCACTTATGCAAAAATCCATGCAAGTGATCAAACTGGGCCAGAAGGGAGAACTTGGGTAAAAATAAATGAATAAAGAAATGCAAACAACACTATGGTAGGAATTTACTACAGGCCACCAAACCAAAAAGAGTTTCAGAAATCTCTCACTGTCCAAACTTTTCCTCCATTTTCCTTCAGCTAGCCTTGTGTGATTGCAAGACTGATAGTATCTTGATTGTTAATTTCCCCA
Organism: Ctenosaura bakeri; assembly: GCA_948474755.1. Classification (NCBI taxonomy): domain Eukaryota; kingdom Metazoa; phylum Chordata; class Lepidosauria; order Squamata; family Iguanidae; genus Ctenosaura; species Ctenosaura bakeri. The sequence goes on from CAOLHI010000645.1 coordinate 304,790, forward strand.
ATAAAAGAAACACTCTTCAAACCTCTGGTTGGTGTCCTGCATTAGTTCTGGTATAAACAGGTATAAAAAATCCTGTTAGGTTACCTGCCTCTCACAGGCCTCCCCTTTGAGCTAACATTCTCCACTGTTTCGAGGAGGCACTGGTGGACCCCTGAGTCACTCACGTTTTGGGATAACAAGACTGGTGGAGAAACGTGGCAACATCCTGTTCCCCCTGACTTGTGAGTTGATGACTGCAGTTCAGGAAAGCAGATGTAGAGAAACCTGTAGGGATTCCAACTGGATTGTGTGTACATGTGTGAGGATCAGTGTGACTGAAGCCACAAGGGATATTGTAGGTTGGGATCTGTTCTCTTTTCCATCTTGGTCTGTGTCTGGCAGCCATATCTATACAGCCAGGATCTTGGTTCACCATCTGTGAGGCACTGTAGATCGCAAGGTCTTGGCACACAGCTGTCCCAGTAATCACTCCCTATCTCTGGGTCTATTGTGGTGTAGGAGTTAGAGAATGACAGCTAGGGAACAACCACATGCCACAAAAACACTAGCACTTAAGATTACGGAAAGTGTAACAAGCAGAATCTTGTAACCTCACTTTGTACAGGCTGTGTACCACTTTGGTTAGGTCAGTGTACCTTTTGTAGTTTCCCAATGAGGAAAGTTGGTCAGATGAGCAGAAAGCCCCGCACTCTTTTTTGTGTTGTATCCCTGCAAGGTAGTTCCCAGGGGGTTATCACATTGGTGGTGGTAGTGGCAACCAACCATTTGAGTGGTTAGCATGTCAGTGGTGGCAGCAACTGGCTCTTAGGTTTAAGCACTTTGCCTGAAGTCAGAGGAAGTACCCCTTGATCCAAAAAAGCAGTATTAACAAGCCAGGACTTTGTTAGGATCCAGATCCCACTTTCTTCCACTGCTTGGCCAAGTGATGGTAAGTTCCTTCGAGTTCATTTTCTCTTCTTAGCACCTCTGCTTGGTGTAGATGCCAGGGATCATCCAAAGGACCTCAGTGCTCTCCATGTCCCTGAGTATCAGCTCCACTTTTCTCCAGTTTTGAGGCATTGTTCTGGCCAATGGAATCTGCTGGTTGCAGGTGTGTTAAGAAGACAGCATCGTATTTGTCTGTTTTAGGAACAAATTTTAATTCAGCATGAACATGTTCAAAGAACTCTCAGATCAAAATTGCTCTGGGTCCCACAGACTTGGATGTGGTCACCTGGAACTATTTGACTAACCACAGCCAAAGAGTGGCAGATCTTCTTGGGAAATGTGAGCCATTAGGAATGTAAAGGTCCCCTGAAAAGGCACAATCCTCTAGTCATGGGGACCAATCCAACCAGTGACATATAGCAATCATGGCTCCCACACATAGTACAACAGGGTGGGTGGGCAGGCCAGGAAACCTGGCACCTTGAGGTGGCTGGGGGGGGAAGGATAAATGCCCAGGTGGTTGTGCTGGTAGTCAGAAGTTGAGAGATTAGTGCAGTAACTCCATTCCCAGCAATGGCCACGACTGAAGTGACACCTCTTCTTCCTCAGCACAATGGGTCCAGGAAGCCTGAGCCAGACCTCAAACCCTAGACAGCAGTCTGGAGGTTACGATCCTCAGAGATTGGTGTATAGTGAGGAGTGGACACATGTTTGGGAGCTCTTAAAATGAACACGTCTCAGTTCCACATGCATCCAACCACTGACGATCAATGTACTCCTGAAACTGCTGGGTGGCTCTGTTGGAAGAATGCAGCCAATGGATGCAGTCCCACTGAGCCAGGCTCTGAATATGGATGTGCCATATTAGGGATGCCCAAGGTCCAAAGTGCTTCCCCAAGGAATCACAGCTCTCATGAAGCTGAACATGTGGGGAAAACTGATGGTCAAGGCAGGCATTGGGACCTCATGGGCAAAATCCCCTGCTAAGCTCCTGATTGACACTGAAGAATCCAAAAATGTCCCTCACTCCTATCTAGCCATGAATGAAGAGCCCACCTCTGAGACCATGGCACTATCAGGACATGGAAGAGGTTCACACCAGGTTAAAGTATGGGAAGGAATCCTTTTGAGTATTGTCCTATGCTTGCAGCCTGCCAAGGCGTCACAGCTGTATAATCAGATAGATAGCAGCAACTAACAAACAACGTTTGTTAAAGCAGTCCAAGTTCATAGCAAGATTAGACTGACAAAGTCTAAATTTACCAAGACACCAGAGAGGGAGTGTCCAAAAACAGAATCTGTAGCCCACGCAAAGGTCCAACGTCCAAGGTCCGAAGAACACAAGCAAAGAATGCAGGAGTCAGCAAGGCTTTCACCACCAATGGAGTCAGTAGGTTCCAGCAGCTTTCTACCATCCTGACTTCTGAATATATAGTCTCAACAGCCTACCTAGCTGTGGCCTAATTAACAAGATCTTCCTATAAAAACACTGACAGAAGCCTGGGCTTGCTCTTTTCCACTTGCACTGGTTGCTGTAAGTACTGTCTCTCTCATGTCTCTAGGGTGTGGCTGTTGGGAAGGGTCCTGTCTGGGTCCTGGAGCAGAGGAATGACAAGTATAGACAAAGAACAGAATGAACCCAGTGTGTGTGAGAGCCAGGGAGAGGAGGACATGCAGTGAGTGGAAGCTATTTCTAAGCATCCAGCATCCACGGTTTTTCCCTGTCACAGTGCCCTGCTAGGCATCTTCGGTTTCCCCTGGGATTTCCTTGAGTCTTTGGCAGAGAGAGGTTGCCCTCTCCATCCCTGCTTTAAAAAGAACATCTCACAGACCTGGGGACCCAAAATATCAGAGTGCTTCTGCCAAGCCAGAGCACAGCTTGGCAAAAGCACCCATGGAATACACGGACATGATGCAGTACACTGGGAACAATCCTGATGACCATAGATGCAGGTGCTGAACAGTACAGTGAGGTGGACCTGGCTACTGCCTTCCCCTCTGCAGAGCTCCACTCCCTCCTCGACATGACATCCCTTCAAATATTTAAACATGGCTCTCATGTCCCCTCTTAACCTTCTTTTCTGCAGACTAAACATACCCAGCTCCCTAAGCCATTCCTCATAGGGCATGGCTTCCAGATCCTTCACCATTTTGGTTGCCCTCTTCTGGACATGTTCCAGCTTGTAGATATCCTTCTTGAATTGAGGTGCCCAGAACTGGACACAGTATTCCAAATTAGGCTTAACCAATGCAGAATAGAATGGTTTCATTACCTCCCTTGATCTAGACACCATACTCCTATTGGTGCAACCAAGAATCGTGCTTGCTTTTTTGGCTGCCGCATCACACTGCTGACTCATGTTCAGCTTGTGATCTACCAAGACTTCTAGATCCCTTTCACACATATTATTGTCCACCTACGTGTTCCCCCATCCTATATTTGTGCATTCCATTTTTTCTGCCTAAGTCTAGGACCTTCTCTCTGTTGAACTTCATTTTGTTAGCTTTGGCTCAGCTCTCCAATCTGTTGAGGTCATTTTGAAATTGTATCCTGTCCTCTGGTGTATTAGCAACCCCTCCCAATTTGGTGTCATTTTCAAATTTGATCAGCATGCCCTCTGTTCTTTCATCCAAGTCATTGATGAAGATGTTAAATAGCACTGGGCCCAGGACAGAACCCTATGGCACCCCACTACACTTCTCTCCAGGATGAAAAGCAGCCATTGGTGAGCACCCTTGGGGTTCGGTTGGTCAACCAATTACAAATCCACCTAACAGTAGCCCTGTCAGCCCGCATTTTATAAACTTCTTTGCAAGAATGCCGTGGGGAACTTTGCCAAAGGCCTGACCGAAATCAAGATATGCTACATCTACAGCATTCCTTTCATCTATCAACTTTGTAACGCTATCATAAAAAGAGATAAGATTAGTCTGGCATGACATATTTCTGAGAAATCCATGTTGACTTTTAGTGATTACGGCATTGCTTTCTAAGTAATTACAAACTGACTGTTTAATGATCTGCTCTAGGATCTTTCCTGGTATTGATGTCAGGCTGACCAGACTATAATTATTTGGATCCTATTTCTTTTCCCTTCTTGAAAATGGAGATGACATTTGCCCTCCTCCAGTCTGCTGGGACTTTTCCTGTTCTCCAAGCATTCTGAAAGATTATTTCAAGTGGTTCAGAAATGACTTCTGCCAGTTCTTTTAGTATCCTTGGATGTAATTCATCTGGCCCTGGAGACTTAAATTCATCTAGTTTAGCCAGATATTCCTGTACTACTTCTCTACCTGTTCTGTGCTGCATTTCCTCCCTTTCTTCACCTCCTCCCCACCCCTCAGGTTGAGTATGTCTACCTTTTTGGGAGAAAACTGAGGCAACGAAGGTGTTGAGTAGTTCTGCCTTCTCTCTTCCCCCCATTATTAATTGGCCATCTTCCATCATTTCCTTGTTTTTCCTTTTGCTGCGGATGTATCTAAAAAAGCCTCAGTTCATTCTATGCTTTAGCTTTTCTCACCTTCTCCCTATATATCCTGGCTATTTGCTTGAATTCCTCTTTTGCTGGTTTCGCCATTCTTTCATTTCCTGTACATGTTTCTTTTAACACTTAGCTCAGCTGAGAGTTCTTTCATCAACCATTCCAGTTTCTTTAGACACCTGCCTTTCTTCCTCCTTATTGGCACAGTTTTCAATTGTGCCTTCCATATCTCACTTTTAAGAAACTTCTATCTCTTTCAGCATTCTTGACCATGGGATTTTGGAAAGTAACTCCCTAAGTTTACAGAAATCAACTTTTTTAAAGTCTGAAATGTGTGTCAGTCTACACTTGGCTTCTCCTTCCCACTGAATGACAAATTCTAAAAGAGCATGGTCACTCCCCCATAAGGATCCCACCACCTCATCAACAGGGCCATCCCTGTTGGTCAGGATCAGATCTAAAATAGTCAATCCCCTTGTCACCTCCTCCACCTTCTGGACCATGAAATTGTCTGCAAGGCAAGCAAGGAACCTGTTGGACTTTGCAGTCTTGGCTGAGTTTGACTGCCAACAAATATCAGGATAGTTGAAATCTCCCATTACTACTGCATCTCTCCTTTTTGAATGTGTGGTCATTTGCACCAGGAAGGCCTCATCCAAGTCTTCAAGCTGGCCTGGAGGCCTGTAGCAAAACCCCCCAATCACATCTCTGTTGTTTCTTGCTCCCTTAATTCTTACTTAGATGCTCTCCACTTGACTTTCCAGATTTAAATCACAGGTGAAAACATCCTTGATATATAAAGCTCCTCCTCCTCCTTTCTTGCTTGGTCTATTTTTGCAAAATAGGTTATACCCCCTATTCCTACATTCCCATCATGAGACTTCCCACCAGGTTTCAGTGATGCCTATTAAATCATATTTATTTTGCTGTATTAAGAGTTCAAGTTCATCTTGCTTATTTCCCATGCTTTGTGCATTAGTGTAGAGACACTTAAGACTATGTGTCCTTCCTGGAAGTCCTGTACTAAAGTTACTTTTCCTCCCCCTGTTGGTCTCTAGTACTACTTGGCCTGCTCTATCTATATCATTTGGGCTATTTTCCCCAGCACTCACTGTATACTTGTCCTCAATAAAACTGTCTCCCTCCCCAGTCGAACTCAGTACACCTTTCTCCTTGTGATCCTGAGAAGAGCCAAGATGGTTCACTGCTTTGTCTCACTCACAGTCCTGCCAGGAGAAAAGTTACTCCAGCCATCCTTCTAGTTCACAGACAATGATAACAAGCATTGAGTGGGAACAGCCCCTCATACTGGAGATTTCGGAAACATACTGTCAGATAGCTCCAAAAGATTGGAAAGGCAAGCCCCCAGATTGGGCAGCCCCCTCTTCTGTGGAGCAGCTGAGAAGAGAGGTAACTACCGCAATCCCATGGGGTGGGAGCCCCCTTGAAGAGATACGCTCAGGAAAGCTCCCCTTTTTTGTATATAGTTCTAGTAATGTAGATTAGATGTAGTTTTGAATTTTCCCCTTGTAGCAAAAGGATGACATGGCGACATATCCAAGAACCAGGGTAAGTAGTATCCCCTTCTTCCATCTCTTGTTAGTTTTCCCTTGGCTCCTTCAGGAACAATCTCCCATCAACTCACAACCCTGGAATTGCACTATAACAGAGCCTCCACACCTTCCCAGAGAACATTTATTTTGCAAGATCACCCTTGCTGTAGACAGTAGCAGTCCAAGGCACATATACCATTAATGCTCATCCAAGATTGGTTAAACCTACAGGGATCTGCAACCACTTGCACAGCCACTAGCTACTTGGTCAGCTTAATTTTACATGGCCCTGGTGGGGCCCTCCTGCATTGTTTTCATGAGGCAAGGCCAGGGTTGCATAAACTCCTCATAGATTCAAGGTTATAGCTGATACAAGGGCCAACATGGAGGATTAGAGTGAGTTTCTACTCCATTTTAATGGTGCTGCAGAGGACCTTCACATGTCAGTTTATGGGGAAATGGCAACACATTTTTGCTTTGTTTTTTGGTGTCAGGCATGTGAAATAGCTCTTGGAATTTTTCTAAATGTGGTGGCAGTTTGATTATGGACTGCTGAATTAATAATTTGTCAGTCCATTCTTGGTTACAATATGACCTTTGTCAGTATGATTAATCTGCTAATCTCTAGATCCCCTAATGCCATGTGCCTGGTCCAAGCCTTCATGGCAGAGGCCTCCAGTTTAATGTCTTGTTCACTGTGGGACATACAACTGGAGTAAGCAATTGTTCACAATCTGATGGAATAGTTTCATCAGTTGGCTCTGATGGTCAGAGTCAATATCAGAGCAGTTTTCAGCTGTTTGGAAAGATGATGAGTCCTGACCTATGGCCATAGTTGTTGAATTAAAATGCAGTGACATTTGCCCCAGTTGAAAATACATTTGATGAGCATGTCATGGACACTTGGGGAATGGCTGGGCAAAGTATGACTCATTCCCTAGGGGACATGGAGTAAAGGGCTGAGTCATGATAGTGAAATCATGGCAAGGGATTGCATCATGCAAATGGCCCTGAGTGATGACATGGAAACAGGTGTGTATAAAAGAGGAGCAGGAGCGCTTGCTCTCTCTCTGGCTCTCTGCATCTGAAACTCTGATCCTGAAACTCTGACTCTGTTTCTCTGCATCTGAACCTCTCACGAATCTCTGTCTGTGGATCTGCGTATCCAGTGTATAGATGTACATATTGCAATTGTGAAGATTAAAGCCTCCAGGTATTTTTGGATGACAAACTCTGTGTTTATGAGTTACTAACCAGTGGGTAGAGGGGTCAGGGCAATAATGTACCTTTTGCTGTAGTTATACTCTGCTGCGCACGCTTTTTGCTGTTTGAAACTCTGCTATGTTTGTGCTTGCTTCTGAGACACTGCGTTCAGAGAGCAGCAGTTCTGGGGATAATTTTGTGCTGGTGCTGTAAATCATCTCCCATCAATAGTATGGTTTACTGGTCCAAAGTTGCCATTTTGGGGCTTAACTGCAGTTGCCACTTCAGGGAGATATCCTCCAGCAAAGCAGATTGTTGCTTTTTCTTGTCCTAATGTTCCAGTTATTCAAAACTGATCAGGAAATTTTATCACTCTTAATTACTGGAGAGGTAAAAAACAAAAGGACTGTTTCCATAGGAAAGAGGCAGTAGGATTTGAGCTTTTAGATGCTCCTTCCAGCAGTTTCGTTTGCTATTGTTTCATATACTTTAGAGAACCATCTAAACCCCATCAGGTTAAGTTTTCCTATTAATTCTCTTAAACTTATGACCTGGCCATATTAAGGCCTTTGTTCTAGCTTCAGGAAGCTTCCAGTCAGAGTCCTTTTTCCACACAGCTTTTCAGCCATAAGTGCAAGATTTATATTTCATGCCAATTAAACAATGTTTAGAGCCAATCATACTGTGTCACAGATTGGGGGTGTACGACATGGTAACGGTATTAATGTCTTTTTAAAATTTAAATATATACAATACATATTTTGAGGAAAATGTACCCAAAAGATTTGAAGTCTAATTTTTATTTTTCAGAATGTCAGCTGCCACACAGTCTTCCTTATGCTGAGAACAGCTGCACCCAATGGATCTGGTTAATTCACGAGAGGGAGAATTTTATTTCAAGTCTGAAAAATTTACCTACATTTGTAAATTTCATATGTGGGCAGAAAGAACATGTAGCCTTGTTGTGACTCCACTGTCAAAATTCCAGGAAACATTGGTGATCCCCGCACTGTCAAATAATTTGTGTGTGTTGTAAATCCCTTTTAACCTACTGGAGATGACCCAGCAATCTTCTTATAGATCCCAGTCTATTTTCTAACTACCTCTAAGAATGACTACTGTCCAGTGGCTCAGCACTGGCCCAGAACTCGTAGGCCATTTTGTCACATGCATTTCCCTTTTTTTCTACACCTTCCTCGACAACCAATCCATTTCATAGTTGAAAAGGTAAAAGGTATTTGAGCGTAACAAAGAAATACAACTCAAGATAACATTGAACAGTTTTTAAAATCTTTTGTACTCTGCTCATGCAGTACTCTCATTTAGTGCTTGTTAATGAGATGAGGAGGAGGATGTTCAGGGTGATGGTCTTCCATCTGTCTACGTGCTTTGTACAGTTGGAAGTAATGGTGTAGAACTCCTCAAACTGTTACTGATCGCTCATTTACAATTATGAGCTGTTCCCCTAGCTAATTTGGGGGCTTGCCATATGTTTTCCTTTTTTAAAGAATGAACTTTTGCTCCTCAGGATCACTAAAGCTATCATGTAATAAATGCTGCTGGATACTTTTATTCCCCTTCTGCTATGTAACCACATACAGATACCCCACAGACTGCCATCATTATAAGATCTCTAAAATGTACTCCAATAGCTCCCAGTCAGATTCTCTTTGTCATGAACAGTCCTCACCTTCTCTTGTGAAGGGGAGCAAAATTGGTTAGGAAGAGTGTCTGCATACCTTAGCAGCAGTGCGTTTATTCCCTTCTTTCTCTGGTGGATGTTTTCATTTGTTAGGCAGCTTCCACCAATGCAGCCCCAAAACTGTATTTCACAAATGAACCCCCTTTTTGGTATCATGGTAAGGTTTTGGCATGGAGTGGACAATCAATAATTGCATCTGGTTTCTTTGCAGCCAGCCTGTCAAGTTGCAGCCTTCTGATTTCTTGCATACAGCTTCTATTTTGGTTAATGACTGAGCCAAGATATAGAAAGTCTACTTTGACATCTTTATCATCTACTTTGAAGTTAGTCATTATTTTTGTCTTCTTAATCTCCAACCATGCTTTCACACTTTTGTTGTTAACTTTCCTCAGTAGATGTTCCCAGTCTTTGCATTTTCTGCTAATAATATATTTTCTGCATTTCTTAATTTGTTGATGTACCTTCCTTCAATTTTCACTCCTCCGTCCAAGTCTAATTCATATGATATGTTTTGTGCGTAAATCAAGCAGATATGGTAATATGCAGCTTTGTCTATCACCCACTGACAACTGGAAACTACAGTTTTTCTTTATTCTCTCCTGACAGTGGACTCTTGCCTTGTTATATAGGTTATGCACCAGGATAATCCTATATTGTGGCTCACACATTTCTTTTCAAGAAATACAACCTTTTCATTGTGAGCAAAACTGAAGGCACTGCCATAATCTATAAAGCATAGTCTACTTTTCCTCTGAAATTCTTTGTTATGCTCCATTATCCAACGTATGTTTATATAGGATCCCTAAGTCCTCTGTCTTTTCTGAAACCAAACTGGACCTCTGACATTTCTCAGTCCATATATAGTAAAAATATTTGTTGTAAAATCTTGAACTTTACTTTGCTGGCAAGGGGAATTAATGTAAAGATCCAATGGTTACTGCAATACTTTGTGACCCCTGATTGCAATGTATAGTGAGCCCTCCAGTATGTGGGGTATTTTTGGGGGTTCCATTTTGTTGGCAGATTTTTCTTGATTTGAATAGATTCTGTCTCTGTAGTTTGAAACAATTCTATTGGTTCTGTTCCTGGTGATATTCCTCCTGACTGCTTTCTGAACAGCTTCTGCTTCCTTTTCTAAAATTGTGGGCTCATTAACCAAAGTTTGTTCCTTAAACAAATATGTCATCTTTTCATCTTTTTAATACAGTTCTTAGATAGCTTCTTTTTCCTGGTCGTATTATATGTTCCTCTGTTGGTCATACAGCATCCCCACTCTTGGTGTAAATTTACCCTTTGGGTTCTCAGATCTTGTAGAAGAGATCACTTGTTCCATCTTTTTGTTATCGTCATTTACTTTTCTCTGTTGATTATTATAACAGTTCTCTTTGTCCCTATGCACAAGTTGCTCAACAGTTGCATTCAGATTCTGACCCTATTTATGTTACCTTTTACTTTTGCTTCTCACTTGTCTTTAACTGTTTGAAGAATTTCATTTCTCATCTACTGAGGCTTCTTTTTGTCTGCAGATAGTGGTTTTTATGCATTCTTCCCTGACAACATCCCTGTTTTTTTCTTCTGGCTACTGTCAAGTAAGCTTAATGGTAATAATCTTATTTATTTAATATCCCATCTTTCTCCCAGATGGGATCCATTGTAAAATTCTACAATGATATTCTTAAGGTTTGTCTTTGGCATGATGATTGATTTAGCATACTTTAGTGTTACCCCTTTTTTGATATTTGCAGTTCATGTTCTGTGCCACAGTTGGCTCATGCTCTTGTTTATACAGACAGAAAAGAGTTTTCCCATCTCCCATTTTCAATTATGTAGTTGATTTGATTTCTGTTTTGGCTACATAGTGATGTCCATACATACAATAATGTCCATGGCTTCCTGAAAAATGTATTTGCAATGAACAAACTGAAGATGAAGCTCTGGGAAGGGGAGGAAGCTGAGCTCTGAGAAAAAGAGCAGTTCATCTGCACATCTTTCTCAGCACCCTTTGCTGAAATCACTGTGAGTGAAAAAGAAGCCAGACTGGGTGAGGAAAGCAAGCTTTTAAGCCAGTGGGTTAGAAGGTGAAGTTCTGGGAAGAAGAGCAGTTTGTCTGCCTATCTTTCCTAGCAGTCTTGCAGAAGCTGCTGTATCCAGAAAGAGAGCCAGATTGGTTGCAGAAGCAAAATTTTGACCCAATGGACCAGCAGGTGAAGCTGTAGGAAGAAAGGCAGCTCATCCACCTATCTTTCCCAGCAGCCTTTGGTGAAATGACCATGATTGGAAAGCAAGCCAGAATGGGTGAGGAAACAAGCTTTAGAGCCAGTGGCACATGCTTTGCAATGCATGCAGTTATATTCCAAAGAGTTACTCCTACTTAAGAGGGAGAAAAATTGACTGCAAGGTTGGAGGCAGAAGGATATGTCTGTGTATGTAATATTTGCTTTCTTGATGGAAAACTTCTCTAACTACATTTGCAGCGATTGCAAACTAGTGACTCAGTGATGTGTTGACATTCTTCAGTGCAGAGAACATGAGGCCTTCCTGGATAGAACAGTGGAAAAACTTATTTTATAGAATCAACAGTACGAAACTGCCAAGGAAATGAAGAGGATTGCAACACTGAGGAAGCACCCTTGATGACTGTCCCTGTCAGGAACAGATAATACACAAGGGATTCAGAACCACTCTAGCTAACAAATTGTTTCCTACACCTTCCTGAAGACAACGGTGGTGAAGATGCCCAAATAGGAGATGAGCAACAAGAGATGCTGCAAGCTGAGGAAGCAGTCAACTTAACCCTTAAGTGCAACAAGAAAAGAAAGGTGCTGATGGCAGAAAACTCATTGCTCAGGGGTATAATGGTGATCTGTGTACCTTCCAGAGAGGAAGAGTCAGGAAATATGCTCTCTCCATGGCACATGCATTCAGGATGCCACTGACAACTTGCCGAAGCTCATCAAGAACATGGATCTGTATCCATTTCTTCTTATGTTCATGTGGGCACCAACAACACTGCAAAGAACACCTTTGACCAGATCACCTCAAACTGTGAAGCCTTAAGAAGGAAGTTTATAGTTTATAGTAAAGAGTTTAAGGGAGCAGGTGGTATTCTTGCAAGTTCTAGAAGTGGAAGATAGAGGAACACATAGGGACAGGAAGATACTGCAATTGAATAACAGGCAATATAGATAGTCTTGATGGAAGTTTGGCTTTAGGAACCATGGTCTTCACTTTTTAGATAGGGACTACTAGCTTCAGATGGGCTGCACCTCACAAAGACCAGGAAGAATGTCTTTGGCAAAGGCATGGCAAATCTGAACAAAAAGGCTTTAAACTAAATCCTTGGGGGTGTGTGGAGATGATAGCTTAAACATCTGTCCAAAAGCAAGCTCTAAACACAAAGCTGTAAATTCTACAGGAGAAGCTGAGTGAGGGGATGGGAACCATAATAAAACTCTCAGTAAAAGCTGAGAATAAAAAAGGCTTTAGATTTCTATACAGCAGTGCACAAAGTTTTGGAAGAACATATGACAAACTTGAAGTCCTCGTGTAGAAAAGTATATATGACTTCATAGCTGCAAGAGAGACTTGGTGGGTGCTGATTACATGCACACACACACACACACATACGCACAGACTTGGTGGGATGACTTCTATGACTGGAATAAAACAATTGAAAGATATAACCTGCTCAAACAGAATAGACAGGGAACAAAAAGGAGAGGAATAGACTTCCAGTCCTTCATCAACTACTCCATTCTCCTCCTCCCATTATCTTCTGTTTTGCCAGATGCGGAGAAGGAAGGCAAGCAGGCCTGGGCAAAAAGCAAGGGAAAAGGTGGGGTAAGGCACACGTGAACCTTCTCCCCTCTGGAGCTCCCCCTCCCATTCCAATACATTTGGCCCCAGTGGGAGAACATGCGCCAAGGCAAAATGCAAGGGAATGCGGTGGGGAAGGCACAAGTGTAACTTCCTTTTCTCCTCCTGCTTCATTTCTTGATACTAGGCCAAATTCTCCTACACGTTTTGATCTGCTTTGTCTCCTACTTTTGTGTCCCAGTCATCTATGATTACCAAAATATCCTGTTTTGGTGTGTGATCAATTTCTTCTCGGACTCCAGTATAAAATCTTTCAGTCGCTTCTTCTTTCAGGTGGAGCATAAACTGGGATTATAGTAATAGCAATAGCAGTTACATTTCTATACCATTTATCAGTGCAAAGCACTCGCTAAGCCATTTACAATGTATTTAGCTAATTGCCCCCAACAAGCTGGGTACTCATTTTACTGACCTACTGAAGGGTGGAAGGCTAAGTCAACCTGGAGCTCTGCAGGATTGAAGTCACAACATTGTGGTTGTAGTACCAGCATTTAACTACTGTGCCACCAGCACTCTATTACTAGTTATACTGATGGGTTTTCCCTAAAGTCCTATTGATATTACTCAGCCAGAATTTGCATTGTATCCCTTGACTACTGTTGCTACATCTCACCTCATTATTAATGCCACTCCATTTATTCTTAGATTTTAATTTCCTGAGTAAAACACTAAGTAATTATCTAACTCAAAATGTCTCATTCCTGCTACTTTAGTTCACTCACCTCAAGTATTGCAATGTTTACACTTTCCATTTCTTGTTTTTAAAATGTCTAGCTTTCAATGATTGATGCTTCTCACATTGTAATTTCCTATAATGTGCTGTGCAGCTTTGGATTTTCCTTTCACCTTTAGCCATGTCAATGGCTGAATGATATTCTTCTCCGCAGTACTAATATGCATTAGCTATGGTACTATTGCCGTTGTCTCTAAGAGATCCTCCGCCAGTATAACTCCCCACTATTACTACTGCTCAGTCTGGCACATTTAGTCTGGTTTCTCAACAAAAGCCTGTGTGATATAGGAGATCCTACCAAAAGCACTGTTACCATCAGCACAGCCTCATACCTCACAGAAGCATATAGTCCCACCACTATGGAAAGGTAGTACCATGGTGGGACTGGTAGTTATGGAGAACTTCAAATATCTGCAGAGAGACTCACTATGCTAAAAATGGGGTCTCCAATAAATTTCTGCATATGCTCTCCGACAAATTTCTGATGTGTTTTGCAGATAATTTCCTCTTCAAAAAGTGGAGGAGGGAACAATGGGATCATCAGACCTGTATTTCATCTTAACCAACAAGAAGCAGTTGGTACTGGAATCAAAGCAGTTCATACTTTAGGAAAAAATGACCATGTGATGCTAGAATTCATGACTGGGGAAGGCACCTAGCATGAGGAGGATTTCGTGGAGAAGGAACTGCTGAAAGCACAATCAGAAAGAATTCCAAGGCAGAAGAAAAAGTAAGGTTATGGAAAAGATGGGACTACTTCTTAGCAAGGATGGTAAAGGATGGTTTCTGTAAATTTTGATATTTTATTAGAAATTGTTGTTTTAACTGTTTCAAAATTGGATTCTAGGATTGTTTTTAAACTGCTTTTAAGAATTTTTAAACAGTATTGTAATGTGCTTTAAAATATTTTTATCTTTGTATTAATCCGTTTGTATTTATTTGTCATCTTGAGGACTTTGTGGGTGGGAGACAGCACAGAAGTACTTAAAATAATTAAATAAGAAATAATTTGTTACTAAATAACAAATAATGACCTCGAGTATGGAGTAAAAAGAAAAAAAGAGTATGCATAAAGAATGGAAGGAAGGATGAATCACCAAGGAAGAAATACAGATGTGTAGCCCAAACTAGCAGGAATTGTATAAGGAAAGCAAAAGCTCAGAATGAACTGAGACTGGCTAGGAAGGCAGGAAGCAAAAAGAAGGGTTTTTAAAATATATCCAAAGCAAGAGAATGACCAAATAAATAATGGGGCTACTTCTTAACATGGATGGTAAAGTACTTCCAGATTACAATGAAAAGTCTCCTTGTTTATTCTGTTTCAGCTTTCTCCAAAAAAAGAAGACTGTGTGCTTCCATGCAAAGACCTTGGCAAAGATTCTAGATTGATAAGGAGTTAGTCAGGAAGTTAACTTAACTTAAAGTTAACTTTGTTAACTAGGTGCTTTAAGTTAACTTAAACTGCATCCCAGTGTATTGGAGGAACTTGCAGACATACTCGCAGAAGCAGTTGCCATCATTTTTGCAAATCTTGGCAAACAGGTATCAGAGGACTCAAGATGGGCAAACATTATCATCCTTTCAAATAAAGACCAAAAAAAAAAAAAAAAGATGCACGAAACTACAAGCCACTCAGCCAGATTGCAATAGTAGGGGAAATATTAGAATAGATTATATAGGAACCTATCTGCCATTATTTTGATCGGTAGGAGCTGGCAAGGGTTTTTCAAGAACCAATCCTGCCAATCTAATCTGATACCTTTTTTTTAAAAAAAATCAGGTTGCTAGTAGATGGTACAAATTTTGAGGATGTAATTTATTTGGATTTTGAGCAAATCATTTGATAAGGTCTTCAATAATATTTTGATTAGCAAACTGATTAAAAATCAAATAGATAGAAACACTATCAGATGGATCCATAATTAGTTAGAAAATCATGTTCAAAGAGTCATCATCAATGGATCTGCTTTAAACTAGAAGGAGGTCTTGAATGGAGTGCCTTAGGGTTCTGTCCTAGGGCCATTACTAGTAAACATTTTTATCATTCACTAAGTTTATGGGATGGATGGAATCTTTAACGAGCTTGCAGGTGACACAAAACAGGGAAGGGTGGCTAAAACATTGGAAGACAGAATTCAAAAAGATCTACATAAACTAGAAAATTTGGTAGACAATTGCAAAATTATATGTTTATATATTTATATGTTTAGGCTACAAAAGCCTAAACATATAGCACAGCTATAGGATGAGGGCTCCATGGCTTAGAAGTATTACATGAAAAAAAGACTTCAGGGGATTTTTGTTGATCACAATTTGAACACAAGCCAGCCGTGTGATGCTGCAGCAAAGAAGGCAAATGTTATTTTAGCCTGCATTAAATAGAAGCATAATTTCCAAGTCAAAAGAAGTAATACTTCTATACTATGTTCTGTGCTGGTCAAACTTTATCTAGAGTACTGTGTTCAGTTCTGGGCAGTTCAGCAATGGAACCAATTGCCTGGAGAGCTGGTGGGGTCTCTTTCTCTTTCTCTAGACATCTTCTATAAAAGGCTGGACAGCTACCTCCTATGGAAGGTTTAGCTGGGGGTTCAGCTCTAAGCAGGGCTTTGGACTCAGTGGTCCATGAGGCCCCTAGCGACTCTATGATTCTGTGATTCTCACAGAATTCTGTTAAATTGTTCTCCTTCTTGATCTTAGCCAAATTCTTGTACAATGTCTGCTTCTGCTCCTTTTCCTCCTTCTGCATTCCAGTCTCCTATGCTTATAAAAATGTTGATGTGGAATATATTTTCTCCTGGTTGCTTACTTAGAATGTTTTAATTTCTTCCTCTTCTGCCATTGTAGCTGGAGCATAAACTTGGATTGTGGTTATATTGACAGGTTTTCCCTGAAATTATATTAATACTATTCGGTCAGAGTTTACATGGCATTCCCTGGCTGCTTGTGCTAGATCTTGCCTTAGTGTTAATGTCACTCCATTTGTTTCCCTTTTATTTTCATCTCTTAATTGGCAATGACAGTGGCACTTTAGATAAATCTAAACAGTTCTGCACTGAAAAAATTCAAAATGAAAGAACAGATAGTACCACAAGATACAACTCCTGGGTCAGTAAGCACTCTCTCTTGCTTGATTTGGGATTGTTTCATCATAGATTTTTGATGGTAAAAAGCTTTTACGAGTGGTTTACTGGTACTTCATTATGTGCAGTACTGTATAGAATTAGCTAAAATGCCACTGCCATTCCCTCTAAGAGAGTCTCTGCCAGCTTCTCCTTCACTCCACACACTACTCCTGCTGCCTGGTAGCCCTTTACGACATTTAATCTGGCTCCTCAGTAAATGTCTGTCTGTCTTAGGAGACTCTGTTGGTAGTGGAGCTACCATCTGCACAGCCTCTTGATTTAAAATGAACCAGTCCTCACACCACACACCACCCTTCATGTGAGTTTATTAGTCTGTCACCCTGTGCAGATAGAGAAGCACAGTTTTTGTAGAAGTAAAGAAGCACAATTTAGATAAATATTGTGAGCCTGTTGGGGAGCAATTTTTCAGTCTTGGAAATACACTGTGGCATTTTCCATTTTGGTTTGTTCATGCAAGGCCACAGAGATGCTGGGACAATACTCAAGCACTCCTGAATAAAGTTCATATCTGGCCTCCTAGCCCAAGGGATCATGGAGCTTTAAGAAGGTAATGAGCACTTAGAATTTGATGCTAGGAACCTCTAAAGAATTGCAAATACCTCATCAAACTTAGGCCATTCCCACACGGGGTATTTAAAACGGTGCAATGCACCCTCTACAGAGGACATCTGCACCTTGGAGTGGACTTGGTTCGGACTACTTACCGTAGATCCGCACTCAGTCCGCTCCAGAACGGCCCCAAGTGGTCCTCCAGTGTGATTTTGAAAGACCTGATTTTTCCGGTCTTTCAAAAGCACAGAGCGCGCCACTGCAAGCCTGCTCCCTTGTGCAGATTCGTAGGCTCGCATCAATGTGAGCCTGCAATCTGCTGAGGGCAGGCTGGCGAGCTTCACCGGTTGGTCGAGGCCCACGACCAACTGGAAGCCGCCATTTTGGATGTTGGAGCAGTGCTGAGCGACGACCATGCACTGCTCCTCCTCACCCCGGACTGACTGAACCGCCAGAAGATCCGGTAAGTAGTGGCGCAGTGCATTCCCTTGCCCCGTGCGGAAATGGCCTTAGAGATAGAAAGAATATTTGGAAACTTGAAAAAATGGTCAAAACCAATTTTTTCAAGTGTTGAGAAACACTGATGAGAAGAATCCTGGATAACAACTCATTCTGTGTAAATTCACACCTGATTGTTTTGTGCAGCATTTTTTAATTCACAAAACTACATTTTTTGCTGTTTCTATGCAAAAATGCTGTAATCAGTAATTTCTTCTCCATAAAATTTGTGCACAGTTGATTTACATACAAAATAGCTTTTTCTGTGCAGAAACTGGTATTTCTGAGCAGAATAAATCCTAATTGTGAACAGGTTTTGAAAAATACACGATTGCTGAAATTATTCATTGTTATTTTTGAGAAAAAAGTTAGTGAAGAATCTGGGCACCACAATTCATGAAGGATATTGACAAGCTGGAACATCTCCAGAGGAGGGTGACCAAAATGATGAATGGTCTGGAAACCATGCCCTATTAACATTGGTTTAGGGAGCTAGATATGTTTAGCTTGAGGAAAAGAAGGTTAAAAGGTGACATGATAGCCATGTTTAAATATTTGAAGGGCTGTCATGTTGAAGATGGAGCAAGCTTATCTTCTGCTGCTCCAGAGACAAGGACACAGAGCAATGGATTCAAACTACAGGGAAAGAGATTCTACCTGAACCTCAGGAAAAAAATTTCCTGATGGTAAGAGCTGTTCAACAGTGGAATATGCTGCCTGGGAGTGTGGTCACCTTCTTTGGAGATTTTTAAACAGAGGCTAGATGGCCACTTGCTGGGGGTGCTTTGCGTGTGTGTTCCTGCATGGCAAGGGGTTGGACTTGATGGCCGTTGTGGTCTCTTCCAACTCTATGATTCTATGAACAGAATTATATTGCCCTTTAAATTATAAATTTGTATTTATATGTTTATATTAACGTGCACAAACCTGTATCTTTTTGAGTAGTTGTGATCATAGAATCATAGAAATTCAGAGTTGGAAGAGACCACACAGGCCATCCAGTCCAACCCCCTGCCATACAGGAACACCCTCAAATCAATCCCGACAGATGGCCATCAAGCCTCTGCTTAAAAACCTCCAAGGAAGGAGACTCCACTACACTCCAAGGCCAGTGTCTGTTGGTTGTTTTAGACAAATTACACTCTCTCAGCCTTCAAAGAAGGCAATGGCAAATCACTTCTGAACAAATCTTGCTGAGAAAATGTAGGAGAGTTGCCATAAATTAGAGCCATCTTGAAGGCACACAGCAACCACAAAGGCACTTCCTCCAGTGTCTTGCTCTTATTTAAATCCCAGACAGAGCATTATGAAGTTATTCAGATCAGCAATATGTGCAGTTGCAGGGAAAGCTATAGAAACAAAGAGGTGTGTGATAGAAAAAAGCATGTTAGTAAAGAAGTACTGTAGGGCTTCAAAAATGCTGAAAAGAAATTTTAATGCACTCTTAGAATGAGGTACAAAAATAGTAACCTCTGTTGCAGAGATAGAATCTGGTAGTTAGGACATGTACTGGTACAGGACTTGTTTCAATCCATCCCTAGAGAGTGGTGTTAAAATAGCTGTTTATGTTAATAGTAAGTATATCCAGAAGGGGTCAGTAAAGAACAAGGCTTGGAAATCTGTGCCATTTTATGCAAAGCTGTTCTGCTCACACTCAATTAGCCCACCCTTTAAAACAGCAATGTAAAATATAATACTGTAATAATCTACCAGCAAGCTGACTATTAGGCCATACATTGGAAGAATAATATTTGTTATTTTGCCCTACATTCAAGAGAATGAGGATGGCACCACTCTCACAGTCATCGTATCTCCCCATCTATACCACTCTTCTCTCCTGATCTGAACGTCTTTTTGGAATTTCATTCTCCAGAAAGACTGGGAGCAAGCAATTCCACAATAGCACTCTCTGAACTTGGCGGTTGGTCCTGATTGTGTGCCCACAGTGGAGCCTCTTGTCCTTCTGTGGCACCAAACAGTGTCAGAGTACTTACAGATCCTACAGGACATGGGATCAAGTGGATAGGACAAGGAAGAAACACAGACACTAATGTCTGAGTGTGACAATGCTGGAAACTGCTAGGGTGTAGTACCACCTTGCAAGTAAGACCCAAGGACCCCCTTATCCATTCTGGCTTAATGTGGAGAACTTCTGGCAATGAAAGCACTTAATTTCAGAGTGACAATGCTGTAGGTGGCTTCTGTTTCAGTTTCTGGAGTTCTGAATTCCCTGTCTGCCTCTGATTGCCTGCTCTTCCTGCTCTTCAAAAGTAGCCATATCCCCTCTCAACCCCCTTCTTTTTAGAGGAGAGGGGAACAAACTCATTCCTCTGGCTACATGTCAAAGTTGGGGGGTGGGAAGATGCTAAGGGAATGGCCATGGCGTCTCTTTGGACTTCCCTATAGCTACGGGAGGAGTGATTTGTGATAGGCTCCTAGACTTCAAAATTTACCACTCAACAACTTTTCCCTACTTCATATTGTGAACTCTAAAATGACAGAACTGCCCAAAATATTCCAGTCTCTGTAGAACATATAGAATACTCTTTCTATCTGTGTGTTAATAATTAATATACAACCAGAGAACTGACAGGTAGAATTCGTTATGGAAATGACTTTCCTGAATAAATTCCCTGAGAATCCCTGCCTCCAAGAATTTTGAAGCAACCTCCTGATTAAAAAATTAATTATGCAAACTGTCTTTAACATATTTCTTGAGTAATCAGGAGAAAAGAAGACAGTAGTCTCTGTTAATTATTCCCTGAATTCTTATGAATATCAAAAAAGTGCACATTGTGGTATTGGCTATCAACTGTCTCTGGACCACCTCCCAGATTGTCATTGTCAAGCTCCTTTGTGGTTGTATCAGAGGACAAAGGAAAAGTGGGATGAATAAATTACAGCTGGAACTCTGAAACTGCTTTTCCCAGTTATTCTGTTGTAATCTTTACTTTTTGGTTATTTTAGATGCTAAAGGGTATTTTAATAAGCCAACCAAGCTTACTTAATTCAGAGAAATTCACAATATTTTCTTATGTGAGAAAGTTCATATCTCAAAGCAAGTGAGCCTTCCTGGATGAGTCAAATTTAGCAATATGCAGTGACAAATGAGATGCTTAAAAAAAAAAAAAAAGGTAAAGATAATGACCCCTTCAACTATTGTTTTACAGCAATGGGCTTTTGAACACAGACATTCCAATTAGTTATGCAGGGACTGGATGAATGAACTGGAGATTCAGGACACCATCCTGTCACTCCTTGGTTATGGATGGCTTCAGTATCTCATTATATTCATTTGTATAGAATAACAGAATCACAGAATCATAGAAATGTAGAATCGGAAGAGACCACACGGGCCACCCAGTCCAACCCCCTGCCATGCAGGAACACCCTCAAAGCACTCCTGATAGATGGTCATCCAGCTTCTGCTTAAAAACCTCCAAGGAAGGAGATTTCACTACACTCCGAGGCAGCATATTCCACTGCCGGACAGCCCTGACTGTCAGGAAGTTCTTCCTGAGGTTCAGGTGGAATCTCCTTTCCTGCAGCTTGAATCCATTGTTCCTTGTCCTGGTCTCTGGAACAGCAGAAAACAAGCCTTCTCCCTCCTCTACATGGCATCCCTTCAAATATTTAAACAAGGCTATCATGTCCCCTCTTAACTTTCTCTTCTGCAGACTAAACATACCCAACTCTCTAAGTCTATCCTTATAGGGCATGGCTTCCAGGCCCCTTACCATTTTGGTTGCCCTCCTCTGGGCTTGCTCCAGCCTGACCTTCTTGAATTGGGGTGCCCAGAACTGGACACAGTATTCAAGATGAGGTCTAACCAAAGCAGAGTAGAGTGGTACCAGTACCTCCCTCGATCTAGACATCATACTCCTATTGATGCAGCCAAGAAATGCATTGGCTTTCTTGGCTGCCGCATCACACTGCTGACTTATGTTCAGCTTGTGGTCTATTAAGACTCCTAGATCCCTTTCACACGTACTGCTATCCAGCCATGTGTCCCCCATCCTATATCTCTGTATTCCATTTTTTTCTACCTAAGTGTAGGACCTTACACTTCTCTCTGTTGAATTTCATTTTGTTTGCTTTGGCCCAGCTTTCCAATCTATCCAGGTCATTTTGAATTTTGATTCTGTCCTCTGGCGTATTAGCAACCTCTCCCAATTTGGTGTCATCTGCAAATTTGGTGAGCATGTTTTCTATTCCTTCACCCAAGTTGTTGATGAAGATATTGAACAGCACTGGGCCCAGGACAGAACCCTGTGGCACCCCGCTAGTCACTTCTCTCCAGGATGAAAAGCAGCCATTCGCGATCACCCTTTGGGTTCGGTCAGTCAACCAATTACAAATCCAACAATAGCCCTGTCCAGCCCACATTTTACTAGCTTCGTTGCAAGAATGTCACGGGGAACTTTGTCAAAGGCCTTACTGAAATCGAGATATGCTACATCCACAGCATTCCCTTCATCTATCAAGCTAGTAACTCTATCATAAAAAGAGATAAGATTAGTCTGGCATGACTTATTTTTGAGAAATCCATGTTGACTTCTCGTGATTACCGCATTGCTTTCTAAGTGATTAGAAACTGACTGCTTAATGATCTGCTCCAGGATCTTACCGGGTACTGATGTCAGACTAACTGGGCGATAATTATTTGGGTCCTCTTTTTTCCCCTTCATGAAGATCTTCTAGTCTGCTGGAATGTCTCCTGTTCTCCAAGATTTCTCAAAGATAATAGCAAGCGGTTCCGAAATGACCTCTGCCAGTTCTTTTAATATCCTAGGATGCAATTCATCTGGCCCTGGAGACTTGAATTCATCCAGTGTGACCAGGTATTCCTGTACCACCTCTCTACCTATTATGTGCCTCATTTCCTCTGCTTCCTCACCTGCTCCTCAACCACCAGGTTGAGTGCTTGTATCCTTCTGGGAAAAAACTGAGGCAAAGAAGGTGTTAAGTAGTTCTGCCTTTTCTCTTCCCCCGTGAGTAATTCGCCATCTTCTCTGCGCAGCGACCCTATCGTCTCCTTCTTTTTCCTTTTGTTGCGGACATATTTAAAAAAGCCCTTTTTATTGTTTTTAATGTCTCTGGCCAGCCTAAGTTCGTTCTGTGCTTTAGTCTTTCCGACCTCCTCCCTACATCTCCTGGCTACTTGCTTAAATTCTTCTTTGGTGGTTTCCCCCTTCTTCCATTTCCTGTACATGTTTCTCTTAACACTTAGCTCAGCTGAGAGTTCTTTAGTCAACCATTCTAGTTTCTTCAGATGCCTTCCATTTTTCCTCCTTATTGGCACAGTTTTAGACTGTGCATTCAATATCTCCCTTTTAAGGAACTCCCATGCCTTCTGAACTCCTTTCCCTTTCACTATTCTTGACCACGGAATTCCAGCCAGCAGCTCCCTAAGTTTACAGAAGTCTGCTTTTTAAAAATCTAAGATGAGTGACTGGCCACACTTATCTTCTCCTTCCCACTGAATGCCAAATTCCAATAGGGCATGGTCACTCCCTCTTAAAGATCCAACCACTTCTACCTCATTAACAAGGTCATCCCTGTTGGTCAGGATCAGATCTAGAATATTTGATCCCCCTGTCGCCTCTTCCACCATTCTGGACCATATTGGAAGGAGTTTTGCAAACACTGGCTAAAATATAGATCTGCACTCAAATGGTCTGTAGCAATCCTACACCATATTCACAAGAAGAGAAATCACTTGATCTCTCCAGGAGGAAAAGAAATTCTCCAAATTGTTTTTCAGTGGTAGGCATCACCATTGACAGTACCAATAGCACAGCTTTGTTCTTTATTCCAAACACTTTTTCCCCTGTCACACTACAAGCAGTTTCCTCTACAATCAGTAACACCAGAATTTATGTTGGCAGCCTACCCACCGTTTTGCGTGCTCCAAAATATTCTTGAATAGGCATCACTGGTGATATTATAGATGGAAAATGGCAGCCAATACACACACACTGTAAGTGTGGGAAGTACTTAGAAAAAATTCTACAAAGTGGCTACCTTTTCCTTTCCCCCTCTTTTGGGAAATTTTCTTTAAAATGTCTTCTGAGAAATTTTGGTTCATACCTCTAGCTAAGAGCCATTGAAGATTAGATGACTACATATTTCTTTTTCTCTTCCCAAGCCACACTGTCCTTTCTCTCTATTGCACATAGACAAAGTAAAATAGAAATTGTTTCATAATAATCTGAGAAGATTCACCTGCAACAACGGGAAAAGCTGAGAACAACTAGGTCATGGGCTAATTTCACCTCTGGCTTTACATGCCCCCCCAGCCATATAAAAAGGCATCTTTAGTACAATGTAAGTTCCCCAGATCTTTATATTGAGTCCTCAGGGTATAGAAGAAACCTGCCAAGACTGAGGTAAGACAGAGTTAATTACAAAATAGATACTCTGTAGTTAGCTGTTAAGTGATCTCTTTGTGTCTCTCTTTCAAACACACACACACACAGTGGTAACCAGTCAGAATTCTGATTGGCATCATATTAGTTACTTGCAATGTTACTGTGGGCAGCCCTCCTGGACAAGCAGCCATCCTTGTAGTCTTCTAGTCCAAGTATCCCTTTTTTTTGTACTTTGTCCAAGGAAATCCTCCTCCTACAGGCATTGTTATTTGCGTTATACAGGAATGACAGACTCACACAGGAAATACAGGCTTGAGTGTTAACTCTTTCATCACATAATCTCCTTCCCTTATTTGGCCTTTGATATTTCTAACAACCCAAGATGTTTGCAAAAGCCCTGTGGGGAATCTTAAGTGATATATAGGCACTGTGACTCCAAAATGTCACATTAATCTTGCTGCCAATTGCAAATTTGCCACTTAGTTATTTGTTCTTTCTCAACTAGGGCCCAGTGGTGCCTGGAGGGAACAGGGAAATACAACGGTAAAGCATTTCTGACTGCAACTTTGTTAGCCAGAGAAACACACCCCCACTTCTAAAAGTGTAACACTAAAACAAACTGTTTGATAAATTTACTGGTACTACTATTCAGCATGGCACTACCTTTCTATGGTGGTGGGAATGCATGATATTGTAAGCCATGGTGGTAGCACTCTGCTGGTTGTCTCCCAAGTCAGACAGGCTTTTGCTGAGGAGCGAAACTAAAGGTGCCAAACAGCTATTGGGCAGCAGTAGTATTGTGTGTGCATGTGTGAGTATGAGTGACATTGTCAGAGGATCTCTCAGAGATCATGATAGTGGCACTAACTAACTAAGGAGACATATGGTAGTGGCACAGGACTGCCTGTTGAGGAGAACAGAAGCAGCTGGCAGGCCTGATATAATGTCTCAAGAGGTATGCTGTCTCCCTGGGGCAAAAATCCGTGATGCAACAGAGTGGCTGAAAAAACTTACCAAACCCACTAAAATTGACATTTTGTCTCTCCTTGAAGCTGAATTACACAGGAAGGAAGAGAAAATTGGTGGAAATGAACAACTGGCTTTGCAGATGGTGCCATAGGGAACAGTTTCCTTCTTTGACCATGGTCTGTGCTTTCATAAAAATGGACTTTCTGGCAAGTGATGGATTGCACCTCACAGCAGTTGGCAGACACTTTTTTGCTAAGAGTCTCACAAACCTAATCAGGAGGGATTAAAACTAAGAATAAATGAGGGAATAAGAAAAACTAAGATAAATGAGAGAGAGAAAAATTCCTGAGGCCAGGAGTTCATCAAGTGCTAGAGATAATAGCCCAAATGTTATAGGAAGGATTGAGCAAATAGCACAAGAATCCAACAGTGGGAGAAAGAAATTTTAAATAAGCAGCAAGGACCATGATCTCAGATGTTTCTGCAGTAATGCACAGAGCATGGGAAATAAACGAGATGAACCTGAACTTTTAACACAAGCAAAGCAAATATAATAGGCATTACTAACACTTGATGGGATGAGTCTATGGGCTTTTCCGCACTTTGGAGGGGAAATGGGGCAGTCCATTACTTACTGGACCGGCACGCTTTTCCTGATGATCCACGACAGTCCAGAGCTGTGTGTGCCTGCTTTACACACTCTCTGGCAACGAAAATGGAGCCTTCTGGTTGGCAAAGGCTCTCCACCAATCGGAGAAGCTCTCCAGCCGGAAGTCCGCCCCCAGAAGATCTGCAGACTCCACACCGGAGCGTGCCTGTAGATCTATACTTTACAGAGTGACGGGCTGGAGCGCACCGCAATATTGAAAGTCCTCTTTTAATCAGTCTTTCAATAGCACGGGCGACCAGCAGTTCTGGGCGTTCCGGAGCGGACTGAAGTCCGGACAAACAGTAAGTAGTTCGAACCCAGCTCGCTCCCAAATGTGAATGTCCTTGTGGGAGGATGCACCAGCCCATTTCAAAAATAAAATGCGGAAAAGGCCTATGATAGGAATACAGTAATAGAGGGATACAACCATTGCAGAGAAATAGACCAAACAGGAAAGGAGGAGGAATAGCAGCATATATCAAGGATGTTTATACCTGTGAACTGATCCATGGCTTAAAACCTGGAAGCCAAGTTGAGAGCCTCTGGATGAAACTTTAGGGGGAATAGAAACAACAGCAATGTCATTGTGTAGACTCCCAGCCAGACTAAGGACTTTGATGATGCCTTCCTGGAACAAATGACCAAACATTCAGAAAGGAGAGATGTAGTAGCAATGGGAGATTTCAACTATCCAGATATTTGTTGGAAGTCAAATTCTGCCAAGAGTATCAGGTCCAACAAATTCCTCACTTACCTTGCAGACAATTTCATTGTCTAGAAGGTGGAAGAAGCAACAAGGGGATCAGCAATGTTAGATCTGACCCTAACCAATAATAATGACCTGGTTAATGGGATAGAAATAGTTAGATTCCTAGGTGGGAGTGACCATGTTCTTCTGGAATTTGTTATACAGCAGAAAAAGGAAGTCAAATGCTGTCAGAAATGTATTCTAGACTTTAAGAAAGCTGATTTCAGTAAACTTGGGGAAATACTAGGTGTGATCCTGTGGTCAGGAATACTAAAAGAGAAAAGAGTTCATGATGGATGGGAATTTATTAAATGTGAGGTATTAAAAGCACATTTTCATCTAGTTCCAATGAGGAGGAGAAATGGGATGATTTCTAAAGAACTTTCAAGTGAGCTAAGTTTTAAAAGGAACATGTACAAGAAATGGCAAAAGGGTGGAATCATAAAAGAGGAATGTGTAGAGAGAAAGTCAGAAAAGCTAAAGTGCAGAAGAAGGTAGGTTGGGCTTGTTAGAGGAGTTAAAAACAATAAAAAAGTCTTTAAAAGTTATGTCTTATAACAAAAGGAAGAACAAGGAAATGGGAGGGCCACTATGTGGAGAAGACAACAAAATGCTAACAGTGGGCAGAGAAAGAGCAGAATTACTCAACACCTGATCAGGTAGGGGAAATGCAGCACAGAATAGGTAAAGAGGTAGTACAAGAATACCTGGCTACTCTACATGAATTCAAGCCTCCAGGGCAAGGTGGACTGCATCCAAGAGTATTAAAGGAACTGGCAGAATTAATTTCAGAACCACTGGTCATAATCTTTGAAACTTCCTGGAGAACAGCAGAACAGCGATCATGTTTCATAACCATAAGCAGTAACCTAGACAGCAATTTGGAAGGAGAGATTTCAGGTCTGTCAAAAGGGACAGCAACAGAACCCACAATGGTGTTACGTCCTGAACTTCAGGCTAAAACCAAGGACTTTGGAAATAGAGATACCTTTTCTGAGTCTGGAGGCTAATGACTGCAGTCCCTGAGCTAGACTTCAGCCAGGGTGCAAAACCCCCTCCTCCTCATATTCTCAATGGGTTGCACTGCAAGCAGTATACCTGTTGAAAGATAACAGATAAAGGATGGACTCTCAAATTCCAGGGCTGAAGACTTCAGGATCTCCATTTTCCAACAAAGAGACAAAGCCTGGGAAGGAAAAGCAGGTTTAGGAATCACACAACTCAGGAGTTAGGAATTCTCTTCTAGAGGGCTGTATTGGGACAACATAAAATTGGTGGGCAAATCTGGCCACACTCAAACATGTGCAAATATGCACCTCATCCCACCACTTTGTTACCCACAATGGGAGTGACTCAGAAGTCTAACCACAGTGCCAGTACCTCCACATGACAATGAGGAATTAATTAGCTCAAAATTAGGAGGCTTGCGAGAGGGAGGTAACTTAACAAGATCTTTTCACCAATGTTTACAGGATCACACAGGAAAGAACCATCCAGAGAACAAAAAATGGAAACAAAATATGTGTCAGGTAAAGGGAGGAAACTTGTGGACAGAGAACATTTATGGCTTGGGTGATAATTACTGCAACGTGGCTTAGGTAGGCACCTAAGGACAGTCCTCGTTCAGGAATCAAATGGACAGTGTGGCATTCAGTAAGTAGAGAGACTGCACTGAACAACTCAAAACTGAGGGTTCTTATACCCAAAAACTACCCTGCGGGTATGGTTATGAACCACTCTCCCAGCCAAGCAGACAATGAGAATTGCAACACAAACAATGAAGTCCGAACAAAGTTCATCCTGGAGAGAAGTGACTAGTGGGGTGCCACAGGGTTCTGTCCTGGGCCCAGGGCTATTCAACATTTTCATCAATGACTCGGATGAAGGAATAGAGGGCATGCTGATCAAATTTGAAGATGACACCAAATTGGGAGGGCTTGCTAATACCCCAGATGACAGGGTCAAAATTCAAAATGACCTTGACAGATTGGAGAGCTGGACCAAAGCTAACAAAATGAATTTCAACAGAGACAAATGTAAGGTCCTGCACTTAGGCAGAAAAAATGGAATGCACAAATACAGGATGGGGGACATGTGGTTGATAACAGTACATGTGAAAGGGATATAGAAGCCTTAGTAGATCACAAGCTGAACATGAGTCAGCAGTATGATGCAGCAGCCAAGAAAGTCAAGGCGATTCTTGGTTGCATCAATAGGAGTATGATGTCTATATCGAGGGATGTAATGGTACCACTCTTTTCTGCTTTGATTAGACTTCATCTGGAATACTGTGTCCAGTTCTGGGCACCTCAATTCAAGAAGGATATCGACAAGTTGAAGTGTATCCAGAGGAGGGCAACCAAAATGACGAAGGGTCTGGAAACCATGCCCTATGAGGAGTGGCTTAGAGAGTTGGGTATGTTTAGTCTGCAGAAGAGAAGGTTAAGAGGGGACATGATAGCCATATTTAAATATTTGAAGGGATGTCATGTCAAGGAGAGAGCAGGCTTGTTTTCCACTGCTCAAGAGACTAGGACAAGGAGCAATGAATTCAAGCTGCAGGAAAGGAGATTCTTTCTGAACTTCAGGAAGAACTTCTTGATGGTCAGAGCTGTCCGGCAGTGGAATATGCTACCTTGGAGTGTAGTGGAATCTCTTTCTTCGGAGGTTTTTAAGCAGAGCCTGGATGACCATCTGTTGGGAATGTTTTGACGTGTGTTCCTGCATAGCAAAGGGTTGGACTGGATGGCCCCTGTGGTCTCTTCCAACTCTGTGATTCTATGATTCTATTAATGGTCTCAGTGTTTGAGTGACAAAGGGGTAATCGCTGTTGTAATAGCTCTATATTGTGGAGAGGTTGGGAAGACAAAGCAGGAAATATCCAGGTGTGAGGGATCAGGGTTAGAACAATCACAGTTTAGTGAGGACTTCCCCTTTCTGCTCTGAGATACCCAACTCTTAGCATAAGCCTATTGTCTCTAGATCTGCCTTGCAATCTGCCCAACAATGGCTTTGGTTTTGCCGAGGAGAGGGTGTGGCTGACTTGCCTTGCCATCTCAAGTTTACAGTCAGTAATTTCCTCTTCCAGCTTGACCTTCCAGTCACCTCAGGGTTCCATTTTTTATCAGTGTCAATTAATGTACTGCCAATTAAATAATTATCCACTCTCAGTCTGGGCAGTCAGCCAATGCACAGCTGATAAGGCAGACAGTAAGCAAACAGGTAAAGATGTGTATACTTATTTTTAACATAGTAGGCACAGAACACTGTTGCTAGGAGTTGTATATGTCTGAACATATTTAAATGCTTACTCATCTTGTAATCTGTCTCATTAACAGGAGATTGACCAGAATGGCTCATTAGCCAACATATCTAAAAACAGCAATGTGCAATGGCAATGTGCAAAACTGACAGGTGCCATGAAAAAAGTGAGTAGCATCCAATCAAAGATATATATATCTAATTTCACTCAGCCACCCCAAAGAGCCCCTCACACCATATTCCAACGTACTAGTCAAGCTGTAGGTGTGACTACAGCCAGGTAGAGAGTTTTCCCCAAGACATGATGGAATTATTGACTAATAAATTGCTCCAAGTTGCTGATTAGTATCAATCGCCTTTCCATTCTTTTTTCCATTCTGAGGAAGTGCTTGCTGATATTTTCCTCCCCTTAGTTAAGACAGGAAGGCTGATCAATACTCTAGAATCAGAAAAAAAGAATAGGTCCCACTCAAGACCTTAATAAGAAGCCCCAGGCTCTGTTCACCAGTGTTCTACATCCTGATTCCTGTTCTTGGATTCCCACTGTTCTAGAGGCAAAACTTTTGCATTCTTTCATGTTCCCAAGTTTCAGAGAACCAGCTACATAACTCCTCTTGCCTCCTGCTTTTTGGAAATTGGTTGCCTAAGCCAGAATTCCTGTTTGCCTGTTTTGAGTTTAGAAACACAGAATTCAGAGAAAGCAGGATTATTGCCACAGTTAGTACTAAGTCCCAGTTTTTGGAGTCTGCTAGTCCCATTCTCCTACTCTGAGATCTTGCTAGCATTTTCTCTTCTTCACAGCAGCAAGAACTGCAATGTGCCAAAGCTTTTCTTCAGGAAGGATCTAATGAGATCCCAAGAGAAGATAACCTTTGTGACTCAGATCTATTTCCAGATTTTTTTTCCCCTGAAAGCTGACATTCTCCTACTCTAAAGCCTCTTGTTTTTATAATGAGTGTGGGAGGGTGTGCTAGGAAAAGATTAATTCTGCCATTAAAGCTCATTTTAAAATCTTCTTAGAGTAGACCTTTTCCTGGTAACCATGTAGAAAGGATTGGCGGGGCCTCCTTCCAGTTGTTCATTTTCTCTTTTTCATTATCTTTGTTATTGTGTGCCCCTCATACTCCAGTATTCTAGAGAGATTGGGACACAACTTTCTCTAAGTTTCATGAGATTTATGAGCTTCCATTTAGAAACACAGGAAGATCACAGGCAAGATGCATGAAGTAATTGAATTTGCTGCCATCTCTGTTTGCCACTGTGGACCTTTCTGCACTTCGTAACTATTGCACTATAATTCCACTTTAACTATGGCCATTTCTGCCCTACACTGTTATAGTGCTATTATTCCACTTTCAACATCCTGTGGAATTCTGGGGTTTGTAGTTTACTTAGGCCAAAGAGCTCTCTGAGAATTCTAATTGCCTTTCCCTAAACTGCAAGCCCTAGGAATCTATAGGATGTTGAAAGTGAAATAATAGCACTATAACAGTGTAGTGCAGAAAGGACTTAACTTCCTTCATTTTCTTGCTCTTGCGGCAACATGCCTGACTTCATTTCTCCTCTCTACTCTCTCTGACCCTTCACTTTATACTTCTTTCTCTCGCTCTCCTCCTAGCAACCCTTAGACCCCAAATATCCTTAGCCCCAGTGCTGACATTTCCTGGAATCCAGCCTAGTCCACTCTGGCCCTGTAACAGCATCCTCTACTCAGTTGCCTTACAGACTTCACTTTTACTGCAAGTTTGCCTTTTGAGTAATCTCTCCATTGTGAATAAACCTTGGTTTATTAATAACTGTTTTTAGCTTCTTTAGGTGTGCACTACATATCAGACTTTTGTGTCTTGTATGAGCTTTGTGAGTCCCTTATCAGAAGTTCTGTTGTAGTTTCCCATTGCAATTATTTGTATAGTTTGACTCTTGTATGTGCAATAAAAATCTCTACAAAATAACACAGAATGTGAATGTAGACTACTCGGACCAACCTGCCCTGATACACCACTGCTAAGATTTGAAGATCCCTTTGTTGTTGTGCGTCTTCAAGTCATTTCTGATACCCAGAGCAGAAATTCGAATATTTACTTGGACCCTTCAGGTCACAAAGGTTTTGTTACAAATTTCTCCAAATAAGCAGTGACTTTTTCTCTGAGCCAGCTTTTACAGTGTCATCCCCACCACATGGACCTACTAATGGCTGACTGGCTCCTGCCAAACTTGTTGTGAAAAGTATGCTCCTCTCCTTTAGTAAAACAACTATTACACTTACCATTTTCAAGATAGATTTCTTTTTAGAAAAATTCCACATTTTTTTCTGATCAGATTATTTGGAGATTCAGCTATTTACCCATTATTTGGCAGCTTTTTTCTTGAAACCTTCCAAATCCGTAGCAACACTATTTGCTATTCCAACTGTTAACCCTTGGTTTTCTCCTGACCAGCACACAGCAGTCAGTTATTCTGCTTTATCTGAAGTAGCTGGACCTCTAACAGAGTACAGTGGGCCTTTGATATCCACTGGGTTTTGGTTCCAGGAACCCCTGTAGATACCAAAATCTGCTCAAGTCTCATTATATACAGTGGGATAGTAAAATGGTGTGAAACAGCAGAACGCTACAAACATTACCTGGCAGAAAATAGCTAACAACAAATGACCTAATATGATGGTATATGGCAAGATACAGGGTGTTATAAGAAAGCAAATATCAACACCCTACACATCATTAGGATGGCATTAGGATATCATGGCAATGAAAGCAAAGCATCCTGCCAACACTAAGGACTGAAGAAACTGCAGGGCCATTGCATTAATTTCCCATGCAAGCAAAGTCATGCTCAAAATTCTAAAACAAAGACTTTTAGCATATACAGAAAAAGAAATGCCAGATGTTCAAGTTGGGTTCAGGAAAAGGAAAGGCACTAGGGATCACACTGCAAACATATGTTGGCTAATGGAACATACCAAAGAATTTCAAAAGAAAACCAGCTTGTGCTTTACAGATTATAGCAAAGCCTTTGATTGTGTAGACCACAAAAAACCTGGATCACTTTTAATTAAATGGATATATCACATAATTTGATTGCCCTGATGAAAGACAAGAGGCTATTGTTAGGACAAAACACAGAGAAATGATTTCCAATTGGCAAGGAGGTCAGGCAAGGCTCCATTTAAAGAAAATCAACTCATTTGAAATGTGGTACTGAAGAAGAGTTTCATGAATACCTTGGATTTCTAAAAAGACAAAAACTGGATCCTGGAGCAAATCCCTAGAAGCCAAAATGACTAAACTGAGGCTGTTGTGCTTTGGCTATATCGTGAGAAAACATGACTCATTAGAGAAAACAATAATGTTTGGCAAGGTAGAAGACAGTAGGAAAAGAGGAAGATCACATTAGAGATGGATAGACTCAATTAAGTAAGACACTTCCCTGAAACTGCGGGACCTGAGCAGAGAGCTGAAGATTGAGTGGCTCGGAGATCTCTCATCCACGGGATAACCATAAGTTGAGGGTGATTAACATTAACAATGAACATCAACATTGCATCCTTCTTCCAAACACATTTTTAGGATCCTGATAAATAAAGTATATCACTATCAAAGGACAGATTAGGCTAGAAAATCTGTTACTTAACTGACAGAGGAAGAAAGCCATTTGTATACTGGAATAGAGAATGCAACTTTTTTTAAACGAGCACCTGATAGCATAATGGATTATCTCCCTAGATAAATATATTTGATCTGAACTTATTAATGTCAGTCTGTTAGCCTGCATAATATAGTTATTAATACCGACAAAGCCCTGTGCATGCCTACAGCAATCTACTGGAAATTAATAAACACTCTTTTCTGTGAGGACAGGAATGATAGCCCTGATATCATAGTCACCAAATTAAAACCAGCTGGTCTCCACATTTCTCCACAACCTGTCTGGTTCTTGCAAACAACTGAAAGGGAACCAGCCAGAGAGAACCTCTCTTTAGAAACCAATTCATGACAAGCCAACATTTCTTTGCAGGACTTTTCAAAACATTTCTGAGTGGGAAGAAACTTAGGTTGGGGCAATGAACATCCCATTTTTAGTATTTATAAAAATTAATTGGAGTAAAATAATCTCCAGGGCTGCTTTCAAGTGCACATGTGCACACACACATACCCAGGGCCCTTGCCCTCTAAAAGTATGTCAGGTTTGAAATTCTGTCAATTTTGTTTAAAAAGCATATTTCCTCCTTCATGCCCCATCCCAAACTAAGAGTAAAGAATAGCAAAAACTCTATACATGTCTATTGTTACACCGAGTATTTAAAAACCAATATCTTAAGTGTGAAATTATCATATATGTGCTGAATACTGATCACTTCCATGGGTGCCATCTTGTCTTCACCTCATTTGGCCCACTTCTGATTTCTTAGATGATGGTGAGACACTTATCAATTAACTGAAGGCTCATCTGACAGCAATGCTTTCAAGAAGGCCTTGGAACACTCTCAGCAGATTCAAGAGCTGGTTTGACCAGGACTGTTCTACAGCTTAAAAAAGAAAAAAAAAGCTGATATCCAAGTTTGAGATCCACTGGGAGAACTCTCTGGCAGTTTCCACAGCAGACTTAATCTTACTAAAAAGAAAATACAAGGCCAAAAAGGAATGTGACCAAAAGATGAGATGAACTGTCTTATCTGCATAATAAAATCAAGGGATGTGGTTTCCATCTGTCATCTCACAACAGCACATCATACTTCTGACTCTGTGTCACTGTCATATTTCTCTAAAGAGCTGCAAGGTGTACTTTTCTATTCTGTATGCTGAAGAGGAAGCACCCACCTTCTGCCTGCAGTGTTGCCCCACTGGTAAACCCTGTCCCAGGGTCTACAACTTTGATATAAAATATAATTTAATATGCCAGAGAGGTCACTCGGATGAGCATGTAGGCAGCAACGGTCGTATGATCGGAAAAACCAGGTCAGGCCAGCAAACTCCCCCATCATGTAGCCACAGGAGACCTCAATCTGTGCCAACCCATAGTGGACAAAAGGTCCTCAGCCTTTGAGGAGCCAACTTGAAGGGAATTAAGGTGCTTTCTCACAAGTTAGGCACTGGTAGCAATAAAATTTTATCAGGCAAGGACCATCTGCATAAACTCACACCGCAACTCAAAGCGGTGGATGATCCTGGCACTTTGGTAACACTTTGTTATCTTCTAATATCAAAGAAGGTGCCAGTGTGGACTTGTTTTTCCATTGCCATCCTCTTTGTTCTCCCCAGGAGAGGATTTCCCCTGAAGGTACATTTTCCCTACAAACAGTATAGTCAAACACAGACCTTGGATTTCAGTAAAGCTGATACTGACAAGTTCAAAGAAATGTTGGGTGGAATCCCATGGCTAGACATACTAAAAAAAAAAAGACACCCTGCAGGAATAGGAATTCTTGAAGAATGAGTTGCAAAAAACACAATCACAAACAATCCCATGGAAGAAAAATGGGAAACATCTGAAAAAAACCAATGTGGCTGCACAGTAAAATTAAGTGAAAAGAAAAAGGAGCATTTATAAAGAACAGAAGGAAGGATGAGACACCAGATTTCTAACCAAAGCTTTCAGGAATTGTATAAAGAAGCTAAAGCT
Source organism: Ctenosaura bakeri (assembly GCA_948474755.1). Classification (NCBI taxonomy): domain Eukaryota; kingdom Metazoa; phylum Chordata; class Lepidosauria; order Squamata; family Iguanidae; genus Ctenosaura; species Ctenosaura bakeri. The sequence goes on from CAOLHI010000645.1 coordinate 340,073, forward strand.
CAGAAATAGCTGAGGCTGGACAAAGATTTTCGAAATCATTTCATCTGAAAGTTGTTACTTAGAATCTGGTCAATCTATAAAAACACAACTTGTAAGGAAAAAAAAAAACCTTTGGATTTCATCACATGAAGCCTTCTTTGGAAGGTGAATTGGTGATAGAAAAGGTTGGATTAGATATAAAGATCTTTTAATTATGATTTGCAAGAAAACATAAGAATTAGATCCATTGAGATTTAAATGCCAGTGGTTTCCAACACATCCAACTAATGGATAATCCCAGACATGCCATGTCCAAAATTTATAAATTTATAAAGTGATACCCTAGCTTTCAAAAACCTTTAAAAATGAGCAATGCTAGACTGTGGAAACCAGAGGAACAACACAAAATGATCCCACAGTAACCTGGAGAGGAAACACAGAACAAAAGTGTATGACAAGTTATAAGAATCAAATGTATATCAGAACAATGCAGATAGCAACACTTTAAAAAGACACCAGTATAAATAACTAGTCTGCTTAGGAGTTGCTCCAGCTGGTGAATAAGCCAAATATGGAAAATCACTTGAGCCTCCAGTTATAAAATAGAATATTCCCATCATATACATCTATTCTTTCAGGGAGTAAAACTCTATCCAAAGCAGGCTGTACTCCTAAGTATAAGATCTGAGAACAACAAGTTACCTCAACCTTGTTAGGATACATTAGATTACACATAGTGCCTTTTTCATGTAGTTGGAGTAACCCGTGTAATTACTCAGAACAAGAAAGCTATGATAGGACAGAAGAAGGGGAAGAACAGCAAGCATCTGGTCAGTCATTGGGAGAAATTTGTTTTCCCACTCCAATAGAATGGGTCAGTTCAGCTGAGATTAAAGAATCTAGAAAGAAACCAAGCCCTGTGAAGAACAACTGAGATAGCCAGGTTAGTTTATTTTAGAGAAATTAAGGCCTTTTCTGCACCAAGCTATTAAAACGGTGCAGAGCGACCTCCGATGGAGATCTTCTGCACCGTAGAGTGGACTGGGGTGGACTACTTTTTGTCGTTCCATACCTCAGTCCACTCTGGAGCGACTGGAACTGGTCATGCAGCGTGTTTTTTAAAAACCTCTTTTTAGAGGTTTTTAAAAAGCACGGAGCGTGCAACTCCGTATTGCTCCGTCGCCACGCTCCAGTGCAGATTTGCAGGCGTGTGCAAGTGCGTGCCTGCAGATCTGCCGGGGGAAGACCAACTGGAAGCCACCATTTTGGACACTGGAGCAGTGCGGAGCGACGAGCTCACACTGCTCCTCATCCCGACGGACTCACCCAGATGGAGAAGAAAGCCAGTGAGTCCCGTTTTTGCCCGTTTATTTTCACACATGCGGAAAGGGCCTAAGACTATGGAAGAACATGCAATAATCTTCAGTTTCTGAAGGAATGTCACACTGAAGATGGAGCAAACCTATTTCTCTTCCTCCTGTGTGTAAGGCTGAAAGCAGTGAGTGGAAAAGATAGGGAAGCAGAGTTACTCTCCACATTAGGAGAAACTTCCAAATGGTAAATGATGTTTTTACAGTGGAACAAACTCTTAGAAGTGTTGAGTTCTCTGCTGGAGGATTTCAGAAGAAGTTGCTCAACCAACTTTCATACAAGAATAGAATCACAGAATTGGAAGGTGCCCTATAGGCCACTGAGGCCTATAGGGCTACCTTCTGCTTAATACAGGAAGGATACTTCTATCTATCTATCTATCTATCTATCTATCTATCTATCTATCTGTTATATTTATATGCTGCCTTTCTCCCAGAATGGGACCCAAGGCAGCTTCCAACAATAAATTAAAAATATTTTCAAAAAATCCTACATTAAACAGTGTGTTGGACTAGATGCCTTCCAAAGTTTCTTCTAAATCTATTATTCTATGAACATTAAATAAGGTTGCAGAAGATTGAGGTATATGGCACTTTCAATTTGCATTTACTGTCTAAATTTTAGTCTTCAGACACACTATCTATTGTTTCATGTTCCTGGAAATGGACTTAGTTTATTGACAATATATATCTGACATGTCATTGGATTTTTTCCCCTAATATTAAGAAAAGCTATAGAGAACTTACGCACAGTTCTGTTTGTTTTTGGAGCTTTATGTAGCTGAACCTGAAAAACTATAGAGAAGAATGTCTTCTTTCCTATTTATTTCACTTCACAACCTTATCAACTGAAAATGGCACCTCAAACCTTCAAATCCAATTTCTCCTGCATTAGATTTTTTAAAAAAACTTAATATTTTAATTCTTAAATTCCATTTACATATATATTTTCAAGTTATGGTACAGTCTCAATAAACATGAAACCCTCACACTAATCTTCCTTATTTTGCAGAGTTCTGCTTAGATAAGGGGGAGCAGCAAGCGGCCTCAGTAGGAGCCTCACTTTTCTTCTGGTGCCATTGGTGGCTAAACCTTGTCTATCCAGCTGGGATCCCTCTTCCCCATAGAAGCAAGATAATAATACTGGCATGTAGGCTGAAAGGTCCTGTCTCCCCCAAGAGTGACAGCTGAAGGAGTGACAGTATGAGATTTCAGCTCGACTGGGCTGCACAAATCCAGTAAAGCTATTCGGCAAAATCTGCCCTGAGGGCCTTCTCCAATAACTGCTTAAAAGTACGAGGTCTTGAAATGCTGGCTGCTAGATGCAATATCTGTTTACATGGAGAGGGCAGATGGACACGTAACAATTAACAATGGTTACGAAGCAATACCCTGCCTAATCATAGAAGCATAGAATCATAGAAATGTAGAGTTGGAAGAGACCACAGGGGCCATCCAGTCCAACCCCCTGCCATGCAGGAATACACATGGCCATCTAATGGTGAGTAGGAGCACTGTTTTACATAATGCTGCTTAGCATCTGTACTTGGGGGCATGGATAAGGTATACAAGCAGAGGCTCATGATGGTAACAGGCAATTATTAAAGGCTGGCAAAGTGAGGAAACAGATGGGACCGGAACAGGCTGACAGAGCAAAGAAGAAGCAGGTACTGCCAGATGCTACTAAGCCTTAAGCTTATGAGTTTCCACTTCCAGAAGCAGACTTAGCCCTGGTACCAGATGAATAGTGGAAGTGGAGAGTCATGTGGCTCTCTACCTATAAATCATACTTTCTTTCATATACATCAATTACAATACGGAGGCTGGCAAACTGCCAAAGCAAGAAATTGCTTGTGATGGATGAGGTTGGCAGTGTTAAGAGGCAGGTGGTAGAGGAGGAAGAGGCTGGCAGAGTGAGAAGGTAGCAAGGAAAGTGCCAAACAATAGGACTTCTTAAGGCCACCAAAGGTCACCAAAATGTTCAGTCTCACACATCTTGGAGCTCATACAAATGGGACTTATACAGAGACAGAAAACAGCAGGAAAGAGTTAACTGTTATGTGCCATTAAGCTGGCTTCTGCTTACCACGACCCTATGAATGACAGACCTCTAGGAGGCCTCGTTATTAATAACCCTGCGCAGGTTTTGCAAATTCAGGGCTTCTGTGATGAGTCAGTCCACTCGTAGTAAGGTCTTCCTCTTCTATTGCTTTCCACTTTAGCAAACTTTAATATTCTTTCCAGTGAGTCATGTTGTAGTATGATTTGTCCGAACTATGATAGCTGCTCTTACTGTCAAGACGATCCTTCTCACAGTCAATCAAAAACTGCTCTCCTGTAACTTAAAATCCTTGTACCTAGTTCTATCCCTTGGGGCAACAGAGAAGAGGCACGGCCCCTCCTCTCTAAGACAGCCTTTAAGGTTTTTAAAGAGTATGATCATGTCACCCCCCCCCTCAGTCTTTTCTTCATCAAGCTGAACATGCCCAGCTCCTTCAACTTCTCATATGTTCCATTCTTTTTGTCTCTGGAACTGAACGCAGTACCCCAGATGAGGGCTGATCAGTGCTGAATATAATAAGAATATTACATCTGTTGACTTGGAAACTATCCATCTGTTAATGAAGGCTAAAATAGCATTCACCTTTTTTTGCTATTAAGTTATTTTTGGATGCGGTCCAGCACCTTGGACTCAGACTTCAACACTAACACAGAAACAGTGAAACTCCCCTGGCTAGAAAAGAACTCTCCCCACTCAAGAATGACCCAATAAATCTTGCCATAAAATTGTAAAGCTGGAAGAGACCACTGGGCTCATCTAGTTCAACCCTCTGCCATGCAGGAATACACAACTAAAGCAGCATCCAATTTCCTCCAAAGAAGGAAAGTCCATCTCCTCTGAAGCAGTCTATTGCACTATCACACAATGCCATGAAGTTCTTCCTAATGTTTAGGTGGAATTTCATTTCTTTTAACCTGAATCCATTAGTTCATGTCACAGTCTCTGGAGGAGCAGAAAACAAGCTTACTCCGTCTTCTACATTACTTCACATATTCATTTATTTAAAGATTGTTATTGTATGACCTTTTCTGCAAATGGAATATGTACAGTTGTTTTGCATAGGGCTTGACTTGTAGACCTTTAACCATTGAGGTCACTGTCCTCTGACATGTTTCAGTTGTCAATATCCTTTTTTGAACTCTAGGGCCCAGGACTGGACAGACTATTGCAGTTGTGAAGAGAGGCACTATTACTTTCCTTAACCTGGACACTGTTGATGCAGCCTAGAATTATACTGGTTTTTTTTTCTGAAATTGCTCACACTGTGATCTACTAGATTCTTTTGACATGTACTGCTTTCAATCCATGTGTCATCCATTCTACATTTGTGCATTTCACTTTTCCTACCAAGAGGTGGTTGTTGTTGTTGCTGTGGTGGTGGTGGTGGTGTGCTTTCAAGTCATTTCCAACTTATGGTAACCCGAAGGTGAACTTATCACATGGTTTTCTGGGGGCTAAGAATATGTAACATATCCAGGGTCACCCAGTAGGTTTCCATGGCCAGGGTCATACTCCAGCACTTAAATCACTACACCATGCTGGCTCTCTCCTTGATGTAGTATCTTAAATTATTCCTGTTGAAATTCATTTAATTAGTTTTGGTTCAATTCTCCAATTTGCCAAGGTCATTTGGAATCCTGATCCCCAGCTACCCCTCCTGAATGGGTGTCATCTGCAAATCTGATAAGCATCACTTCTGTTTCATTCGCCTAGTCATGTATAAAGATTTTTAACCATACCAGGCCCAGGACAGACTATGTGGCACTCTCACCAGTCACATCTTTCCTGGATAAAGATATCTCTGGGTTCTCTGTGTTAAAGTTACAAATCCACCTAAGCATAGCACGGTCCAGTCCACAGTTCACCAGCTTGTCTGTGAGAATATCGTGCAGGACTTTGTCAAAGCCAGTTCTAAACTGAGAAACAGCAAATCACTTATTAGAATAAAAAAGAAGGGCAAGAATTCCTTCCCAGAGATGTGAAACTGGCACCCTTTTTACTATCTTTCTGCAAACAGGTAAAACAACCCTTTTTATTTTGTCTGTCAGGCTTTTAAGGTTTTTCTTTTTTCTTTTTAAAGGGGAAACAAGACTTTTTAAGGAACCAGGACTTTTATTTGTTGTTCTATAGTCTATGTTTTCATCTGATTTTAATGTTACAATGATTTCATTGTTTTTGGACTTTTGTCTTCTCTGAATTTTAAAGTAAGTTTTATTTAAATGTTGTTGAGTCCAAAACGGGGAAAAAGGCACAAGAACAACAACAATGTCTAAAAATTCTCTTAAAAAGTGTTTTTCTTTAATCCTAAAGATTCTGGTGGGGGCACACATTAAATATCCAATAAAAATTACTACTTGAACATTCTTGCAGTCTCTTCTGCTTAACTCTTGGATTTGAACGCATTGCAAGTTTTCTTGGGACAGAAGACATGACAGAAGACATTTATTAACACTGAGGACCTCAACAAGCAAATGAAAATGAGGATTTAGCCAGCAGCATTGAGATTTGTTTCTCAAAATTTTCTCTTTTCATAGAGAAAATTAACTCTAGAATACCTAGCAAGAAAGCTACAGAGACAATTTGCTGTTTAACTGACACAGTGCATATTGGGCATATTGCAGTGGGTGGGTGGAGGAAAGTATTTCCTATCATAAAAAAAAAAATACAATCAGTTATAAAGCAATTCAGTCAGCAACTGTTTGATCAAAAGATATCCCATTTTGTCCCATTTCTCTATTTATATTCCATGCTTATTTGTTCTCCTAAAAACCATCTTTTTCATCTTGGGAAAAAAAATAGCTATTTGCCAGAGTGGAGGACCTATCTCATAGTACAATTACATTAGAATGAAAATAATCAATTCAATATATCATATTAAGTAGAGGAAATATTTTGCATAGAGGATTTTAAAACTGGAAGAGATTCATTGATTTGTTCATGGGTTCAATTTTTATTTTTATTGTCTCATACTACAAAAATTACTAGTATATCAATTTCATTATAAGAAAATTACTTCTATACTTAATTTTTTAAAAAAATCCTGCAGCTCAAAGAGCATGTCTGTAAGAATGTAGTTATTATGCATGTAAAAAGAATATCTTGGGTGTGGGGAAGAGAGCAAAGAAACAGAAGCAAGAATTTTGGGGTAACAGAGTTGAGGGATTCTGTGTGCTAAGCCAAACTTTATGAAAGATCTCTCAAGAAAGTATTTCTTTGAAGGTTAAGCCTATGACAGTGAGACAGTGAATCCACTCTAGGCTTTAAAAGAGTGCTGAACCCTGCTCCTAACATACAGTGTAGCTTATGGTATGCACTTCATTCATTTTCACCTAATACATACAATATTGTATACATTTTAATGCTAACTGAACATTTTCATATGCATTCTGGCATGTGTTTTTTGTATAAGAACTGTACTGCAAAATCTAGAGAATAAAAAATGAAGGATAATTCCATTCCAACCTGCATATTAGACTAGTATATATGAATCAGTATGACTCACTTAAAATGTGGACTGGATAAAATAGTCATATCTACTCATTCTTTTTATCTGTCTCCCACTCAGTCACTCTCTTACACACATGTACAAGCAGGATTTTGACACACATCCCTCAGTAAAACAGGATTCTGAAATGCAAAGTTTGCAACATCATGGACAAATCACTAAGAGATCACTAAGAGATCTCTGACAGTCTTGACAACAAATGAGGCCCTGTCATCCCTGGACTGTTCTTCCTCCTTTTAGGTACCAACTTACTTGAGGAGTGGAAATCTTTAAGGATCGAAGCACTTGTTACCCTGATTTCTGGGGTCCCGTGGGGGACACCTCAATGTGCTCCAAATAATGGGGAATGGGAATTAGCCAGAGCACAAGCTATATCAATGCAAGAGGCAGGGCAACTTAGCGAGATCTTGAACCCAATGTTTACGGGGTCAGGCCAAGTCAAAAACCAAGCAGAAGTAAATTATAATATTTAAAAAGACAGTCAATGCGCACGTATACACTCACTCACAGAGACCTAAGAAGATAAAGGTAGGAGATTTGATAGAGGATGTTGAGAGGGATTTTTCAGGGGAAATACTACACCTGATCCTGTAGCCCCGGTAGTCAGGCGAAAGTCAGTTGGAGTGGTGATTCTCAGCACATGGAAGCTGAGGGGAAGGCTTGGCAAACGGAGCGGCAGCAAGGCAGGATGGCAACTGTGAGCGATCCGAGGAAGTGCTCAAAATCAGGGGTTCTTATAGGGGAAAATGTGCCTGTAGACTAGTCTGTTCCCAGGGAAAACAATGGGTTTTGGATCAGAGACAAAGCCTCCAAAAGGTCAGTACTTAGAATGATTGGATTTTGGCGGAGTTGTCAATAGCGCAGACAGTATGCAAATAGGGAGTGCTTGATGGTTGGCTATTCGTAAGTGCTAATCTCGTCAAGCCGGCGGTTCGGGGCAGAGAATCTGGAGGTCTCTTGAAGCTGCATGCCGGCAAATTACTGGCCTGCCTGGATTTATTTGTATTTTTCAGCTAGTTCGGCCGTGTCTGTGCGTGTGCTTGTCCGGGGGCCTCGCAAGCATGTGGAGAGGAACAGTTTGGAATGGCCAATCTTTAGATATCAAATTATATTTAGTAGACCTCAGGCCCGGACTATAAACTACAGTTACACACTATCTTGACCCCCTTTACCTGCTACTTTGTATATGTCCTGCACAAGGAAGTAGGCACAAGTGCAAGAGGCATCTGGCTTCCCTCAGGAAAATCAAAAGCTCCCAGTGGTTAAAGATTTCCATAAGTTCAAGGTTGCCAAGGTCAGATTCATGAAGCGAGGTTCCTCCCTTCATCGTTTGGATCCTGGCTGCTGCTTGAGAGCAAGATCATGGTCCTGAATTCTCTCAAAGACAGTGGCATATCACAGCTCCTGAGAAATCTGGAGTTGCAGGACATAAGAATACTTGAATAAACAAATTGGTCTAAAATGATTTGGAGTTCAGTTGAGCACTGTTATTATTCTTAGCTATGCCATAGCCATCTTCCAAATCTTTACTAGCCAATGGGGACTGTTGAAGACTTTTGCCTGAAGTCTTGGTGCTTCATCACATTTTTGCCTGTCTCACTGGACATGTTGCCTGCCTTGGTGAGTGAGCTTTCTTGAACATGGGTTCCTTGTTAGGGAGGCAGATGCCCCCTTGGATGAATGTGGAGAAGCAACTGTAATCTGAATGAGTCTTGATTTGTAGGTCTTGAACTCAAGATGTTCCTGGTTTGTAGCTCTTCTGGAGTGAAAGTCTGGTGAGAAAGGTAGAGCTGGAAATGGACAAAGCAATCAAACAGCAGGATGCCCTAGATCTTTTGGGCCCACACCAGCATGAATCTCGGTGTCCAGGTGATAATCATTGCATCCAGCTCACTGAATCACACATATCACAAAAGAAAATCAGTGATGGGTAAGTTGGGAACACTGGTGACAGACAAGGCTAGGCTTTCTATGATGTCTTAAAGAATATACAGAACATTTTTTCTCCTAAGCTGTTTTCCTGGGAATTCAATGTTTTAGGGCCACCACTTTAGGGCATTTATATATCCTGTCTCCTTATCCTCAACTAGACCAATTCCGCTGGCCTTGTGCAGAGATCTTTAGCTAACAACTTCAAACACATGTGATGTCCATGTTTGAATAAACAACTACAATACAATCACAATCTATTATTGGGTGAAGCAGATAGTCCAGAACATGGAAAAACTGGTGTGTGTGTGTGTGTGTGTGTGTGTGTGCTTTAAAAGTACAAATTTCATTCTCCTACAGTTAGAGTGGCTACCTGGAGTTAAGAGTCCAGAAAAGTATCTTTTTCTAAACTCTATTATAATTACTTCAGATCAGAGTTCTGGAATATTACACCTGATTGGGAAGGTTAAGGCAAAGAAAGATGAAGTTACTCACTAGGTGTATGGCCCTACAGGGTCAGTTGGTGAGCTGATACCTATACTTATCTCCTCAGCACTGGCTCTTGCGAATCTGATCAAACTTCATATGTCTGAGTACTCGCTTCTCAGAATTTTCTTCTAGTTCTGAAGAACTCCCTACAGATGTAAATCTATATTATTAAAAGAAAATGAGAAGCGTCATTATGACAGACTTTTACACTGCAATTGACTTCCCATAAATAGTTTCAAGGACTTAAATGGTTTAGTTTTTACGAGTTCAGGAAATGTCTATGACCTTTTTCTGGAAGCAGCAGAGACCGCACTAATAAACATACTCTTAAGTCTTGACATTTCTTCATTTGTCTTCATATTTTCTGTTAGGGATTACTGCAGCTCATAATAGCCTATGCTGTACCTAACTCCTCCTGTTCTTTCTGAGGATTTATTTATTTATTTATTTATTTTAGATAAAAGCATTTGCATGGAATAATCCATGGTGAGAAAGTCAAGGCATGAGCCAACTGATATGTATCTAATTCAGTATTTGAAACCATGTGGACCTCTTGATGTTGTTGGATAGTAATTCTCAGCTGGGAGCTGCAGTACAATAGCTTGGAAGGTTGCGTAATTCTCACCCCTGGCCTTGCCCAACAGATCATGTCACTAAGATATGATTCAATACAATTGTTTAAAAAACAAACAAACATTAGTATGCAGTGTATTTGTGAAAAAGCCACTCTGGACAATCACAATAAACAGAGGTTTCATATAATTTTCAGCATCTCTGTCCTGCATCACTTTTCTAGCAGCAGCCAGACAAATGTTTCCTGAAAGCCCCCAAGCTGGGTATGAAGGCAATGGCCCCTATTGTTTTTTTGTCCCCTAGAATTATATCCAGATGTACTCTGCCAGTTTAGTTCCATTCAGCTATAAATGCCAATAGCTGTCAACAGACCTTTTCTCTTCTCGCACAAGGTTAACTCTACTTTGGAGGAAATCTTGGAAATATGTCCCTATCACCTTGTCATTTGGACTTTGCCATACTGATTATTTTCCAACTTGCTTGGGATTTGAAGGCTCTGTTTATGAATTAGAGCACTGGAACAAATACAATTGTTTATTGGTTTATCTCAGACGATTAACAGTTGTGCATTTAAAAAGGGCTATTTTACTGCTGTTCATAAACATCATTAAAGTGGTTCTAATTCTTGATAAGTACAATGAAGGATGGATGCTCTTGTGGGACTGCTGTCATTTTCCCCACATTAACTGAGAAACTACAATGCAAATTCATCTTTCTAGGGTGATGGTGGAGAAGAAATATGCTAAATTTGCATAGCAGAAACTAAAACTGAGAGATCTGCACATTCCAATCTCTCAGTAAATCAGTATTGTAGGTAAGGGACCACTTGGGAAGAGATTCCAATAGTTTTCTAGTCCAGCCTTCTGCTTCTAGTCAACCTCCAATGACAAGTCACCATTTATGAGATACTCTACTTAACAGCTATCACTGTCTTACTAGGGCTAAAAAGGTTGATGTAGTTTTGCACTGCATCATGAGAAATATAGCATCAAGACCAAGAAACGAAATAATATCACTGTATTCTGCCTTGGTCAGTATTGTGTCCAGTTCTAGTCACTGAAGCTTGAGAGTATTGATAATCTGGAACATGTCCAGAGGAGGTTGAAAAACATGGGGAAAGGCATAGAAACAAGTCCAAAGAGGAAAGCAGTGACATAGTTTGCTCTCCATTGATCCATTGAGAAAATTGCAAAAAAAGGGAATAGATTGATTAGACATTAGGAATTATTTTCAATTTTTAAAAGCACACAGCTCTCAGGCACTCCAGAGGGAGGAACTCTTGCTGTGTTTATTTCTAGAAGGTCAAAGGGAAAACCTCGTTAAAGGAAATCAGCATTCCTGGTTATTAGGGCATTTTCCATCCAGCAATGGGAGGTATGTACCCTAGCAATGAGACTTGCAAATTAAGCCTGTGTTTACCTTCCAATGACCAAAAATAAATCAAGGCACACTAAATGCAAGATACATGAAAGAGGAAAGTCACATACTATAAGAAAGAGATATCTTTAATCATTCAAAGGAACCCCTCTTTCAAATGTATGCTAAGTGCATCATATACTTTATTTTGATCTTGAATGTCATCCTATGGCCCTTTTCACACCTTACCTTGTTCACGGTGCCATAGCGTGGGGATTGCACGAAAAGCCTCTTGCGGGAGGGAATCGCGTCCCCTGCACTTCCCTCCACACTAGCTCCATCCTGGATGGAAGGAAGTGTGATAGCCCCCTTCCTTCTGCAGCACAGCCAGGTACTTTCCCAGGCTGTGCTGGGGGAGGAAGGGCAGCCATTGCGCTTTCTGATGTTCTGCACACCAGGTAAGTGTGGGAGGGGCGTGGGAGGAATGCGCAATTGTGGGTCATTTTCGGAAAAGAGCCAAAAATGATATAAACTGCGATTGCTGCGGGATCCCTATGGAAGCACTGCACGATTGTAAGAATGTCATGCAGAACTGTCCTCGCGATTCCACGTCACTTTCGTGGCCATTTCGCGTTTGAAGTCATGTGCAAAAAGGGCCTATGATTTTCCAGGAAGCGTAGACAACCAGGTAAATTGTAGAATATTGCAGAGAAATACAAGATTTTTTTTTAAAAAAGCCTGTTTTAAAATTAAATAGTCTTATAATAGTATTTTTTAAATTGGATTTGTACTTCAAAAATGAGATACAACAGCCTAGTTTTATGTCAAGCCCAGGAAGGTGGGTGTTCTTGGCCAAAAATACTGAGTCAGGACCTCTGTCCCTGTGAAGAAACATTGTGGGGTCTCTCTACAAGCGCCAGTGTCTCATTAGAACCTGGGGAAATTATAGCTCAAAGAAAGCCTGCGAGAGGAGGGTAACGGCAGGATCTTTTAACCTATGTATACTAGTACTAACTGCAAAGAGGCTCCAGTTAAAGATAAACAAAGTATTTTATTTCAATCTACAAACACACAGGAAATTAGATACTCTAAGAACCATACAAAGCTGTTGGAAAGTAAGTCATGAAAGGTTGGCTAGAGAGATAAATTGGGGAAGAGGGTGATAGTTACCAATCCTGGAGAAGAAGGATGAAGTGGAGAGGCTCAGATGGCATCTGGGGTTAGCACAGACGAACAACAGTCTGGAAACTATGTGTTATGCCTGAAATGCTACAAACTACCAGGGCCAAAGTTATGATTTATATACACTTTTTCCTATCCTGAAGTGGTGTTCTGGCAAAGCCTTAAAACTTTCTCACAGGACTGACAAAGGGTTCTTTAATAAGTTATTGCACTGACACCAGACTGACAAAGTTTTTGGAAACTGTGATGACCTCTTGAATTCTGGACCAGTAGGAGGGATAGGAAGGGTCTCCATAGGGTGAGATCAAAAGGGATGGTCTCTGATTGTCTCATCCGGGCCCATTTGGAGCCTCTTTAATGCCAGGTTTTCCACCTAATCCCTTTTGAACGTATGGCCTGACCATATCTCAGGTCAGCTTGACCGCTTCCAGTCAGCATGCCTTTGATTCATGTATTTCCAGCTATATGAACAAGCACATCCTGCAGGATCAGGGTCTGGGTAGAGTAACAAAACAGCATTCTCAGGAGCAGCACAAAAAAACAGCAGGTAGCAAACAGGCGCAGTAAGTTCATGGCCTAGCTATCCTGGATGGACTATCTTGTTGCTCCCTCTCCTAAGAAGGAAAGTTGGAAGTCTCAGGAGCTCATGGTAGCACAATTTTGTGCTTCGAGCCAAAGGTTCACATCCCCAAGAATTTCTCCAAAATTTTCCTTCCTCTGTGCAAGAGGTCTGGATATCACTCTTCCATGGGCTTATATCCATGTAAACTCATGCTAAAATAAAAACCAGTTAGTCTTAAAGTAGCAATTACATTTCTTCTTTTTCCTCCCCTCTCTCTTCCTCCTTATTATGCTGCAGGAGGTTAACATGGTTACTTTGGGGGGGAAAAGTCTCATTTGTGTGTACCAACAGTTTCCCAAAACTGGTGGGTGTAGGTCTTCATAGTACTGAGGGCGCTATTTTACTTGTGACAAGTTGTAAACAACAGAGGCTCATTGCTTTTACTGACAACAGACAGTTGATCATCTTAATGTGTTTCCTTCAGCAATAGCAGTTTCAAGGGATATCAAAAGAAAATCAGCCTGTGTTTCATAGATCACATCAAAGCCTTTGATTGTGTAGATCATGAAACACTATGGATCACTCTTAAAGAAATGAGGGTGACACATCTGATTGCCCTGATGCATAACCTGTATAGAGGACATGTTAGGACAGAATATGGAAAAATAAAATGGTTTCCAGTTGTCACGGGGATCGGGTAAGGCTGCATTTTATCACTGTTTCTGCTTAATTTATAGGCTGAATGTATCATATGTAAAGCAGGATTAGACTTGGAGGAAGGATATGTGAAAACTGCAGGAAGAAACAGCAACAGTTTTAGATAGGCAGATGATACCATACTGCTAACAGAAAACAGCAAAGACTTGGAACAATTACTGAAGAAAGTCAAGGCAGAAAGTACAAAGGAAGGTTTACAGTTGAACATTAAGAAAAAAATAATGTCACAGATGATTTACATAAAGTACTTACAGTAGACAACAAAGATGTTGAAATAGCAGTTGCGTAGGGACGGGGGGGCGATGGGGGCGATTCGCTCTGGTGGCAATATTTTGGGGGTGGCCAAACCCATAGCCATGCCCCCATGCACCCTGGCCACGCCCCTGCATGCCCTGGCCACGGCCCATGCACAGTAGTTACACCCCCATTCACAGTGGCCATGCCCCCATGCCATTGCCACACCCCCTCCTGCCCCCCTTCCACACTCCAAGCTCCGCACCTGTGAAATAGTTCATGATTTTCCATACCTTGGATCAGTCATTAATTAGAATGGAGACTACAGTTAAGAAGTCAGAATAAAACTAAGACTTGGAAGGCCAGTTATGAAAGAACCAGACAAGATACTGAAGTGTAAAGATACATTATTGAATAGTAAAGTTAGGATTGTCCATGCCATTGTATTTCCTGTTTCTATGTATGGTTGTCAAAGATGAACAATGAAGACAACTGATAGGAAGAAAATCCACTCATTCAAAATGTGGAGCTGGAGAAAAGGTCTATGGATACCCTGAACTGCTAAAAAGACAAATGGGTTGTGGAGCCAATCAAGCCTGAACTCTTGATAGAAGCCAAGATGGCTAAACAGAGGCTGGCATACTTTGGCCATATCATGAGAAAACATGAGTTACTAGAAAAGGCAATAATGATTGGCAGGGTAAATGGCAGTAGGAAATGATGAAGGCAACATTATAGATGGATAGACTTAACCAAGGAAGACACCTTTCTAAATCTGCAGGACCTGAGCAGGGTGGTTGATGATAGAGTGGCTTGGAGGTCTCTCATCCATAGGACAGCCATAAGTTGAAGTTGACCTGATGACAGTTAACAACAGCAATGGATACAGAAAATACTGCATCCTTTTCCCAAAGGCATTTTCAGCATCTTGATAAATAAAATTTATTACCATCAAAAGAGGGATTAGGCTGGAAAATCTGTTACTTAATTGTCAGACGCAGAATATATTTGCATACTGCAACAAGAGAATGCAACTTTTTAAAATTGGCATCTAATAGCATAATAGATGCTTTGTGTGTATATGTGCATGCATTTGATCTGAACTTATTCATGTTCAGACAAGGGTCACCCAGAGGGCTTTTTCATTGGTGACCCATAGACCATGGAAGAGAATCTGCTGGGAGAGATTCAACAGCTAAACATACTGTCTGAAATTTTAAAAAGTATTAAAGACTTATCTCTTCCAGCAGGCCTATCCAGCTGATATTTAAACTATGTATTTTAAACTGGTATATTTTTATGGCTGTGTTTTAATTTAGATTTATAAGTTAAAAAGTTTTATGTGTTTTTAGTTATATATTGTTTTTTAATCTATGTTATATCCTATATCAAACCTTGGGGAGAGGTTGTGAGAAATAATAAATTATTTATTTATTATTGTTGTCAGTCTGTTAGCCTGTATAATATACTTTTTAATATCGACAAGGCCCTGTACATGCCCACAGCAATCCATTGGAAATTCATAAACGTGCTTTTCTGTGAGGACGGGAATTGTAGCCCTGATATCATAGTCACCAAATCAGAACCAGCTGGTCTCCACATTTCTCCACAGGCTGTCTGGTTCTTGCAAACAGCTGAAAGGGAACCAGTCAGAGAGAACCTCTCTTTAGAAACCAATTCAAGACAAGCCAAAATTTCTTTGCAGGCCATTTCGCAACATTTTTGAATGGGGAAAGACTTTGGCCCTTTTCGCACTACTCTGTTACTACTCTGTGCTATTATTCCACTTTCACTATCCTGTGGAATTCTGGGGATTGTTCTGGCTGGGAATTCTAAAGGCTCCTCCCTAAACTGCAAAGCCTAGGACTCCACAGGATTTTGAAAGTGGAATAGCACTTTAACAATACACAGTAGGACCCCCGTATCTGCAGGGGATTAGTTCCGATGGGGCCCTGCAGATACTGAAATCCACTGATAGTACTGAACGCCTGTCCTGCTGCCTGCCCTGGCCCAATCGAAGCAGTGGCAGGCAGGAAAACAGCAGGGAGTGCAGGATCCCACGCTGCCCGCTGTTTTCCTGCTGGCTGCGATTGGGCCACGACCCACGGCAGGAGGTGGGAAAACAGCAAGGAGAGTGATCGCACACTGCCCGCTGTTTTCCTGCAAGCTGCCACCAGGATTGGGCCTGGGACGGCCCCTCCCTAAACTGCAAATCCCAGGTTTCCATAGGATGTTGAAAGTTGAATAATAGCACTATAACAGTCTAGTGCAGAAATGGCCTGCATGTAAAGCATCATACATTCATTGCATTATCATATTGCAGGTAACATGTTATACTTTCAAAAAGACTTAATTTTTATATCCTCTGCATTTCTTTAACACGCATCTCTACAGTTACATATAGAGACACATTATCATCTTGGGAGGTGGGTAAGAAACAAGAATAAAATATTCATCTTAAACAATATAACAGCCATTTATCTACTAAGAAATACGCTTGCATGTGTTGAGCACAATACATCTATAAAAAGACAACTGTGAACACACAAGCATCCAAGGGATTATTATGCCTGGGCATTGCTATATCTATGAGCATTCGTTACCACATCTAGCAAAAATGGGGAAATTATTTAGCATTGTCTAATTGAGTGCAGAGATTCTCTCATACCAGCATTTTCTATCCCATCAGCATAGCATGACTTATCAACTAGCACAGTTTAGAGGCTGGATTGCAACCTGTCTCCAGAGGAGACTGACAATCAGTCTGACTTGTCTCACTTCTTAGCTTGTTGTATATCTTTCCTTGCCAAATAAGCTGATCTGTCTTCTCCAGTTAAAATATAGACCTTTCTGTTCATTTATATAAACATCCTTTCCTCATCTAATCAGGTTCTTAGAAGTGATGTAACATCAGGTACAGTTAGATCGTGGCTGCCTTTTATCAGATTACATTCTGCCCTCCACTTTTGTGTGTTTAGCATACGTATATTGGATTATTCACAGGTAGTTTAGTTAATTTATTTAAACAATTGAAAAATATATTAGAAATATGGAAGAAAAATCAGGAAAAATTAATGCCAGCTGGTGGATAGATTTCCAATGAATTTGAGAGGTGAATTAGAGAAGTATTAAAGAAACAGAGAATTTATAACTTAAGATTGGAGGAACACAATGATGAATAAAGGCAAAATACAGGAGAGATTGCGGGGTACTAAGATATCATGGCTTAATTATATTCAGTTAGAGCAGTGGACAAGGAACTGGAACAGGAATAAAGATTTTAAAGAATATACTGGATTTGAACAAATGATTAATCAAAGAGAAGGAATGGAGGAAAATGAAATTTTGAAAGTAAAACGTATAAAATGTTGTCAAAACATGAAGATGAATATCTTAGAAAAATATGGGAGGCACAAAAAATAGATCTTCAAGATTGGCGAAAATTTGGAATCAGCGTCATTTAATGGTACCTAACACCAGTAAGATTAAATTCTATAGATAAGAATTATCCAAGATTGTGTTGG
The DNA here is from genome assembly GCA_948474755.1 of Ctenosaura bakeri. Classification (NCBI taxonomy): domain Eukaryota; kingdom Metazoa; phylum Chordata; class Lepidosauria; order Squamata; family Iguanidae; genus Ctenosaura; species Ctenosaura bakeri. Next base: position 357,555 of record CAOLHI010000645.1, read on the forward strand.
AGGGGTTGTCAAAAAAATGATACATATATTCATATATGGTGGAATTGTGAATGTTCACAGAAATCTTGGCAAATGGTGTTTAAAGAGATAAAAGAGATAACAGAAATTAATTTACTAATATGTCCGAGTATAGCATTATGTTTGATAAGGTTAATTGTACCCAGGCAATGAAGGATTTGATTACAGAGTTATTAACTGCAGCAAGGTTAATTATATCAAGAAAATGGAAAACCCAAGAAGAATTTCAAATAGAGAATTGATATAAAGAATTGTGGAAAATTGCAATTAATGATAAGTTAACATGTGGAATTAAGGTTAAAAAAGAAATACTGGAATGATTTTGAAGTAATATGGAAGATACTTGTGGAAAAGGTTTTAATAAAAGAGGAATGTGTCATACCTCCACAGGAAGAACTACAATTCTGGAAGGTGGAGTAATCTGAAATATAATTGGATCTGGAGACAGTTCACTTATAGGATTAGCAATGATATGTTTAGTAATAAGATATATTTAGTAATAGTAAGAGGTTAAATTTAGTAGAAAAGCATAGAAATAAGAATGAAATTATTATAGTATATTTTCCTAAATATTAATTATGAGAATAAATAATAATGATGGGTATAATGTGACTGAGATTTAGATACACGTAAATAAAAATATACAAGCAGTATGATGTATAATATGCAGAATACGTATGTTATGTTAATAGATTAGGAGAAAAATAATAATGTAAGCATTTTTCTGTTACAATTTTCTTTTTTCATCTTTATATTTATCACATAATATTTTTCTTCTTTTCTTCTTATTTTTGTTTTGTTTTTTATAACTAGATAAAAATTTAAAAAAAACAAATATTGCTGTATTTCCCATGGAAAAAATGGTTTTCTCCAAGAACCTCTAGATCCTCCAGTGCGGTTCTATGGTCCATTTCTGCCAGAAGTGAACCACAGCCTTACTGCAGGACCTAGAGATTCCTAGAAAGAACACTTTTCTAGGCATCGCTAGGTCCTTCAGCATGATTTTGTGGTCCACTTGCACAGTAGCGGACCACAGAACTGTGCTGGAGGACCTAGAGATTCCTAGAGTAGTATTCTCAGTTCTTCTACTTTTGCAGAGGTCTTATTTTATTTGCAGTTTTTCCACTTTTGCAGGGGTCTTATTTATTTTATTTTATTTATCTTCCACCCCTAACCCCCAATACTCTTAATGCAGCACGTGTTTGGGGTTCATTATCAGTCAAATCATTGTTTATACTTGCATATTAATGTTGATAGATATGTTGGTGTTTTGCCTGAAACAAAGATGTGTCTATGCTTTCTGTAAAACTAATACATTCTACAATACATAGACCTTTCTATTTTATAATTAAGGCCTTATATTCCTTATCAACTACCTAGTTACATGTCCAGGTCTCAAAGTTTGCAACAAAATTAGCACGAACCTGTAACAGTGTGTTTTTCCCAAGGCCACCCCGTGGGTTCTATGGGTGAGTGAGAATTTGAAACTGCCTTCCCTGAAACCCTAGCCCAACAGTCAAACAAGTGTATCATGCTGGCCCCTACATCAATGTACAGATGTAGAGAAAACTCATATATCAGCAAATTCCAGGTAGTCTGCAAAATCCTATATACAGCAGTAGAGCCTTGCAATTATGTGTATTGACTTCATAGCTTCTAGATTCCTAAGCTGAGCAAATTGCTAAATCAGACTAAGAGATTGGGGCCATTCCTGCACAAGAAAGGAGGAGTGTTTAACAGCATTTCAAGAGTGGGGTTTTATATCCCAATTCTGAAACTGAGCTGCCTGCACTGCCTCCTAATTACACCATATTAAACCATATTAAACCAGAGAACTTCTGCATCAGCATGTCCTGGGTCACTCCATTTCCCTTCTCTCATCCTGCCCCATTGCTGCTGATAGGTCTGTTTTTGGTCTGAGAATGCCCATAGCCAGCCACTTCTGTGTTGTGAACTGATGTTACAACGCTTCTGCATGTAGGCAAAAAATGAAGCAGAATCGGTTTGGAAGATTTACATCGGGGTTTTTCCAGTTTTCTGATACAGTGGTTTCTCACTGCAGTGAACCGTGCTACAAGCTGAAAATGTGCAGAACCAGGAGGAAAACTATGATGCTAAAATGCTACAAAGTGCAGACAGGAGGGTAAGAATTTGATGCTACTACAATGTATCGACCTTGTGCGGAAATGGCCTGTTTCTTACTGTTCCAATTCAGCCAAAATATTCATAACCTAAAGTTTCTTTGAAAGACAAATCAAACACACATATTATAAAGACATACATTGATAGAAGGACATACCAACACAAGGACTTTTTAGACCCTATATACCTATTTAGCTAGCATAATGCACTGGTTTGAATGTTGGACTAGGACTCTGTGGGACAAGGGTCTGGAAAACTACTAGGGGACCTTGGAAGTTCAATTCAGAGGAAGATAACAGCAAACTTCCTTTGAATTAATCTGGTCAAGAACAGGAGAGGGTTGCTGTAAGTTGGACCTGCCCTGAATGCACATAAAAACAACACAATACCATGGACTTTATGGGTCTAACTTCTCGGTAGAAACATAGGATTTCACTTTTAATCAGTCAGCCTAAAATGCTAATTTTGACACTTTGATTTCAGATGAACTGAAGCACACTTAACTTCTGCTACATAGCACCTAATTAATGTTAAAATTAAGATAATTGTAGGTCCTTTTTAAATCTACTTCCTTTATAATCTACAGAAGCATAATAAACATACTAAGCAAATACAAGCACCAAGATATGCATATTTTTAGCATAATTATCAGGGGATGCTCTTGAAGGGAAGGAGTCAAATTGCAATTGGTGCCAGCCAAACTCATGCAGGGGTGTTTGTGGCCTCAGTTTGCCTCAGTAAAAACTTAGTGGAACTGTGCTTTTGAAGCCTTTGTGATGTGGAACAGGAGCCATGTTTCATCTGATAAGGTGAAGATCTATCTTAAGACTGGAGTCACTAAATATGGACTCTAGCATACTTAAGAGTCAAATAGATGACTAAAACATATATACACAGATACATACATACATATATATATATATATATATATATAGAGAGAGAGAGAGAGAGAGAGAGAGAGAGAGAGAGACCCTACTACCTTTCAGCGAAAGTCTAGATTGTAAATTGGTGACAGACCGCATTTGTTGTCCATACAATCTAATTAAGCTGTTTTTTCATCAGTGAGAAATGAATCACTCTAGTAACAACATGAAAGGGGAAGCCAATGCTCTAACAAGTCTTTGGAGAAAGCAATTTTAAGCTGCACAAAAGCAGCTTTCAATTTTCACTTTCATTTAGGCAAAGAATACCATCTGTTTGTATAACTGAATTATTCCAATGTGTGCTCAGGCAGAGTAATAGATGTAATTGATTCAGGTAGTTATTAATCATAGATGAATTGCCTTAAAATAAATATTAACCTTGGTTTTGGGAATTATATTTTTCTCCTCTGAAGAATGGATTAAAAAATAAACTAGCCATTGATGGTTCAAACAAATTGTGCTTTGCTTAACAGGAAAGCACTCGGTCACTTTCTTCAACTATAAAACACACATTATTTTTTTGTAAACACTACTGATGTTAGCGGTTGGAGGAGAGGCAGTGCTGAGCAGCATAACTGTTGCTGGAGGAATGACAATGCCCAAAAAAGCAAATATTGCAAGAGAAAAATAAGTAGCTACCTTATATGAGATCAGACAAGCACCTGAGTGACAGCAACTCTCAAAGGTCTTTCTCAGCAATGCCTGACAGGAGATGTGAAGAACTGAGCCTGAGACAATTTGCATGCAAACAAGGTGCACTTACTGACAAGTTACAAGCCTTCATATCTTAGAATCCCAGTTTCATATCTAAAGAGTTGGAAGGGGTCCAAGAGATATCTAGGCCAGCCGCTTGCCCTTCATGAACCTACACCTAAAGTACTCCTGAGCGGTGACCACCTAGCCTATGCTTAAAGGCCTCAAAACAAAAAAGCAAAACAAAACAAAACAAAACAAAAAAACTGAGGTAGTCTATTCCACTGGTTCATTGCCAAACAGCTCTTATTGTCAGGAAGTTCTGGTGGAATCTCTTTTCTTGTAATTTCAATGCATTGGTTTGTGCCTTAGTCTCTGGAGCAGCAAAATTAAGTAAGTAAAATTGTTCCATCTTCTATAATAACATCTCTTCAGATATTTAAAGATGGCTGTCACATCACCTTTCAGTATTCTCTTTTCCAAGCTAAATATAATTGGCTCCTTTTAGCCATTCTTTATAGGATTTGGTCAGGCCTGTCTTGCTTAGGTACATATGAGGGAAAGTGAATCTTTAGATGGCAGCAAACAAAAGGAAGCTTTTAAAAACTGGGCTGCAGTAGATGCTCCTTAGAAAAACCACTATCCTCCCTCTCTTGCCAATGGAAGTATTTCTTGATTAGAAGTTGACTCAATTGCCACTCTCACTCCTCATCCTCCATCCAGGCTTATCTTCCACTTCATCATAACTTCCTCTGTCTTCATTCAACACTGCCACCTTGGAGCAAAGTTCTCACAAGCTTTTCAGAAGCTCCTTCCTCAAAGAAGACAGCAGGAATGGCTGATGCCATATCCAGTCCTGCAGCTTATGCCCTGAATGGAGTAAAGGAGAACTTCCCTCCAGACAGTTCTTTCCTGGGACCAACTTCTGCAGCTAAGTATTCTGTGTTGTTCCCAAACTGCATCATGGCCAATTAAAAATTACCTCCTGAGATCACCAGCTGTGCTACAGAAAAAAACAATTCTAGTTTCTGTGTTCCCTGTGTGTGGTGCAAATTAGGCTGTGAATTGAGGCAAGGTTTAAAGTTTGCATGGACTTTAAAAATGAATTTAAAAAGTCTTTTCAATTACTCACCCACAACTCTGCTTAAAGCTACAGCAAAACTTCTGCTTCAACTTCTTCTAGTTCTTTATCTCATTCTCTTGCATTCTTTGAATCTGTGATTCATTGGCAAATGCCAGAAAGAGTTCGAAGCCACTTTCCAAAATAGTATTTGAAAATATCCTGACAAAAAGAAAAAGGAAAGGAAGAAAATTGGTTGCCTTTTCACCTTTTCTCTAAGCCTAAATGATACAAACTGGGAGAAAGCAATTACTGTACCTAGTATGCTATATACTGCCAAGATTGCTTCAAAGCAGTTGACCAACCTCAGGGAAGGGAATATATATTTTCAAAATGCTGTCTTACAATGAATCTAGCAGAACGAATGCTACATTATATAAATTCCAAAGAAGAAATGACTATTATTAAAGTTTTTAAATCAAATAAATAAATAAATAAAATAAAACCTTGTGCCATTTGCAGAAAAACTTAGAAAGCAATAAAAGTGAATGAAACCACCCACATCACCAAAGACAATCTTTCTGCACTAACAGATGAACAAAATTAAATAATATAACATCCTATAGTCCTTTCCATAGAACTTTAGAGTTGGAAGGAAACCCAGGAACCATCTATTCCAATTCCTTGCCAGTGCAGGAGTCCACTGTGAAAGCGTCCCAAGAAGTGACCATCTAATCATTGTTTTAAGCCTCCAGTGAAGGAGGCTTCCAAGGTAGGCTCTTCTATTGCTGAACACATCTTACCACTGGGAAGTTCTTCCTAATGTTTAGCTACAATTTCCTTTCTTGTATTTTAAATCCACCCATTTGTGTCGTATTCTCTGGAACAACAGAACAAGCTCACTCTTTCACCTGCGTGACAGCCCTTCAGATACTGGGAGATGGCTATCACCTCTTAATCTCCTCTTTTCCAGGCTAAATATATCCAAGTTTTTCCCAGCCTTTTTCACAGGACTTGGTCTCTGGAAGTTTTACTATCTTGGTCACTTTCCTCTGGGCATATTCCAGCTTATCTGGATCCTTCTTGAACTATTGTGCCCAGAATGGGATACAGCATTCCAGGTAAGAAATGCAGTGCGGCTGGTTGTTTCATGTCACTGGGGTAGTGAATCTGCTCCATGCTGGAGAAAGAAGCTATGCTAGGAAGAAAAACTATTTTAAGAAATAAAGGAAGACTAAAAACCAGAGCAGATACTGTTCGGCTGACAAGGAAACCACCGGAAGCCACTGATACTCTGTTTTGTTTAAAATGCGGTCTTGTTTTAATTTTTTAAAGGACACAATGATTATTTGGTTAACATAGAGCTCCTTTCTCAATGGTATGCCTACTGTAGGTTCAGGATTCTCCTGGGATTGCTGCAACTTCAGGAAGCAAAATGTACACAACCTAAGACCCCCAGAGCAGCCACATAAATGGTTGGGAGGAGGGGAGGGGAGATGGAGGAGGAATTCACCATCACCATCTGATATATAAATATTGTAATGTAACTGTTGGCTGCATGTGTACTATCTATTTTCCACATCTATGCGTACACAAGATAGAAATGCCCTCTCCTGATCACCAGCCTTGAACTGAAAAATTAAGAGACTTACAGGCTGGTCTGGTAGGTTATAGGACATGGAGCTATCAAACATGCAATAAACCTCAGAGCAATTAGGAAATGTAAAAGATGACTGAACTTTTGAAATTAAAAAAAAAATATCCCAGGAATGTGTGAACTATCACAAGCCTTAGTCATTAATCAACAATTAAACCCAATTATCCTATTTTAGTTGTTTCTTTTGTGTTGGTTTTATAGTTCCTGGCTTGGAATAAGCTGACACATGTGAGACAGAACCTTGGAACAATTCACTCTTCTACTTATTAGCATATATTGGTAAAAAAAAATTTGAATATTATTTTCTAGTCTCAGCTTCCAGTCTTTGATGTACTGGCTAACAGGCCAGGATCTAAATCTATTGAAGGACCCTATGATAGCAAGGGTGAAACACTACAGAGAAAACAGTGACAGTGAATGCATTTGTCAAAAGAAAAGGACATCTGCTCCATTAAATGAACTTCCAGTCAAACATTATTCTATAAAAATAAAATCAAAGAAAGATGTATCCTCGATGGAATAGGTATTTTTGCACAAATGCTTACCTGGCCCTGGGTGATGAATGTCATTAAAGGGGAGAGTAACGTTTTGATGGTCTCCATGAGAGAGACCAGTGTGGATTGGCGCCTGGCACCAGATTGGAATCCTGGGGTTGGCAGTTCAGGGAGGGGCCTTTAGAATTCTCAGCCGGAGAGCTCTTGGCCCTGGACCAGTTGCTATGGAGATGAGGCCTACCATCAATAAGGATGCCAGAAAACATCTTGGGAGGCATATCTGAGATAAAGTGACATACACAGCATAGTTACAAAGTCTTCTCTCCTCAGACAGTAGATTGTATGGGTTCCGTACATGAGGAATCTTATAGTTGAAATTAAAAAAAAAAATGCTTTCAGAAAAACGTAAAGCCATTGCACAAATTCAACAGAAAGCAAAAAAATAAAAAGCCAGTAGATCAACATTGCCAGACAACACAGATTACAGGTACTGGAATAGACCGGTTGCTATGGAGATGATACCTGGCAGCAGGGAGAAGGACAGTGTATTCCTGCAGGAACCCAACCTTTGTATGCTAACAACCACGAGTACAGACTGGTTTGGGGAATATGGGGATAAGTTACAGGTACTGGAATAGGCCAGTTGCTATGGAGATGAAGCCTAGTAACAAGAAGGAGGGTAGTGTATTCCCTCAGGAACCCAACCTCTGAATGTTAACAACTGTGAATACAGATTGAATTGGAGAATATGGGGAAAAGTTTCAGACTGGTTGTTATAGAGACAAGACCTAGCAGTAAGGAGGAGAGCAGTGTATTCCCTCAAGAACCCAAACTGTGTATGCAAATAACTCTGAATACAGATTGCATTGGGAAATATGGAACAAAGTTACAGGAAATGGAGAAGACAGTTTGGTGAGTTCTTAAAAGGAAAATAAAAATCCCAGGCAACCCAGGGTAAATATGCTAGTATAGTAATAACAACAACAATAACTCAATGGAAGCATCAGTGGCAGTTTAGTGGGGTTTGTGCAGATATGTGTGCGCATGTTAGCATGCATGCATGTAGACGTTACTACCTTACTGATTTAAAACAGCAATGCAGTAGTAGCATCAGTGACAGTTTAGTGCAAGTATTGGCAATTTGGTTCACAGGGGTTTCTGATCACTTTACCCATACAGATTAGAGAATGAGTGCTCTCATTGTAGTGGCCCTCAATCTTTTTGGAACTGCCAACAAAGAAAGTCTTGTTGAGCAAACATTAAAGACCAGCACTTTAAATGCAAGCAGCAAGGAGCTTGATAGCCACTTCCTAAAGGTGCCAGGTCCAATTTGCTTTGACAGGCTAGTTCTATGGCGCATGACTTCAGTCAGCTTGTTCCAGATGCAGACTCTGGTCCTGTCCCAATGCCCACAGAGCTGTCGGGCCTCAGAGGGCCGAGGCTGTCTGAACAGTCAGTCTCTCTGAAGTTTGGGAAGGAGTTTAAGTTTTGTAGCTTGTCTAACAGGATGCAGGTGTTGTGGCCTATTCATGTTGACCACATATTACAGAATTGTGTTTCTCTGAAGGGAGGGCTCTGACTCTGCAGTCCATCAAGACCAGGTTGTCAGCATTGGCTTTCCCTGCTAAAGCTCAGGCGTATGAGGATACCACCTGACCTGTAACTTCAGGGTGCACAAGTCTCTGGAATGGTGGAACAAGGAAAGAGGGCAGATTGCTGATGTGGGTTAGACCTAGGTGATCTTGTAGAGATTCAGCCTGCAAGAGGTTCAGTTTGACACCCATTCCTTCTGGATTGGTGCTGACTCCACAGCTTTTGCAGTGGGCTTAGGTTCCAAATATTGGGTGCTGGAGGTCATCTGCTGTGAAAATGTGGGTGTATCCTCTTAGATTTAGGCCCTTTCCGCAGCTTACCTCCATCTGGCGTGGTCACGTGGGGATCACACAAGCAACCTCTTCCATGAGGCTCTTGCGTCCCCTTTGCTCCGGCTTTGCAGGAGCTGCCGGCCGGCCGGCTGGCAGCATGAGGGCTCCGCCTTTTCCTTCTGCAGTGCAGCCAGGTATTTTCTTAGTCTGCGCTGGGGGAGGAAGCATGAGGGCCGCGGCTCCGGAGCTCCATATGGACAGTAAGCGTGCGTGGAGCCCCAGAGCAATGTGTGATTGCATACCATTTTCAGCTAAAAGCTGAAAATGGGGCTCCACGCATTGCTCTGGGGCTCCACGCATTTTCAGCTAAAAGCTGAAAATGATATAGTGTGTGATCAGTGCCTGGCCCCAACAGCATCGTGCAATTGTGAGGATGTTGTCTGAAACACTTCTCGCAATCGCGCGACACTCCAGAGGCCCTTTCACATGACAAATGCTGTGTGAAAAGGGCCTTAGAATGCTTTATGACACTGTAACACTGTATTTAGTTAGTTCCCAGGTGCTGTTTGGCAAGACAGTGGGTCTGATCTGTGACCATAGTATGGACTACTGGTTGATGCTTTAGCCCACAAGGCATCCAGTGCAATGACACTGGAAATCTGCTGCAAAGATGTACATGTGTCTCTTAAATTTGGGAGCTGTTTTGCTTAACTAGCTCTATGTGCTGTGTAGCAAGATGGCAGGTCCTGATTTGTGGCCACACTATGGTGTTCTGGGCATGTGCCATATCCAAAGTTTCCATTTCTGGGGCTCAACTGGGGTGTGGCTGAGGCTGTTGTTTTGCTGTGTTGACTTTTCACCCCTCACCAGGTATCAGTTTTGGGCAGCTACCTTGAAGGCTTGCAGCATTTGGGCCTTCATGGGGCGAAGTTTCACACCCATTCATTTTAAATTGGGGCTGTCTCCACTGCTTCTGTGATGGGTCCAAAGTACATCCAGCGTTTGGGCACTGGAAATCTGCTGCTGCAAATATGCACATATGCCCTTTTAAGTACTGATATAGAATCATAGAATCATAGAAATCTAGAGTTGGAAGAGACCACACAGGCCATCCAGTCCAACCCCCTGCCATGCAGGAACACCCTCAAAGCACTCCCGACAGATAGCCATCAAGCCTCTGCTTAAAAACCTCCAAGGAAGGAGACTCCACTACACTCCGAGGCAGCATGTTCCACTGCCGGACAGCCCTGATCGTCAGGAAGTTCTTCCTGAGATTCAGGTGGAATCTCCTTTCCTGCAGCTTGAATCCATTGCTCCTTGTCCTGGTCTCTGGAGCAGCAGAAAAACAAGCCCTCTCCTTCCTCTACGTGGCATCCCTTCAAATATTTAAACATGGCTATCATGTCCCCTCTTAACCTTCTCTTCTGCAGACTAAACATACCCAGCTCTCTAAGTCTATCCTCATAGGGCATGTCTTCCAGGCCTCTCACCATTTTGGTCGCCCTCCTCTGGACTTGCTCCAGCTTGTCAATATCCTTCTTGAATTGGGGTGCCCAGAACTGGACACAGTATTCAAGATGGGGTCTAACCAAAGCAGAGTAGAGTGGTACCAGTACCTCCCTCGATCTAGACACCATACTCCTATTGATGCAGCCGAGAATTGCATTGGCTTTCTTGGCTGCCGCATCACACTGCTGACTCATGTTCAGCTTGTGGTCTATGAAGATTCCTAGATCCCTTTCACATGTACCGCTATCCAGCCACGTGTCCCCCATCCTATATTTCTGTATTCCATTTTTTTCTACCTAAGTGTAGGACCTTACACTTCTCTCTGTTGAATTTCATTTTGTTCGCCTTGGTCCACCTCTCCAATCTATCCAGGTCATTTTGAATTTTGATCCTGTCCTCTGGCATATTAGCAACCCCTCCCAATTTGGTATCATCTGCAAATTTGATGAGCATGCCCTCTATTCCTTCACCCAAGTAATTGATAAAAATGTTGAACAGCACTGGGCCCAGGACAGAACCCTGTGGCACCCCACTAGTCACTTCTCTCCAGGATGAAAAGCAGCCATTCGTCGGTCAACCAATTACAAATCCAAATAACAGTAGCCCTGCCCAGCCCACATTTTACTAGCTTCTTTGCAAGAATGTCATGGGGAATTTTGTCGAAAGTCTTACTGAAATCGAGGTATGCTACATCCACAGCATTCCCTTCATCTATCAAGCTAGTATCTCTATCATAAAAAGAGATAAGATTAGTCTGGCATGACTTATTTTTGAGAAATCCATGTTGACTTCTCGTGATTACCACGTTGCTTTCTAAATTATTAGAAACTGACTGCTTAATATCTGCTCCAGGATCTTTCCGGGTACTGATGTCAGGCTGACTGGGCGATGATTATTTGGGTCCTCTTTTTTTCCCTTCTTGAAGATGGGGATAACATTTGCTCTCTTCCAGTCTGCTGGAACTTCTCCTGTCTTCCAAGATTTCTCAAAGATATGTTGTCACCCAACTAATTTGGTTCTTGTTTTTTGGGTTTGTCATCAGAGTTTTAGATGTGGTGTTGCTAGAGGATGGGTCCTGATGTGCGGCTGGAGCATGGTCTTCTGGGCGGTGCACCAGACCCAAAATTGTCATTTTGGAGCTCAGCTGGGGCTGAGCAATGTTGCCCTTGTGAAATGGCTAGGCAGAAAAGGCCTCTGGTGAAGTGGTTTGTTGCCTCTTTTATTTGAGGAGTACACTAGGACTTCTTCTTCTTTTAATCATTTTATATATATAAAACCATCAAAAAGAAAAAAAAAAGAAAATGACAACCATTCATCTATAATTACAAGTAAGTTCATCGCATTTTCTTAACCTTCCATCGTTTCCACCTAAAATGTAGTATATTTGTTTGTTTCCATTTATAAGCATACTTCTACAATCACGCTATGAATTTTACTCCAGATCCTTATTGTCAAAATTGTCTAGTAGTAACTAGAATATACCTAATTTAACACCCCCAGATCCTAATACAGTGAATCTCCCTTTTTGCGTTTATCTATGTAAACCCATTATATCAGTTAATATTATTCAGTTAGTTTGTTGGAGATAAATATCAATAGGAGTCCATTTGTTATTTATGTTCTCTTCTGTTAAGTTGTTTAGCTTTTGAGATAGTATATCCACTGTTTTCATCTCCAGTAAACTATAAAGCCATTGCTCAGTTTTGGGGGCATCCTTGTTTTACCATAGTTTTGTAAATTCTATTCTTGCATCTGTTATCATATAAAGTAAAATTCTCCAATATTTCTTATTTGTCTGGTTGTCAATCAATCAATCAATCAACTTTATTATGGTCACAGACCAGTGTACAAGAAGAAAGAAGATACAAGATACAAAGAAATAGTCAATTGTTTAGAAAGACATATGCAACCATACAACATCATCCTCATAAAACATATAAAATCAATCAGTAAAAAACAATTTGGTGCATATAGATAGTTAATTGGTTAAAAAAGACTATAAGACCATAGAACATTTTCCTCGTAAAACATAAAATCAGTATAAAATATGTAACATAAAACATAAAATATATGTACATATTCCTATAATAAAACCTAAGCATTTACTAAAACCTTATTTTCACGAATTTTAATTGCAGCAGCACAAAATTTTGCTATCTTGGTCAACATCCCTGTATTTTGCCCGGAAATCAGTAAGAGAGTATAAAAGGTCTCTGAACGTCCAGGGAATGCCTTTATGTATGGTTCAATAAGTGTTTCCCGGATTTCAAGATAATAAGGGCAGTGCAGAAGAACATGAGTTATTGTTTCAATTTCACCAGTATTGCAGGGGCATTTACGTTGATCATATGGAATCTTTTTAAACTTCCCTTCTTGTATTGCTGATGGCAAAGCATTTAATCGGGCAAGAGTAAAAGCTCTACGTTGATTTGATATTAAAAGTACCGGTAGATAAAAATACTTAGCTGGCTTGTAGGGTATCAGTGCAGTGTCAATTAACATATTATTTGAAGTTGCCTCTAAATCATGCTGCCCCTCCATATCCATAATTCGCTGTCTAAGGGTTCGACTAGCTATGTCAAATCCCACATGTAAAAAGTACTCCTCAGAAAAACCATAATTGGAAATTATCTTGAAATACTAAGGAAGCTAAACCACTTGGTCGAGAACTTAATTTCAGCCAAAAGCTAAAAATAGCTAACCAAGCCCTAGATTCAACTTTCAGGAAGCCCACCTCCAACCGCAAAGCTGCATTGCAGACCCAACGTGGTACTTGCAAGATGGCCCTCAGAAATTTTGATGGAACTATTTCTAAGGTGGTGAAAGAGGAATAAGGACCTAGTTGAGCACCATAAAGTAGTTGACTAATACATTTGGCCTGAAACAACCTTAGGGCAGCTGGAACATATTGTCCTCCTTTGGTATAAATTTTTTTTTGAATTACGGATGTGGATCTCTGTGCTACTTGTGTAACATATTCTGCACGCGCCTTACGATTTCCATTTGACTGGAATACAACACCAAAATACTTAAAGGTCCTTATTTGTTCAATCCCATGTTCATTTATCGTCCATTTATACAGCTTTGGTCTTTTTGCAAACACCATAATTTTAGTTTTCTCATAATTTATTTGGAGTCCTTCCTCTTGGCTATACTGTGTTAGAGCACGCAACGCTCTCTGTAAGCCAATGGGTGTTTGTGACAGTATTACTGCATCATCTGCATATAGCAACACTGAAAGATGCCTACCCGCTAACTTGGGAGGGTAAAAATCTAACTGACTAAGAGCAGCAACCATTGAGTTAATGTAAAAATTAAATAACAATGGGGCTAGTATACATCCTTGCTTAACTCCATTATGTGTAAAAATTTTATTGGACAGCTGACCTTCCAAGTTACACCTTATTTTCAAGACTGTATTTTCATGTAGCTTGTAAATAAGCAAGAATAAGCGATGATCTACTGAAGAGGCTTCTAGTTTGTGCCACAATCTATCTCTAGAGATAGAATCAAAGGCAGATTTAAGGTCAATAAAAGCTGCAAACAAGGACCCTTTAGCTTTACTAGAGTATTTTTTCACCAGATGTTGTAGGATAAGGGCCTGGTTCAAAGTAGATCTTCCTGGTCTAAAACCTGCTTGCTCTTCAGCCAGAACATTTTTTATGTCCATCCAAGACTGCAATTTCCAATATAAGTGTCTAGCATAGATTTTACTAATTATAGATAACAAACTAACTGGGCGATAATTTGCTGGATTATCCTTCTTACCTTTCTTAAAGATTGGAATAATAATAGCTGTATTCCAATCAGATGGCATGCGGGCATTCTTATCAATATATGTAAAAAGATTTGCCAAAATTGGGGCCCACCAATCTATGTTGCATTTGATTAGCTCAAGAGGAATACCATCATCCCCTGGGGCTTGGCCTGGCTTAAGTTGGTTTACAAGCTCTCTCACTTCAGCAATTGATACTGGTTGTCATTCTGGCAAATTCCTGGTGATACTATTCACTTGAAAAGTAGGGGATTCTTTATTGGCATATAACTCATAAAAATAAGCTTCCCAAACTCCAGAGGGGATATGACAATCTGCCCATGTGGTGTAACTTTTGGTTGGATGATGAAGCATTGGTTTTTTATTTGTTTGTGTATCTACTGTCATATTGCCGTTTGTTCCATGCTTTGCTTTTAGATCTATCTTGTTGACTTTCTGAAAAGTGTTTTCAGGAGCCTGTGATACTGTCCTTCTATGAAACAAGGGTTGAAGAGTTGTTTCTAAGAAGACTCTTGTAGGAGAAATCTGGAAATTAACCAGGAAAGTCTTCATTTTAAATAACATGAGTGGGATCACAGCATGCTCAAAAGTGAGATGTACTCTTTTTTGACCACTTACATCTGGCAGCCAGTGAATTTCCTTCAAGTCTAACTTCTGAGGTTCTATATTTAACAATTGTCTTAAAGAGGTCTTTACTGCTCTGCGTGAATCCCATCTCGCTCTGTTAATTTTAATCGGAGCAATTTGTAGAATAACCTGAGTGGGCTGGAAGATCCTTGAGCTGCAAGGTTTTTCCTTCAATTGAGAAACTGATTGTAGTTGCAAGATGTTCTGCAATTCAGTATCACCCTTGAATCTACTAGCCTTCTCTCCCATATTATTCCCTACCTGGGAAATACTCTTAGGTTGAGATAGAGTCCTTGTAAGTTCCCCTAGTGCACATTCCACAGCATTCATTTTATTACAAATCCTTTGCAAACTTTCAAATATTGCTGTCACCGTGTGAGCAGTTAACAGACATTGTTCAGCTAAACAATTAAGGTTGCAGTTCTTTGGGAAATTCAAATCATCTTCTGAGGTAAGAGGTGTAAGAATGACTGAGGAATCACAGTTCTCCTGAATTAACTCAGGGTTTTCATTACTCAATGCAGCAAACCTGTTATTTAGAGTAATGGTAGATGAAATAGGCAAATTACTCACAGGACAGTTAGCTGTTAGAAGTTCATCAATCTTCAACTGCTTCACTGCTTTAGCCAAAGGATGACATGGGCTAGATCTCTAGCATTTATTTCCCATTGGATTATCAGTTCAAACTTCCACTCTATACTCAAATGCATAAACTCCAGCTTTCTATTCAGACACCTAATTCTTCCAAGCAACTCAGAGCCACTCCCTGCTTCTTTCTATATAGGAAATGGAGCTGCAAAATCTGCCTGGTGTTTCTTCAGTCAAGTAGGTCTAGTTGTTTATGTCTGTGGTCAATTACAAAGTCTCTGAAGTATGGCTGAGATAATAAAACCATACAACACCAGCTCTGCTCCAGCTAGGGGAGTGAAGTTCCCCAAATAAGTTCAGCTAGTTGTGTTTTGTGACTCGTCAACAGGCTGGTTTGCTTATCTGTGTGTACCCCTCTGTCCCATCCAAATCAATAAACTATGTAAAAAGGCAACAAAAGGATAACAAAGGGATGAACCTTCAGAGGAGCTCTTTGCAGCAGCTGCTGCCTCGTCGCTATCTTGGCTCCTCCCCAGCAGGGTTGTCTATCTTGTCTGGTTGTCTATTTCATTTAGCATATTTAGTAAGTAGGTTTCTGGAGTCATGGCATATTGGACTTGAAAGATTTTTTCTATTGTTTTGTGTATTTCAGTCCAATATTCTTGTGCTTTTGGGCAAGTCTACCACATGTGGTACATCGTTCCAGTCTGAGCACCACATTTCCAGCATTTTCCTGTACTGGACCTATATATTTTTTGAAGTTTTTCCAGAGTCATGTACCATTTATGAAATACTTTAAAGTAGTTCTCCTTCAAATTTTGCACTATTGTGAACTTCAGTGTCCTTCTCCAGCTTATTTCCCAGTGTTCAAGCTGTATTGGATATCCAAAATCCTGGACTTCTGATGTTAGTCATTCACCTTGGTGGGAAGGAGCTCGCTGAAGGGCACGGCCCTAGTTCTGTTAGGTATAAAGGATTTTCACACCATAGAAAGTTGTTGGCCTGGAGTTTCCCTATTTTGTTTTTTTTCCTGTCATTTTGCATTGTCAAGTGTGGGGAGTGACAGGTGCTCCCAAATGCATTGATCATGTGTGCAGGAGTGCCAGCATTGGACTTTCCAGGGCCCTGGGCAGGGGATTGGACCACTTTTTTCCTCATTCTAGCATAATTTTCCAAGGGCCAGAACTCTACAGGGCTGATGGTGTTCATTTGTCCGTTAAAGGGAATATGTTGTTCCTGGGTGAGTTGTAACAAGGGGTGAATGCTTTCTTGGCTGGCCTGGTGGGTGAAACAGAGTAAGCAGATACTTGTCCCTTGTCTGTGGCAGGTAGTAGGGGAGAATAGAAGACTTCAGTGATGGTCTTTTGGCACCCCTTCAGCTTATAGGGTTCAGCAAACTGGGAGTTTGGGGAAGGAGGCTACCCTTGAGACTCATCTGGGGTTCAGGCTCTCACTTATCTAGTTGTGCAACTTGGGTGGGAGTCCCTAGGTTGCCTTCCAGTTGGGCTGGACCAGAGAGCAACCTATATTTTGATTGCCCTTGTGGCTAAGGAGTTTCACCCAGGGGAAGGCTGGGAAGGTAGTCTTGTGGTGACAACTGGCCTCAGTTGGCCTCATATCAGTTGCTCCCTCTGTTGCTTCCTTTCCAGACCAACACATCTTAAATAGATTAGGTCAAATAAAAGGGCTTTTATTTAACCCAGCTTTCTGTGTCTGATCTCATGATTTCGTGGGTGACTATCAAAATGTTTGCACTTGTTCATTGCAAGTTTGTCAGACATAATTCCATCAAAAGGATCTACTAAGCCTGAAACTTCCACATTTCTCCCAGGAAGTAACTTACTAGCGATTCAGTGTTGTAAGATAGATGCGTTACACAAAAATTCCTGGAGCTATTTCCTTGCAAGTCTTAATTTCTTTCTATGACCACTGTTTTTCACAAAGAAAATTAGATTTTATCTATTTTTGTCTTTCCATTGGTAGTCGGCAGAAGACACAATTTTTCAGATTTCTGAATCAGGTTTGGGACTTGGTGAACTGGTTCTGAATTGGCATGGACAGAAACAGGCTATTCTTGGAAGCACCAAACTGCGGTCTGAACCAAAGGTGAGAATCTGTGCATGTCTCTAATGCATACTTACACATAGGCCATTTCTGCATGAGACTGTTATAGCACTATTATTCCACTTTCAACATCCTATGGAATCCTAGGGGTTGCAGTTTAGAGAGGGGCCGTCCAGCTATAGTTAATTACACAAAATATCTTGTAAACAAAAGCTTAATAGTCCTTTAAGTTACAGAGATGATCCACGGGTCCTCCATCAGTATGCAAGCAGCTTCTGCTGTTACTGTCAATCAATGATTATAGATATTATTGGGGACAAAAGTATTTTCAAGCATTTAATCCTTTATTTCTTAGTTCCTAAGTAATTTTAACCCAGACACTCTGTGGGTTAAAAATCTTTGAATCCATTTTGAATCCAGTCTGTCTTACTGGTTTCTTGCAAACTGCAAGAACTATGTCTAGAGTCAATGCCATGGATAAGTTCATAAGAACAATTTTGAAAATTTCTGTCCTACCCTGAGAACATCTGTTTGTTTATAGGAAGATGATGCTTATGCTAGAATGGTCATGAAGACCCTGTTCTCTAAACCTTGCTATTTATGTTAAATAACTTTCACTCATGCACATGTTCTCTCTGTTCATGTAATGCTGAAAATGTTATAAATACCCTGATCCAAATAAAGTCTGTCCGTCTGACCAATCTTTAGTTATAAAGTTCAGATGGTGGATTGGATTATTTATGCGAAAACTGTGTGAAGGTGTCTTCTTCCTAGCCCAATTCAGGCTCTAATCCAGTGAAGTGTGACACCTGGGAAGGCACCGTAGGGCTATATTTTAGTCTCACCCAACAATATGGAGCTTCTTAAAGCCAGGAAACTATTAGCTGGAACTAAACTTTTTGGGGTCTAGGAAACAGATGAACTCTGTATGATTTATATCCAAGAAAGCTGTTTCACCAAACATTCTTTTTCAGTCTAGGAAGCTGTTGCATTGGGGATTATTCCTGAGTAGACAGTCACTGACTTGGGCCGCATCTTGTGTGTTAGGTGCTTTCCATGTTTGATGTGATCATTGGTAAGTATTATATCTGCCCTCCTCCCACTTTGGCCATTTCTGCACTAGACTGTTATAGTGCAAAAGGCCCCTCCCTAAACTGCAAACCCCAGGATTCCATAGGATGTTGAAAGTGAAATAATAGCACTATAATAGTCTAGTGTGGAAATGGTGTTTGTTTTGGTCTTAACCCTGTTTCCTTAGTCCCAACTATTTTCCAAATGTTGCAGCAGAGAGCGTTCCCAAATTAGGTTCTTCAGGTCTAAAAAGGTTCATACTGGTTTTAAGTGATATATCAGTGCACATCTGCATTTGCAAATTTAAAGCAAGTTGGATGTTGCAAGTTGGCTGATTCCTGTAATGTTAATTTTTTAAAATAATTTTATTCAAATTTCAACAGATAAAACAAACAATTATCTCTGCAATGTTTACATGTAATGTTTTTCCTTCTTCCTTTCCTTTCTGGATTACAATTATTAATATTCCCTCTATTTATTATACTACATATAGCAATAAAATGTTAATAATCTATAATTTGTTAGTTCCTGCTGTATGTGTCTACTTTACTTGTTACATGATATTTCATTGACTATTAACCTGTATAGTAATTGATATCATGAAAAATGTATTACCTTTTGTCTACCCCCAGCCCAAATCTGTAACAATCTTCCACTCTTTATTAATGTCTTCGCCTGATTTCCCTTTTAGTCTTTGTGTAAGTATATCCACATTTCTATCTTCCATAAAAGTTGTCCACCACTGTTCAGTTGTAGGTGTAGTTTCATTTTTCCAAAGTCGTGCATACTCAATGCGGGCCATCATCACCATGTACAATATTATTCTCCAGTATTTCTTAGCTGACATTCCATCTAATATATGTGTCATGTTTAACAAGTAGAATTCAGGTGTCATCCCAAATTGGATCTTCAAAATTGAATTTATTTTCGTGTGCATTTCTTTCCAGTATTTTTGTGCTTTGGGACATGACCACCACATGTGAAATAGCATGCCAGAGTTCTCTTGACATTTCCAACATTGACCTGTACCTGTCTTGTAAATTGTCTTTATTTTTTCTGGTGTCATGTACCATCTATGAAATAGTTTATAATAGTTTTCTTTTAAATTTTGGGCAGCAGTAAATTTCTGTGTACGTTGCCAACTCTGTTCCCACCATTCTAACTGTATTGAATGTCCAACATTTTGTGCCCATTGTATCATTACTGCTTTAACTGTCTCCTCCTCACATTCTTGGTGTAAAATTTCTTTATACAGATATGCTAATAAATGTGGTGGATTTTCTCTTAACATTCACAATAAATGAATTTGTTACTTTTGCTGTATTCCATAGGTTTGTACATCCATTTGAAATCTTTCCTTTAGCTGTCTATAGGGAAACCAGCTTAATTTTATTCCTTCAGTTTCCAATCTCTCTCTTGATTTCATCTTCACACCGAAGTCTTCTGTCGTGCCTAATAAGTCTTGATACCGTAACCATTTGTCTGTGTCTTTCCATCTCCCAAAAAAAGCTTCTTACGGGGAGACCGATTCCTGTAATGTTATGAATTAATCCACTCCCTATACAGTCCAGTTTAACTCATACAGAATACTGGAAACAACTCCCCATGGAGTAGAGAGGACTCTGTAGATGGGGAGCAGCTGCTATTACCACTCACTGATGCTTTCACCCACAAGCTCCTATTTTTCCTTCCCCTTTACACAGGGCACCAGCTCCAATTGCCTTGTGAGGAGGAGCAGCAGGGTCATTTGCTCTAGGGCAGCACTGGTGTCATCTAGGCTTTCCCACGCCTTTCCTGCAATTGCTGGAATGACAGGGAACTGGTGGACTGCAGGAAGACTTTGGAAAGAGTAATACCGATACAACTGACAAGTGGTTGATTTTTGAATGTCCGCTGAAATCTATTTGAACTGTAAGCAGTCTGTTTTCCATCGGAACAGGCCATATTAAGAACCATGAAGCCTTAAGATTTCATAGAATCATAGAGTTGGAAGAGACCACAGGGGCTATCCAGTCCAACCCCCTGCTATGCAAGAACACAGATCAGAGCACTCTCAACAGATGGCCATCCAGTCTGTGCTTAAAAACCTCCGGAGAAGGAAACTCTACCAAACTCTGAGGCAGCATATTCCACTGCCGGACAGCTCTGATAGTCAGGAAGTTCTTCCTGAAATTCAGATGGAATCTCCTTTCCTGCAGCTTGAATCCATTGCTCCTTGTCCTAGTCTTTGGAGCAGTGGAAAACAAGCCCACTCCGTCCTCCACATGGCATCCCTTCAAATATTTAAACATGGCTATCTTGTCCCCTCTTAACCTTCTCTTCTGCAAACTAAACATACCAAGCTCCCCAAGCCACTCCTCATAAGACATGGCTTCTAGACCCTTCACCATTTTGGTCACACTCCTCTGGACACCCTCCAGCTTGTCGATATCCATCTTAAACTGAGGTGCCCAAAACTGGACAGAGTATTCTAAATGAGATCTAGTGCCTAAAATTTCATGTTCCGAACCCTTTTTCCCTCTGTATCATGTCTTTTTTTGGATTGTAAGCCTCACAACAGGAGCTATCTTCATTTACACATTTACAAATTATTCTCAGAGCCTTCTGAGTGAAATGAGGTTTAAATGCTTTAATCCATGTATGGCACAGGCAACTTCCCTAAGCTTCCTACTACATATGTGCTCGCCAGATCAGGGGTGCACCTCTTCCCACATCTCAATTTGTCTAAAAATACAAACTCCAGAGGCCATGGGAAGCAATTTTTCCAGGCTTTCCCTCTATCCAATTAGACTGCCTTAGGCTGAGGTGAACCCTTTCTTCCAAACATGAAGTGACCAATGCAACTTCCAGGTTTTTTTTTTTAAAGGCCTGGAATAAAACACTGGCAGGAGGACTAAAGTCTCAATGAAATTGCCATACAGAGTCTATCAAAGCACTTGTGATAAAGGCTTTCAACAAAATATGGTGCCCCTGCACCAGGGTTCTATATGCGGGTTCATTTTGCCTGCTCTTGATTGAAACAAATGAACCAAGCTGAAAAATGTTGGTTACAACCTTATTCCCCTTTATCAGGTAGTAAATTCCACTGAACTAAATGAGTGTCAAAGAAGATTCATCCAGCACTTTAAAAAATAAATTTAAAGGGTGATGATTTGGGGAGAATCATAGAGTTAGAAGAGGCCACAAGGGCCATTCAGTCTAATCTCTTGCCATGCAGGAAAGCACAATCAAAGCACTTTTGACAGATGGGACATCCAGACTCTTGTCTGAAAACCTCCAAAGAAGGAGACTCCCTATACTCGCAGGTACTGTATTCCACCATCAATCTGCTCTCACTGCCAGGAAGTTCTTCCTAATGTTTAGGTGGAAGCTCTTTTTCTGTAGTTTGAAGCCATTGCTTTGTGTCCTTGTATTTGGAGCTGAAAAAACAAACTTGATCCAACTTCTGTATGATATTCCTTTAAATATTTAAGTATGGCTCTTAGCTTCTTAAGCTTCTTTACTCCAGGCTTACTACACCCTTAATACACCCTAAGCTGTTCCTCATAAGGCATAGTTTCCAGGCCTTTTACCATTTTGATTGTCCCCCTCAGGACATGTTCCAGCTTGTCAATATCTTTCCTAGAATTGTGGTGCGCAGAATGAAGAACAGAAGGAGGTACAACTATGAATCATATTTTGAATCAGTAGTATGTCCTTTTCCAATTATATTACAAAAGCAGGGAATTCTGTGTTTACTCTGAAGTCCTGTAACCATATTTGCATTTCTCCAAATGGTGTGATGCAGTTTGCCTTTAAAAAAAACTGCTCCCCTTTTGCAAACATGAAATTCCACTTAAAACAGGCACCTCATTTGCTAACAAATTTTGGCAGCAAATAGAGGAACTCTAGTTATGCCAAAAGGGTGCCAGTTAATGGAGACAGAATGCAGGTGTGTTACCCTGATTTCTGGGGTCCTGGGGGGGCACCTCAATGTGCTTATAGTGAGGAATGGGAATTAGCAGAGCACAAGCTACTAGCAATACAAGAGGCAGGGCAACCTAGCGAGATCTTGAACCCAATGTCTACAGGGTCAGGCCGAATCAAAGAGCAAACAGAAGTAAATAGTAATTGTTTTCTTTATTGATGTACAACACAGTCAAACAAGTGTATGCAAACACACTCACACAGACCTATTGAAATAAAGGTAGGAGTTGAATAGAGGGTTTTAAGAGGAGTTTTTGTATGGGAAATACTACACCTGTCCAGAAGCCCAGGTAGTCTGTAAAAAAGTCCATAGAAGTAGAGATTCTCAGCACGTGGAGCTGAGGGGAAGGCTCGTCGAACGAAGCAACAGCAAGGAGGGATGGAAGCCAAGAGCAATCTGAAGAGGTGCTCAAAATCTTATAGGGGAAAAATGTGCCCGTAGGCTAGTCCGTTCCCGGGGATAACAATGGGTTTCGGGCTGGAGACAAGGCCTCCGAAAGGTCAGTATTTTGCATGATTGAGTTATGACAGAGTTTTCAATAGAGTAGACAGTATGCAAAAGTGGAGTGCTTGACATTTGGGTATTCAGCTCATCAAGCTGCCTGCATGAGGCAGGGAATCTTTTGTAAACAGCATGCATTCATAATGTGATCTTAAAGAGTACTTGCCTGGAGGTCTCCTAAAGCTGTGGTCCAGCTATTACTGACCTGCCTGGATCAGTTTTGAATGGTTCAGCTATTTTCGGCCGTGCCTGTGTGCTTGCTTGTCCGGTGGCCTCACAAGCACGTGGAGAGAAATGGGTAAAAAAGGCCAAATTGTTGATATCAAATGATATCTAATATACCACAAGTCCAGACTAGAAACTACGGTAACAGTTGGATGGACAAATAGTTGGTACTAGCATATATAACTGGCATTACCTGGGATTTTATTTTCTCATGAGTAATAATTATTGGAAAGATTTGAGATCTTGTGTCTCTAATTCCCCAAACTGTCTTGTCCAGTACCTGTAACTTTTCCCCATATTCCCCAATCCAAGCTGTATTCAGAGTTACTAACATGCAGAGGTTGAGTTCCTGAGAGAATACACTGCTCTCCTCCTTGCTGCTAGGCCTCATCTCCATAGCAACCTGCCAGGCCCCTTCCTAAACTGCAAACCCCAGGATTCCATAGAATCTTCTTAGGCAGCCAATCATATGAGGTCTTTGTCTGACACAGATAAACTTTGACTTTTATATATTAGATATATGGAAGCTGCTGTTTATTTCACTACGGCAATTCTCTTTTGAAGAAAAATTTGGCATGAATGAAAGCATAGGTTGGGGAGTTTACAGCATTCTAGTAGTCTCACCTTCAATTACAGATATACTTTGAATAAACTTACTAATTTAAAGTTTCCAATAATGATATTAAGATTCTTAACAGCTACAAGAGGCTGATGAATTTCAGAGCACTTTCTCCATATGTTCTAACACTTCTGCAATTCTTTCCCATCTGTTTGTAGGAAATGTAATGATCTTTCCTTGGGTTATTAAGTCAACAGCTGTTGTCATTAATAGAGGACATTTTTTACAGCCGTGAATGAACTCCAGCAATAAATCTTGCCATATTGGGCTATATTTCTTTTCAATGACTAACATGTTTGTAGAGAAACAGAGAT
This sequence comes from Ctenosaura bakeri, assembly GCA_948474755.1. NCBI lineage: Eukaryota > Metazoa > Chordata > Lepidosauria > Squamata > Iguanidae > Ctenosaura > Ctenosaura bakeri. The sequence goes on from CAOLHI010000645.1 coordinate 381,667, forward strand.
CATGAATCCAGTATGACCATAGCTGTTTTATAGGTTTCACAGCTGTTACTACCATCTCCAAATATGAGAAATTACCTGGGATAATAAAATTAACCAACTAAACTTTCTTAACGTAGAACTTGATATAAGGTATGAATTTATTTCAGTAGCTCAATCCCTAGTCCCGCCATTTTTTCCTTCAGTGCAGCTGTGCAGAGCGTTTTTAATTTGATGGTAGCAACAGCATGGGGACAGGAGGATTAACCCCTTCTCTATGTTTTGATTTCCCTATAAAAATACAGTAAATCTCCCATACCCACATCACTAATATCCACAGTTTCACTTATCCATACTGAAATGCTGTCTGAAAACATCTCTTTTTGGACTACACATTGTTGTTCATTTTTATGTTTTCAGCTGTGCACTGGTACTGGATTGCAAACAAATTCTCCTTCTTTCTTTTAGATTCTAAGGTTCTGCTAAGTTTCAGGGCCCCCACTCCAAGCTGCATACTTGTTGTAATACCTACATTGTTCATCTCATTGAAAAAAATAGTCTTTTGTAATCCACAGTAAGTCTGGGAAAGTATTCCTCTGTGGGTACAGGGGATCTACTATGCTGTCCTTTGAAGAGCATTAAAGGGGCAGATTCCTATTTTTGCAGTATGCTGGTGCAATTACTCTAACAGAGGCAATAGTAGCAGCAAAGAAGAGGCTGAGGCACAGCATCTGTGAGAACTAAACCTCCCAGCTCAGCCTCACTCTCTGACTGACATAAGGACTCTACTCCTTAGCTCCTTGCTAGGTTCTCACTGGAGGAATCCAATACTCACAGGTATTTGGCTTTAAATAACTTTTTCTGTCAGCCACAACTCCTCCCATACATATTCAGCTCAGTGTCTCTCCTGAGGTGCCATTCTAATTGCCTAGGAACCAGCTTCCAAGCTGCACTGGCATTTCAGATAGCCTCACCCCCAGAACTTTGTCACAAAAAGATATAGTAGTAGTGGGAGATTTCAACTATCCTGGTATTTATTGGGAGTCAAACTCTGCTGAGAATATCAGGTCTAGTAAATTCCTCACTTGCCTTCCAGACGATTTCATTACCCAGAAGATGGAAGAGGGATCAAAGGGGAAACAATTTTAGATCTGAGCCTAACCATAGATGATGACCATGTTAATGGGGTGGAAGTGGCTGGATCCTTTGGTGGAAGTGGCCATGTTCTCCTGGAGTTTATTATACAACAGAAAGAGGAAGTCAAGCATAGTCAAATGTGCATTCCAGATTTTAAGAAAGCTGATTTCAGTAAACTTAGGGAGATATTGGGTGTGATCCCCTGGTCAGAAATACTAAAAGAGAAGGTAGTTCCAGTATCTGGTCATATCAATGGTGGACACATCTGGTGAGCGCCACTAGGTCGCGGTCCCCAGAAGCATTGAGTGAGAGGGGGGCTCCCCCTGTCAAGTTAGTGGACTTCCAGATCCACTGGGAGTTTGAAGAATCCACTAGCCACGATCAGGACCAGCAACATGTCCGCTCAGGAACAGAGTGGCCACAGCAGGTCCTGAGGCTCTGGGAGAATCATGCGCTTTGATGGAGCTGGGTGGTGGTGGTGGTGGTGATTTCATATGGACATTACATTCCCTGTGCCCAGACCTCTTGTTAAGTATAAAATTTGACTTTTTGTGTTTTTACATATAGAAGACAATAAACCCTTTGTGTTCAACAGTCTGAACTTGCCTATAATTCTAAAGCCTTCTTGTATACCATTTAAAGAGACAGTACTTCTTTTTGGATTGCTATAGGAACCACGCACAATTTAAGTTTAAGTACTGAAACTCTTTTCTTTCTTTTCTTTTAATTTGTTACTGTCACCTTGGAGTGTCTAATTACTTCACTTTTTTACATGCTAAGATGTGGATGTGGATGTGGATTTTGAACTCTTTTTTTGACTTTCAAAGGACTGATAGCTTACCATCAATGTGCTCTTACTATCAGGAAGTTCTTCCTAATGTTTAAGTGGAAGCTCTTTTCCTGTAGTTTGAAGCCATTGCTGTGTCCATGTACTTGGAGGTGAAAAAACCAACCTTGATCCAGCTTCCATATGATCTTGTGTCTCCAATTTCCCAGACTGTCTTGTCCAGCACCTGTATCTCATTTTTGATGTTGGACTGTTTGTCAACTGTAACTGTACCTGTAACTTTTCCCCATATTCCCCAATCCAATCTGTATTCAGAGTTATTAACATACAGAGGTTGGGTTCCTGAAGTAATACGCTGTCCTCCTCTTTGCTGCTAGGCCTTGTCTCCATAGCATCCAGCCTATTCGAGACAGACACAGTTGACTTCTCTTGTGCTTTTGATTTGATTTGAACTTTATTTGCACTTGATTAACATCAATAAAGGAATAAGACTCTGTTTTTGCTACCGAGACAATCATATTGGATAAAAAAAGTTGTAATTTGTGAAGTTACTTGTCCATTTAGTTTGCTGTATACTGCTATACTAATTTTAACTTCTCTGGGAAAATTTACATGAGATCTCCTGATACGTAATATTTTAGGAACGTAGCCTTATTGTTTAAGAAACAAAAGAAATATTGAGTAGAACCTACCATGGCCTTAATTGGGGATTGTGACATTCAAATTTAAAAAAGGTCTATGAACATCTGAGGATGCACTTGAATATTTTTTAATTTTTTGGCTGAGTTTAGACAGGCTAAGGTATTTCCTGAGAAAAAGTTTGAAGTGCTTACAGAACAACTGTCACAATTGTCACAAGAGCTTAAAGCTAGATTTGATGAAGATGAGGATCCTAAAATATAGAAAATGACTGAAATGATATATTGACAAATAGAAGAAGATGCAAAACAATTGCTACAAGAGCTGACCTCTGGCTTGGAAATCACATCTCAAGATATGTTAATCACACAGAAAGTGGTGGAAAGAGGCAACACAGCTGATTTTGGAACGATGAAAAAGTAAAAGATGTCACAATGCAGCCAGTGACTGTGAAGCTGAATGCTCAAAATGGTCAAAATTATAGTGAACTGACATCACCTTGGAGAATTTGACAACTGGCCTGTGACTCCACAAGAAGTTTCCTTTGGAAAAAAAAAGGAGAATAAACAACACACTGATTGACAGAATTCCCAGGAAAATGTCCTTTCCAGCTTGGACAGATTTGAAGAATTAATTTTCATTTATAAATATGAAAGACACAGATTATGCATGGTTGTCCTGATAAAAGGTCCTCTAGGAATAATTAAATATGATCTTGTTCTTGGGCAAAAGAAAAACAGAATGAAGTGAAAGAGGAAGAAAGCATCTGATGAAGAAAATGGTTTAGGATCTAATTCTAAATTTGCTATTTCCACTATTGCAAAAAGAATAACTGGAAAATAGTTTCCCTTTTTTGTTGTTGTTGTTGCTTTAAAGGATACTTACTATACAGAGAATTATTATTTTAAGAAATATTATTTTTTAACATAGAATAGAAAGAATCAGTTACTAATGATCAAAATTGTTAAGCAATTATCAAGCTTAAATAAGATTTACAATAATTAAGTTAGAATTATCATCAATAATTTACCTAGAATTGTTAAATATCAACTCATATTGTTGGGTTGCCCTCCATATTATAATAATAAGATATGTAGTAGGTTTGAATTAGCTGCTTGCTAGTAACAAAAGTATGGGAACCAGAGACCGTTAAGTAAACAAAAAACTAGGAGTGTACTGATAAGCACTGCCAGGCTTTCATGGCTTCAAGGTCTCTTGCCAGTGGGAGGGAAACGTCTTGGTATTTTATGCTTTTGAATCTGCTAATTGCCTTTAGTTCCTTCACTGAAGTCCTGCACGATGTATCTCACTCTAAATAAATAGTGTTTGTGCACTGTACTATTTGTGTGTGTGGATTCAGTTCCTGACACATATTGTAAGTCTAGATTTATTATGAAGATAAATGGGCAACAAGCATTTACTTTAATTTTAGTCTGTGATCAAATGATTAGTTCTTACTGCTGGATTACTATTCACTGTTGACAGCTGGGGTGGGAATCAGTTTTTAATCATATGTAGTTTTGTAGTTATCTAGTCGATTAATTTGATATTTGTAGATCTGTTTTCTTTCTGATAGTGTATTGTCCTGCAGTTTATTTCATAGTCTGTTTTCTTTTGTATTATTTTGTTTTGTGTAGTGTTATTCTGATTTTCCTATTTTGTTCTTCTATGTCTCTTTTTAAATTACTAAGTAAAAAAAGGAATACTAAAGGAGAAGGGAGCTCATGATGGATGGGAGTTTCTTAAAAGGAGATATTGAAGACACAAATTCAAACAATTCTAATGAGCAGGAAAAATGGGAGGTGTCTAAAGAACCCAGGATGGATGTCTAAAGAACTTTCATTGGAGCTAAGATTTAAAAGGGACATATACAAGAAATGAGGGGAAAAGGAGAAATCACAAAAGAGAAATTCAAACTCCATCTTGCACATTGGTTAGGGATAGTCAGTGCTTCCAGGCCACACAGATGCAAGGCCCTTGACCCCAGAAATAAGACATCAAAGGGCGAGACCAAGGTAGACAGAATGGGGATGGAGCCCCTGTCCTGCTTTTTCTCTCCCAAAGGAGGCCTAGTCCAGCCTTCAATCTCCTGCTTCCCAAATTCTGGGAACTGCAGTGCTCATGCTCATCCTTTCACTAGGAAGTGCCATAGGGCTGGCCCATTCCTGTTATACCATTATACTGCTGTGGCCACTACTGCCTGGCACCAGCAGTGTCTGTCTCCAGTGTCCATGTTCATTGTCTGTCTTTTGTGCCTTCGGGTGCTGTCCTTCCCAGTGCAGAAGTGAGACACCCAAGTAAATCATTCCTTGGCATTCCATCACTCCCCTTGGTCTGAACTAGAGTGCCAATCTGGGGGTTCACAAAGCCTGACAGAAAAACCCCTTGCTATTCCAATTCAGAGCTTGGAAAGGTGCCTTTTTGGACTACAACTCCCATAAACCCAATGGGACAAAAAATAATTTAATTAAATCTGGGAAGACCTGATTTATGAAATATATGTTCTTCCTCCGCCCCCAGGCTTCTCAGTGTAACATGCATCCTGCCCCATGGTCTCATCTGTTTGCAGGGCATGTAAGGTGCAAGTGGGGGAGCCCTAACTGAGCAAACAACACAAGAAAAGCATTCAAGCAACACATTGGAAAAGGGCTTCCTTTAAGGCACTTTATCTTTGAAACAGAAACAGTTTTCCTATACTCACTTTTAAGAGTTGCTCCGCTGTACAAAATTTATGAGTGACTTTTATTATATTTGGGAGTTCCAATATTGGAACTTGTTTCCATCTCCAGTGACTTGTTATCATGCATTGTAATAAACACTGTAAATACATGCTTGGCTACACTTTATGTCTAATTACACTCTATCCAGTTTCTCAATACTTCCTTTTTATATCCCATCATAATGTCATTTTGTTGCTAGATCATTCTGAATTTCTTTGCAGCTTTCTTCTTTATATTTAGGGATGCAAAAAAACCAAACCAAACTGCTGAATGCAGCATTATAATTACAATCAAGTCCAGTGAAGTACATGATGTAAGATAATTATACTGTGTTTATTTGTGTGCTAGTGAAATATCAAACCACTATAGTAACCTTCGTTGGATTTCCAATTAGGAAGCAATGGAGCAGCAAGGTTCAAGAGCCTGTGGATTCTGTGCCTCTATCTTGTGCTTGTACCCACTTGTCACTGAAATAGTCAACTTCTGTCTGGGTCAGTGTGCATCCAAAGTTTATGGCCACTTCCACACTAGCCTGTTATAGCGCTATAATTCCACTTTCAACATCCTATGGAATCCTGGGGTTTGCAGTTTAGGGAGGGACATTTAGAAGTCTCAGTCAGAGAGCTTTTGGGCCTCAGTAAACTACAAACCTCAGCATTCCACAAGATGTTGAAAATGAAATAGCACTATAATAGTGTAGTGCAGAAATGGCGAATCTCTTTGAGATAGTGGCAGCCATGACTGGCTCCATTCCTAATTATAACTGCTAGTGTACATGGGAGCTAATTTTAGGGGTTCCTATAACTATGTATAAATTAAGTCAATTTTGTTTCTGTACTTCTTTGACAATATTCCTGAGAGAATAAAGGAACGTTGTTATTTTGTCTTGCAAGAGCATCCAGAATAATTGCTCCTGTTTTTGCCATACACTCATGTTGGCCTAGTCTGCTATGCTCTGCTAGTATGGATACCATATATTCCTACAGTGACATCTGTTGGTGCTCGTACTTCCTAATACGAAAAAAGCCTCATTATAGGAATTAAATACTGACTTCTTTCTCAGCACTTTAATTCAATTGCAGGAAACCATGGAGTGGTTGCACATGGCTAGGGTGGTGAGAGGAAAAAAAAAAAAATAACCAAGATGCCCACTCACCCCTTGGGCACCCTGTAATCTCATATCTCACTCAGAATTTCTCTGCAATGTTTTTTTTTTTTTGAAAGACATGTCTTATCTAGCAAACTAGGAAATTGTAAAAAAAAAATGCATAAGAAATTTCAGCACAACACTTCATTTTTGTTGGGCTCCTTTGCTGAAGTCGTGTGTGTGTGTGTGTGTGTGTGTGTGTAGCATTCCAAGGAACCAGGAGCCATGGAACCAACCAGAAATCATGATCCAATGTGAGGGAAGAGCAAGGAGGAAGCCAAAAGTCAGACCAAAGAACAACCAAGCATACAACCATGTTGGTTAAGAAAGGCTTAAATTGTTTAAGTCAGCTCAAGTGAAATGGGAAACTCTGTTTGGAAGTTTAAAATATAATTTTCAAATAATAGATTACACCACATATTTGCAAATGTACTCTCATTGATTCATTGGAGCCCTGGTAGTACAGTGGTTAAATGTCAGTACTGCAGCCACAAGGTTGTGAGTTCCATCCTGACGGGCTCCAGATTGACTCAACCTTCCATCCTTCCTCAGGTCAGTAAAATGAGTGCCCAGCTTATTGGGAGCAATTCACTAACACATTGTAAACTGCTTAGAGAGCACATGCAATTGCAATTACATTCAGAAAAGAAAGAGTTAGATCCAGGTCAGAGATGTGCAACTGAGCAGAGAGCTGGAAGAAATGAATCATAAATCACAATTTGGAGAAGAGTAACAGAACAAAACAAGATATTTTCAATTGACAGCATGAGATGTCTCATAGTAACTAGAAATCAGAAGTTCAGTATATGACATAAATGCAGGATAGTGGTTATATATGATTTTGTGGGGCAGGATGGACACGAGTTAGACTCTAACTAATGGCATTTTAAGTTTTGGAATAAATGAATATATTACCTTCCAAGGGGGGAAAATAATATTAATCACACAGGGTGGTATTTCACCGCTTGTAGTCCGCAGTAATGCAAGTTATGCTTGTTTTAAACTCTAATACATCATACTGGATAAATTTGCTTTTTAAATAAAGTATCTGTGCTGTTGCTTCTAAAAGGATGGACTGATAATCAGCTTAGCAATGTTTGGGAGAAGTATAGTAGGTTGAAAGCCAGCACAGTGTAGTGGTCTGGGTGTTGGCTGAACTACAACCCTGGAGACCAGGGTTCAGTTACCCAGTCAGCCATGGAGACCCATTGGGTGACCTTGGATGTATCACACACTCTCAGCCCCCAGAAAACCCCGTGATCAGGTCACCTTAGGGTCACCACAAGTTGGAAATCACTTGAAGACATGTAACAACAACAACATGGGAGGGGGCTTCCATTTCAAGTGATTTAAAAATATTTATTTAAATAGCTCCACAGTTCAATTTGTTGTTATTTGCCATCAAGTTGATCTGACTTATGGTGAATCAGAGACCTCAACAAACCCTGGTGATCAACTAACCTGCTTCCTTGATCAAATCATTCCACCAGTAGTATGGCTTCCCACATTTGCTACTGCCTTGCAAGTTACCATATATTGTTATGGGCCTTTCCACACTACACAGTTATAATGCTGTTATTCCACTTTCGACACCCTATGGAATTCTGGGGTTTTGTAGTTACGGGAGGGACCAGAGGCCTCTCCTGAAGCTGCAAACCCCAGGATTCCATGGGATGTTGAAAGTGGAATAACAGCACTATAACTGTGTAGTGCAGAAATGGCCTATGTTTCCCAAAGAGTCACATTGTCTCATTATACGTTCAAAGCATGACAGCTTCAGTTTAGTTATCTTTGCCTCTAGGGAAAGTTTAGGTTTGATTTCCTAGCAGTCTATGGTATATGTAAAACTCTTTTTCAGCAACATATTTAAAATACATTGATATTTTTGTGTCACCCTTTTTCACTATCCAGATTTCACAATCACACAGAAATTGGAAATATTATAGCCTGGGTGATTCTTACTTTTCTGTTTAATGATATGTCCTTACACTTGAGGATCTTACCTAGCTCCTCATAGCTGACTTTTCCAGTCTTAGGCTTCTTCTGATTTCTTGACTGCAGTCTCCATTTTGGTGAATAAGTGAGGGAATATTTAATTATTTAAAAAAAAGATAATAGAATCAAGCAATCATAGAGTTGGCAAGGACCCCTGCTCTACTGTTGAACAGTTTTTAGAGTAAAAGGAATTCTTCTTAATGTTTACTTTGAATCTCTTTTCTTTTAATATGAACCCATCAGTTTGTGTTTTAGTATGCAGAGCAACAAAAAAACAAAAACAATCTTGCTCCATCCTCTACATGACATCCCTTCAGATATTTAAGGATGACTACTGTATCCCTTTTTAGTCTTTTCTTCTCCAAGCTAAATATACACAGTTCCATCTGTCATTCTTCATAAGGGTTGGTTTCCAGGCCTTTGATGATCTTAGTTGCCATTCTGTGGAGATGTTCCAGCTTGTCAATATCCATCTTAAAATGTGATGCCCAGAACTGGACATGATATTTCAGGTGACATCTTGTTACTATGGTTATGACATGCCCGGTGATAGCACTAGATATCGCTTGATATCAAACTTATTTGGCCTCCACTTGACCTTTCTATGCCACCCTGCTCCATGTGTTTGCAAGGGCCACCGGACAAGCACGTAAACAGGCGCTGCCAGTAATGGTTGTACATTCCAGACCCCATTTAGGCAGGCAGCTTAATGCCTCTTCTTTGCTTCAGGGACCATTTTTCTTGCAGACACACCTTGCTAAGCACGACTTTACACAAAAACGCTTGGCCGAGAGCCAGCAAGTCCTTTATGCTGAGCCATTTGCATACTGGCTATACTATTGTCATCCAGTGCTAAGCTCATCATGTAAAACCTGACCTTTTCCAGCGCTTTTGTCCAGCTCCAAATTTCCTTTGTTCTCACTGAGCATGGTATGGCCTGTAGGTACAATCCACCCTGTAAAAAACCCCTGATCCTGGACTGCTTTGGACTACTTTGGACTTCCATCCCGCCTTGCTGTAGTTTTGTCCGAAGGGCTCCCCTCAGCAAGCCACGCTGAGTTTCCTCCCTGCAGCCTCCCCTTCTCTCCAGGACTACGAGATAAGGTGTCGTATCACCCATTTCCCCCAAAAACTCTCATTTCTATTTCTAGTTAGCTGTGTGCATATGGTGTTTTATTTGTTGTTTGTCCTTTAATAAAGCTATCATTTTTGTTACTTTTAAAACTTGTCTGGCTGATCTTCTGACCTGATGCTGTAGACATTGGGTTGCAAGATCCTCACTAAGTTACCCTGCCTCTCGTTTAGCTTAAGAGAATGCTTGAGTTAATTTCCCCACTTTGGGTTGTTATTTGGTTATTTGGGCGCCCCTCCCAGGACCCCCGTAATACAGGGTAACAATCTGACCAAAGCAGAACAGAGTGGCACTAATGCTTCCCTTGATTGGGATACTGTATGGCACTCTTATTTATGCAGTCCAGGAGTGAAGCCCCGTGGCTTTCTGGCAACTGCATCACATGGTTGGCTCATGTTTAGCCTGTGGTTTACTAAGACCTCTAGATTTTTTCACATGTAACTGCTTCCAAGCCATCCTATATCTGTGCATTTCATTTTTCCTGCCTAGATGGATTAACATTTATCTCTGTTGAAATTCATTTTGTTAGTTTTGGCCCAGCTTTGCAATCTGCCAAGGTCATTTGGAATTCTGCTCCTGCCTAGGTATCCCACCAATTTGGTTCATTTGCAAGCAAGCCTTCTATTCCATCATCCAAGCCAAACCAGATTTAGGACAGAACCCTGAAGCACCCCACTTGTCACTTCTCCCTAGGATGAAGAGCAACTACGGGTGCATATTCTCTGGGTACATGCTGTCAAGCAATTATAGTTCCATACAACTACAGTCAGCCCTCCACATTTGTGGGTTTCACTTTTGCAGATTTGATTATTCACAGATTATTTGCTGTCACCTCTGCTGCCTCCCTGTGCCATTTTGAATAAGGACTGCAAGCCGTGGGAGACTGAGAAACTGTGAACACGCCTTGAAGTCCCTATTAAAAATTGTGTGGGGCAACCGTGCAGGTGGCTGTAAACTTCACCAGTCCCCCACTTCTGCCTTGTGAAGGAACCCTGATGCCTCGGAGTAATCCATGGTGGGTGAATATGGTAATCATATTTTCTGTGTATGTGTTAAATATGGTTTGGGAGGACCTAGAGTTATTCACGGTTTTTTCACTTTCATGGGATCCTGTGCCCCTAATCCTAGTGAATGTGGAGGGATTACTGTATACCATTGTCTAGGGCACAGTTCCCCAGCTTCCCTACAAGAACATCATGGAAATCTTATAAAAAGCCATAATGAAATTGATATAGTACTTCCACAGCATTCCCCTGATCTACCAAATCTATAAAAAGGAGACAATTTTTGTTTTATTTGTTTTTGATAAAGATAATGAGAGTTGTCTCTATTAAAAACAGATAAAATTAATTTGGAATGTTTGCTTTTAGTACTCACAGTATTACTTTCTAAGGGCTTTGTCACATGAGGGAGGTAAATTGCACTTACAGCAGGATGACAGCATCTTTGTCTGGGACTTATCACATGGCAGTTGTTCCTCTTTCGTTGTTCTCCTGGTGGGAGAACATTTGGAAATTGTTTCCTTTTCAAAGGAGGTCATTAAGAGATTAATTCTTCATAAAAGGAACTTTTTCCAAATGAAGAGGAGAAACTTTTTCTTCTATGATTATTTCTCCTGTTGTCCTAAATATGTATCCCTGGAGTATGGCTGTTTGATGATATTGAGCTGCCATCTCTATCCCATAACCAGGCCTGAAACCAGATTTTAATGGATCAAGATAATCCTTTTCATCCTGCAATCTCTTGAAGTGGGAGGTGGAGCTGCATATGCTCATTCAGTATTTTTTGTTTGTTTCTCCCCCCCTTGTTTATATTGATTCTGATTGTTTTCTTCACCTCACATTTGCAGACCAAGTGAGAATGTCTCTCAAACCGTCTCCTCTCCAGGATGAATATAACCCAACTATTTCTCCTCATACATGGTCTCCAAGCCTCTCATAGTTTTTGTTGTCCTCCTTGGGGCACACTCCAATTTGCTGATATCCTTAAAATGAAGTTGCCCAGAACTGGACACATTACTTTATCTGAGACTTCGTTAAATTATGCTTTGAACACACTTTCTACAAGGAATCAAGAGACCCCGGCCAGGGGACCTGGAAAGAAATGACTAGTGGCATGTGCAGTGCTATTCAACATCTTTCTCAATGATTTGGATGAGGGAATAGAGGCCAGTCTTATCAAATCTGCAGATGACACCATAGTAGGAGGGGTAGCTAACACCCCAGAGGACAGGATCAGACTTCAGAAGGATCTTAACAGGTTATAGAGCTGAGCCACAACTAACAAAATGAATTCCAGTAGCGTACTACACTTGGTTAGAAAGAAATGAAATGCACAGATATAAGATGGGTGATTTCTAACTTGACTACAGTAGATGTGAAATGGATCTAGGAGTCTTAGTAGATCCCAAGCTGAACATGAGTTAGTATTGTGATGCAACAACTAAAAAAGCCAATGCAATTGTGAGCTGTATCAATAGGAATATTGTGTCTAGGTCAAGGGAAGTAATAATACCGCTTTATTCTGCTTTGGTTAGACTTCACCTGGAATACTGGGTCCAGTTCTGGGCACCACAGTTCAAGAAGGATATGGACAAGCTGGAATGTGTTCCAGAGGAGGGTGATCAAAATGGTGAAGGGCCTGGAAACCATGCCCTATGAGGAGAGGCTTAGGGAGCTAGGCATGTTAGCCTGACAAAAAGAAAGTTAAGAGTAGACATGATAGCCATGTTTAAATATTTGAAGGGATGTCATGTTGAAGATGGAGTGGACTTGTTTTCTGCTGCCTCAGAAACTAGGATATGGAGCAATGGATTCAAATGACAGGAAAAGAGATTTCACCTAAACATCAGGAAGAACTTCCTGACAGTCACAGCCATTTGACAGTGGAATATGCTGCCTCAGAGTGTGGAGGAGTCACTTTCTTTGGAGGTTTTTAAGTAGAGGCTGGATGGCTGTTTGCTTTGAGTGTTTGTTCCTGCATGGTAGGGGGTTGGACTTGATGGCCATTGTGGTCTCTTCCCACTCTATGTTTCTAAGATTCCATGATATTCCACTGGATGCCACTGCCCTCCTGTGCATTGGATGGGATTTCCTTTGGTGTAGATTTTGTGGGCCACCGAGGGTTGTGGTGGGAGGGGAAAGAAAGTCTCAATTCTGCTGGTTCTTGCATGGTGACATACCCTGTGGGATCATGGTCACACTTTGAAATGACACTAAGAGCTATTTTGCTTTTTCCAGCAGGTTGTCCTATGCTTGTTACATGGTGAAAATATTAAAATCTGGTGACAGACTGACATCTAACATTGTGTTTGCACAGCCTATCTGTCTCAAAGCCTTCTGTACTGATGTGATGTTATGTAACTGAGCACTTCTCAGACAAACAGAAAGCCATGTCAAAGAGTCACAGGTTCGCCCATCCCCTACTTCTTGAAATAATAACTTCTCATAAAATATTTCATCAACCAGTTCTTATGGAAGACAATTTGGTTGTTGAAAAAGGTTAGCTTCAACCTTCAATTTTTGCAAAGATGATAACTCGAGCAACTTGTGTCAGAAAATATTTTCCTTCAACCCACATAAAACTGCAACCTGCCTCTGTTTACGGGTCCAAGTTTTTCTAAAGCACATCTGCAATCAAATCTGTTTTAATGATAAATCAGGAAGCAATGCTGTCCTGCTTGACATGAAATGCAGGCTAGGGAGGAATCACTAACCTACCTTGCTGTATGCATGGCATTGAAGCCTGCAGGGAGGCTGTGCATTCAGTGTGAAAACCAGCTCCACATCAACCCAACAGCAGCATTGTTTAGCCCACATTTTGCCAGTACATGTGCAAAAATATCAAAAGGGGTTTTGTCAGAAAGCCTGACATCAAGATGCACTAATTAACCAACCGCAGCTGTGAACAAAAAAGGTTCTCCACTTCTTGGTGTAAAAGCACAATTTAGAAATAATTAACCAACAGCTATAACCAAATAGCAGGCAGACTTATGGCAAAAACAATGGAGCAAGGCTAACAAGGGATGCTAAAGCTTGCAGAGACAAAGGCTGCAAAACAGAGATGCTGGCTTGCTAAAGCTTTGAAAAACAGGAAATGAGTTGGTAAAAAGTAATGGCAAATAAGGGCAAAAAAAGAATAACAAGTGCAAAAAACTGTCTGAATGTACTTAGTTCTGCGGTCTGTAGTGTCTGGAGTACCTCAAACTAGATCAAGGGGAGGGGGAGCAACCACAGTAGCTGAACTTAAAGTCTCCTCTGCTTCATTTTAATATTAAATTTCACACCCCTAGGGTGGGATCTGGTATTATAATTTGGGACCACCTATACGGACATGCACAGTGCTTGAATACTGACAGAATAATGTATTCATGACATAGTTTCCTATACGTATGGAAGTGGATTAGCTAATTAACTTCCAATCAGCTTATGTAATCATGTCTAGTAGGGCATATAGTTGCCTGCGTGCAACCATTTCTTTGGAGCGGCTTGTCTTGGTTACATGGGCATAGCCATTCCCCACTTGCGCAAATGAAATAAAGAAGAACCCTCTTTTTATGATCCAGGTGTCATTGATTAACCTTAATAAAGTTAAGTGTGGTCACATTGGGAGTTCGTATCTTTACTATTGTCTTCATTGCCATTACAGCTACAGCTAAGATACTGGTCAGGACTGTGGAAATGGAGCTCTGGTAGGGATAATATAGGAATATCCTCCAAACTCCCCCCTATTCAAGACTGCTTAACATTCCCAGGGGCCCACTGTGTGTGTGACTGTTCAATAATAGGAACCTGGTCATAGTTATTAGAGCTTATAATCAAAAAATTAGCTTGCTTTAGTTCCATAGACAAAGAACACTCACCAGCTCCCATACAACTTCCACTACGTGGTTTCATTAAACAGTGGGGACCCATGGACCAGTCTAAGGGATTTCCATTGCATTCAGGTAACAGCATTTCTGGAGACTCCGCAATGGAAAGGTCCTTCAATTTTGAACCATAAAAATCAGTAATTTTGTGTTGACTTTGTTTTTCCGTAGTAAACATAATGTCCTCCTCCAGTGTGATTAAGCCCAATTGCTTATATCCCTCTCTGGTGAGCATCATTACAGCACAATTAGAAATATACCCAGGGGGAGAAAACAAAAAGTTCCCTTACCTTTCAAAATATATATTAACTGAACAATTAGCCTAATAGAATTCCATTCTGATGATTCTAATGCTTTAAATTTAAATTAAATTCATGACTCTTGCTGACTCCTGCTCAGCTATTCCACCTTGTTGAAGCTCTCATACAAGCTCAGTGAAAGAGAAAGTGAAAGAGAAAGGGAGTAAAATGCCGAGGATGTTTCACCTCCAACATCCAAGTCAATAAATTTAAGGTTTTCTAATGACAAATTATTGCCCTGGTAGATAAAAGTGGTTCTAGAAAGAGTATTAGGAATGATTCAGCTGTGCTAAATGTTTTAAAACCAAAAGGTTAAGAGCACTGCGAAGCCAGCAAAGCCATCTGCCTACTCCCAATAGGTTTCTAATACAGTAAACAGGCCCTGCACCAACCAAAGGCCTGGTAGGCTTCAGAAGCCTGATAGGTCTCAAACTGAGCACAAGTGGCCCATAGGCTTCTAATGATAACAATGTCAATAATTAAGAACTTAGAAACTGAGGCAAAATAACAAAAAGCAGTGAATAATAATCAGTCCTCTCCCAAAAGGTAACTAATAGGAGCAGCATAGATTTTAAACCCTGAAACTACTTCTGCAAATCAACCCCAAACAAAGCCTGACAGATCCCCATGCTGGAGTGTCCTGGACTTCTGTGCTGTGAAAATCCAAAGAGGCTTACGGGGGGGCAATCACAGCTTGAATAGCCTACAATTCCATTTCCAATCACATGTAGCAGTCCGGCACTCTCTACCGTATACTAAGCACCCTGGTCCCTACCATGGATGGTATCAAAGTCCTACTCTCCTCTGCAGCATCTTTCACCTCATGAGTGAGGTGAAAACCAATATGATTCTTGGTTGCATCAGTAGGGGTATAGTGTCTAGATCAAGGGAAGTAATGGTACCACTCTATTCTCTTTTGGTTGGATGTCATCTGGAAAACTGTGTCCAGTTCTGGGTACCTCATTTGAAGAAGGATATTGACAAGCTGGAGTATGTCCAGAGGAGGGTGACCAAAATGGTGAAGGGTCTGGAAGCTATGCCCTATGAGGAGTGGCTTAGGGAGCTGGGTAGTTTTAGTCTGCAGAAGAGAAGGTTGAGAGGGGACATGATAGCCTTGTTTAAATATTTGAAGGGATGTCATGTTGATGAGGGAGTGAGCTTGTTTTCCAATGCTTCAGAGACTGGGACAAGGAGCAATGGATTCAAGCTGCAGGAAAGGGGATTCCACCTGAACCCAGGAAGAACTTCCTGACAGTCAGAGCTGTCCAGCAGGGGAATATGCTGTTTCCATGAAGTATGGTGGAGTCTGCTTCTTTGAAGGTTTCTAAGCAGAGGATGGATGGTCATCTGTAGGGAGTGCTTTGATGTGGGTTCCTGCATGACAGGGGGTTGGACTGGATGGCCTGTGTGGTCTCTTCCAACTCTATGATTCTACGACTCTATGACTTTATGAGTCCAGGTAGGATTTTAATCTGAATGGCTAACCAAGCAAAATGTCCTCACCAAGAGCCTAACTAGTAAACCTGTGAGACTTACCAGCTGTAATTACCTTCAATGGAAAAAAAAGATGAGAAGTTTCACTGAGAACACAAAATGTTTGTGGATCTATTGACAAGGAAAAGCCAGGAGCAGAAAGTGGCATTGTTTGGGAGAGAAAGGAATCTATAGCACAGGGTATAAAATAATAATTCCTTGGAAAATGATCAGTTAATTTTTGCGACAGTAACACAGCCAAAGAAATGTTGAATAAACATCAAAAGACATTTAGCTACACGTGTGTTAAATACCAGATAACTGGGAACTGATGGGACTGAAGCTTGATTCCAAGAAAAATTGTGAAACATGTAGCCAACTTGATCACATTTTCTCATATTTCTCAAAATGATACTTTAGGGCTCCCTAAACTTTTTCTTATGATCTCTGGCCTACCTTTAGGCTGCTGTTCATGATCCATCCCTAACTATGATTTGATGAGTATTAGGTAGAAAGGGTATTTTCCTTCCCTATAGCATTTGCCAGAATCCTTAGAAGGGTTTAATCGGTGATGGGGACATACTTGCACATGCAGACTCCACCTCCAGACATCCTGATGCACAAAGCAGTCTCACAGACAATTACTGGTATACTTTAAGCACAAAGGTCTGAAGAGGGCTTTTCAATTGTGTTCAGTTCAGTGCAGTTACAGGGCTAGCTACCTTCACCATACTTTGATACTCAGCATGCAAAGACTTCCAAAGTTCCCAGCTGCTTGGAGATATTGGGGGGAAACATTTCAAGTTTTAGATCTCCATGGGTTCAGCAAATATCTAGATTGCACTTTTTATTGTTATTTATCTGGGAGTTGCAGTCCAAACTGTGGAAAGTACAATATTGTCTAAGACATGCTATAAATGTCTAATGTTCCTAAACTTATCTTTTTTTCTGCCTCTATTTTTACTGAAGAAGTTAAAAAACAAACAGATTATTTCCCAATTTTCTACTCGTGAAACCAGTGAAGTGCTCAATAATTCACAGCAAAGAAGTATAATTATCTGCCTCTGAGCTATTCCCATGTGGATCTTCCAATTAATTGGAAAAATATTAACCTTCAAAGGTCAAAACTTCACTGTATCTGATCATAACACACCTTTATTTTTCTGGTAGTGTTTCTCACTGTTAAAAATGTAACTACAAATAATCCGTTGCAAGTTTCACAGAGAGGATTAACAGCATCCATTTAAAGAAAACAACAAACTACCCAAACAAGATGAAGGAAAAATTATATATTAGTATTTAGCAAAAGCTTGTGGTGTTCAGCATTAACACAAAGAAACAGAATGCTGACTGCCAATCATTTCAAAGGCAAGCAACTGCAAAAAATAAAGAAAAGAGCCAAGAACGGGTTAAATGTATCAGTTGTTCTGTATAATCCATGTCACTTGATGAATCTCATAACAGTCGTGTTCTTGGCAGCTCTAATGTGAGTTGTGATCTCACCTTCATGTTTTTGTACTGGCATTGGCACTTTCTCAATGTTCTAACACATTTCCATCTCAAAAAAAGGGATGAGAAAAGGAAAAGAAAAAGAAAAGAATCACACACGTGCATTTTGGGAGGAAATGCATATAAAGTATAGTTGACATGTACATTTAAACATACATTTTTGTGCAGGTTGTTTTTTAGGTATTTATTTTTCCAATTTAATATAGAAACAAAACAAAACAACCTTATGAGTGTGCACATGCAGAAGTGTGATGGACCAAAAATAGACTGTATCTGTAGTTGCAACTTCTCTGAATTACGGTCAAATTACAGCTAGCTCAGTCCATGGCTGTTAATGGTCTCTCACTTCATAGTGCAATGTCAAGTAACTTTAAAAAATCCCTTCAAATAATGGAGGTCATTGTGGGGAAGATTTAACATTTCAGACTGTCATGTCCTGGTTAACCTGCGCTCACCAACAGCACTCAGAGTTAGAACAGAAACGGTCATTTGGTGCAAACAAGCAGAGACTACTGTATATTTTGTCATACATGTTTAAGCACACATCATGATGATTAATGAAAGTCATAAATGTCACATCAAACCAGATTTTCCCAGACCCTTCTGTTGTTTACATATCTTTCATCCTGGGAGTCAGATTGTTCTTTGTATCCTTATCTTTGCCATGCCCGTTCCCATAACACCTTCTTGCTCGTTTTGCAATCCCCTTCTGATCTTTCCCTTCCTTGAGGGATACAAAGGGACATCAATTGCTGCAACAATTAACCATTTGGCACCTTGGGATATTTTCCAACCTTCAGCTGAATACATATTTGCAAACAGCAATTGGCAATTGATTCATTGTAGTGCTAGCAGCCACCCTTTCATCTGTAAAGCCTATTCTACAACATATACTATTACACAGCCTGCATACTTATGACAGGAGTCATGCATTATCAGACTCAGGAAATCTGTCAGTTTTGGTTAGTCCTACATTACTTTAAAAAAATAAACAAACATCCAAAGATGGAGAGACCATCATCCTCCAAGGCTACCTATTCCACTATCAAACAGCTCTCGTGGTTTTTAAAAAAATGTTATTTCTAATGTTTAAGTGAAATCTTGTACTTTGAATTCATTGACTCATGTTCTAGTCTTTGAAACAACAGAAAACTAGCTGGCTCCATCATCCACATGACATCTAGAGCTGGACACAGTATTCCAGATGGAGACTGACAAAAGGAGAACAGAGGGGAACTACTATTTCCCTGGATCTGGACACTATACTACTGTTGATACAACCCAGATTTGCATTGGCTTTTGCATCACACTGTTGACTCATGTTTAGCTTGCAGTCTGCTAACACCTGTAAACGTTTTCCACAAGTACTGCTGTCATCCACCGTATATTTTTAGATTTCATTTTTCCTGCGTAAGTGTAGCACCTTTCATCTGTTTTGTTAGTTTTGGTTCAGCTCTCCAATCTGTCAAGGTCATTTGGAATTCTGTTTCTATCCTCTGGGGTATTTGCACCTTTCCCTAGTCTGCTATCTGTAACTTTTATAAACATGCCTTCTGTTCCATTATCAAAGTCATCTCTTTGGGTTGGGACCAATCCAACATATCTGATCTCCTTGTGGCTTCCTCCACTTTTTGTACAATGAAATTGTCTGCAAGATAAGTGAGGAATTTTTTGGATCTTACAGTCTTTGGAAGAGTGGAACTTCCAACAAGTATAAGTGTTGCCAAAATCTCCCATTACTACTACCTCTCTCCTTTTTTGAATATTTAGTTTTTTGCTTTAAGAAGGCATAATCCAAATCTTCATTTTGGCTGAGGAACCTATAGCAGATGCCTGCAATGAGGTCACTGCTATTTCTCTTCTCTTCTCCCTTATGTTGGAAATGTTGTGTTTTTCCTCTTCCAAGAGAGGAGAATCATTTTGCCTTAGTGCCCAAGTTGCAGTCGCTAATCAGTTACAATGATTTGAACATCAAACATTCCTTGTTTTTGCCTGTTTTATTATGCACAGATGTCTGGTTCCATTTCATACCTTATTTTGAAGCAGGTGCTAAATTGCTTCTGGCTGCCTTCACAGACCTAAGGGGTTCCCATGGCCATCCGCAAGGTAATTAAACATTTAATATCGGATGAAATGTATAGGGCCACCTCATGCTGTATTACTTCCATTAAAAATCAACATTTTTTGTATGAGCAACAAGGATTATTCAGATGGCAGTTTCTTTAATATTACGGCACTTGGATGGCAAGTACAGATGGTTTAAATATTTATAAAGTGAAAGGAGAAGAGAGTTGAAATGTAGCACAGAATTTTATAAGGAGCAAGTTGCCTTCATTTTAAGGTTCTCAAACCAGTTAAGTTCATTCCATCTCTCTAACAGTTTTTGGGATGTATGCATTTAAATTCCAGCATGTACATAATTGCACTTTATGTAATTTGTGAATAGCTTAACATTTTTCAAAAACATAGAAATTGCCTCCGAACAACATGCTCTTTCTTATGTTCTTAATTCCTCCTCCCACTCTCAGCTCAGAAGACTCAAAGACAGAAGGGGAGAAGATATTTCGCAGTGAAAAACCATCAGCTACTTCAGAACTTTCCCGGCTAGACAATATGGCTTTACCAGACTCCTGACATTTTGAGATTAGTTCCCTCTGGATGGTGATACTTGTCCACTTTCAGATCTTTTGGAAACAAGCTAGCATATAAGTGTCAGCATCTTGCCAAAAGATAATTTTTCCACAGTCATAGGTACAAAGATTATTTGAGGTTCAACTAAACTCAGGCCTCTAAATTCTCTCCATGCAACTGATAAATGGACTACCAGGATTTAAAGCAGTGGTGGAGCTTGGAGTGTGTGTGGGGGGGGCAGGGCTACAGCAGGAGGGGTGTGCCTGTGGTGTGTGGGGGCATGGTTGTGGTCCGTGAGTGCATGGCCAGGGTGTATGGGTGCGTGGCTATGGACTGGGATGCCCCAAAAACATTGCCACACAGGGTGAATCGCCCCCCTGCCCCCCATCCCTACATGACTGATTTAAAGAGACAGAGTTCTAAACCTTCAATCTCTGTTTATCTTCCCAGAATAATGCCTACAGAGGAGATATCAGTCTATATCTAATCACTATTACCAACTAGAACAGACTTGTTGAATCAGTATTTGAATAATAAAACTTATATAAACCCACTAATTTAATAGGTGCATTTTTCTTGGGACTAGCATTTGAATTTAGTCCATTATGTCAGAACATATAACTGGGGCATCATCTCTCAAGTGTAAAATTCTCAAACTAGTTTTATCGTTTTATCCTTTTGATTGTAAATGCAGCCCACTTAGAAGTGGATAGAACTTGCTTAACTGCCTAAATACCTAAAGGCACAAGACCCTGTCTGATCTTGGAAACTAAGCAGGGTCAGCCCTGGCTAGTATTTGGATTGGAGACCGCCAATGTAGTAGGCTATATTTCTGAAGAAGGAACTGGCAAAACCACCTCTGAGTATTTGTCACCTAAGAAAACCCTATGATATACATGGGGTCACCGTAAGTTAACTGGCAACTTGAAGGCATGTACACACATAGAAATTGCCTATCTTCCTTAGAATCCTAGAAACATAGAGTTGGGAGAGACCATAATGGTGATTGAGTCCAATCTCCTGCCATACAGGAACAAATACTCAAAGCATCCCCAGCAAATGGCCATCCAGCCTCTGTTTAAGAATCTCCAAAGAAAAGGGACTCCACCACACTCCAGGGCAGTATATTCCACTGCCGAATGGCTCTGACTGTCAGGAAGTTCTTCCTGATATTTAGATGAAATCTCTTTTCTTGTAATTTGAATCCATTGGTTTATGTTTTAGTCTCCAGAGCAACAAAAAGAAGCTTGCTGCATCTTCTACATGACATCTCTTCAGATATTCAAAGATGGCTACTGTCATGTACTGTGCCCTCCATCCCATGTGAATGAATGTAGACTATGCTGGGTATGATATTGATGCATATTGATAGAAAGTTCATATAAGATAATGTGTTACCAAATGGTTGATGCTGAACTTTGTTTATTGCATTGTTTAGTATCTGGAGTTGTAAATCAGCATTTAACCAGCCTAGCTGCGAAAAGTTTTGTTTACTTAAGAGTGAGAGCAATCAACAGGCAATTTACTATGCATGGACTTCAGATTACTAGGGTTAAGAATGCAGTCAGCATATCAAAGAGAATGGCCAAGAATCTCAGCCTAGAGAAGAGGAATCAAAGAAACTAAGGGGTGAGGGGAATGGAATGGCTCAAAATGCCTGTACGATGTTAAGCAAGATACTTGGAGGAAGAGTAATAAAGATGTCACAGGGGATGCAGAAATCTTTTGGGATCAAAGCATGTGGGGAGGTTGCATTGGGGAAAAGCTGGAAGTTTAGGAGAGGCATAAACCTGGATAATCTACCAATGGGCATCGTGCATGAGTGGTAATGGGTTTCACTATATAACTCAATATGTGATATAAAATTTACTCCAACTACCATTGTAAACTTAGCAGCCTGTGCCTCAATAAATACAATGGAAAATATCTGTGTGTTTTCTTGAGGGAAGCAGAGAAGCAGAACATGACAGCTACCATGTTACCTCTCAGTCTTCTGTGTTCCGAGTTCAATATATCCCCTTTATTGGGATTGCTTCACAAGATTTAGTTCCCTGACCTTTGATAATCTTTGTCACCATTCTGTGAAGACAGCTTGTCAATATCCTTCTTAAAAAGTGGTGTCCAGAACTGGACACAGTATTTCAGATGACATCTGACCAAAGTAGAATATAGTGACCCTAACACTTCCCAAAACTGGTATACTATACAGCATTCCTGTTGATGCAGCCTAGAATTGCATTGGCTTTTCGGCCACTGCATCACATGATTGACTTTAGCTTGTGGTTTACTAAGACCTCTAGATTCTTTTGAGATGGACTGCTTTGAAGCCAGGTGTCACCCACCGTGTATTTGTGCATTTTATGTTTCCTGCCTAGATATAGAACCTCATATTTATGCTTGTTTAAATTCAATTTATTAAAGTTTTGACCCAATTCTCCAATCTGTCAAGATAGGAATTTTGAATTCTGATGCTGTCCTGTGGGGTGTTAGCTACACTTCCTAATTTGGTGTCATCTGCAGATTTGATAAGAATGCCCTCTATTCCCTCATCCAAATCACTGATAAAGATGTTAGATAGCAGTGGGCTTAGGACTTAACCCTGAGGCCTTGCACTAATCACTTTTCTACATGATAAACAACAATCATTGATGATTACTCTTCGGGTTTGGTCTGACAATCAATTACAAATCCACCTAACCGTTGCAATATTTAGACCACAGTTCACCAGCTTGTTCACTAAATTCTGAGGACCTACTCTGAAGAGGTTTTTTTTTTTTTTGTCACAAAGATATACTACATCCACAGCACTCCCCTGATCTTCCAAAGAGAGAGAGAGAGAAGACTGGCTTGTTTTTGAGAAACCTGTGGTGGCCCTTAGTAATCCAGCATTCCTTCCTAAGTGTTAATGATTGGCTGTTTAATGACCTGTTCTAGAACCTGACCTCAAATTCATGATATTGGCATCAGGCTGACTGGTTGGTAATTCCTCGGGTCCTCTTGTTCTCCTTTTTTGAAAATGAGAACAACATTCACCCTACTCCAATCTGCTGGGTGTATCGCTGATGCTTGTTCCGGTTTTGTGTGTCACATTCTTCCAAGTGTCTGCCACTTGTATTTGGAAAGTTATCCTACCTAGAGTCATTCTTTGTGTCTTGTCCTTCCAGTCTATTCTACATTTTCAGAAGAAAAGCTTTATCCTTCAATTCAATTATAGTCACATGATCCTCAAGCTACTGCTCCCTAAATTCTCTGGCAAAGAAAACAAAGATGGCACAGATATTTCAGGCCACAGTAATGGCTCCCTCACCATACTCTTGCATTGCCCTATGCGGGCAGGAGCACAGCACTACAGGTGTACCCCTCAAAATTCCCCATGAAATGCCCCCACAAAACACCTGTTTTCCCTTTCCTGTTTTCAGAACTCTGAGACTGAGGCAACAGCTATATAGAGCTAACAGTTGCTAGTTCTGTACCCAACCAAGTTCTGAACTCAACCAGCAAAAACCCTAACCCTTTAGCCCATGTGTTCAGGGTAAGCACATAGCCCCAAACAAACAAAAGCACCCATACTAGCTTCCAAACAATCAACTCTGACTCTGAAAACAGAAGCCATGTATAATAATTGCAAGATAAACCACATATTGTTCTACTTACTATTCTGGGATTTATAGGCCACTTAAAAATATGACCTGAACAAGATCCTTGAACATTCCTAGTGATGATCTCCTCATTGCTTGTCAAAGTGAGAACGGCCTCTAAAATTAACACACACAGGTGCCAGAAGAGGGATGTGGCAACAACAACATCAACAACATGTCTTGCTGAACAAAAGTAAGGCAACTGTTTGTCATCTGCCATTCAGTTCTGGAGTATGGGGGTTTGGAGTGAAGTCTGGGAATAATAAATCAAGTCCTTTACGAGTATAGCAGTGACTGGGAAATGTAAGGAGAATATAAGTGGAGAAAGATGTGAGAGACTATCAGCATCTGCTCTTTTGGCTTTTATATTAGGTTTGAATTTCTGCAAAATGGTGTTATTATATTCTTGACTGAATGTTAGTTTAAACAAAAGTTTAGAGGTCAACTGTTTAACTCAGAAAAAAAAAGAGCTGGTGTGGGAAACAATAAACTTTAATTATTTGGTGTTTTGGAAAAAGAAGAATATAAAGTGTGGGATTGAAAAAAACATAGCTATGGCAGAAAAAGAATGGGAGTAGGGAAGCCCAGATGAAAGAAAGCATTGGAGGAGCTGGAACCAAAAAAAATATTGAGAGGATTGAACCAAAGATGGTAAGATATTTTGGGATCCGGGTGAAACAGAGACCATTTCTGCATTACTCTGCCTTACATTGTTATGGTGCTATTATTCAACCTTCAACATCTGCATTGCTTAGGCCTCATTTGGAATACTGTGTCCAGTTCCGGGCACCTCAATTCAAGAAGGATATCGACAAGCTGGAGTATGTCTAGAGGAGGGTGACCAAAATGGTGAAGGGTCTGGAAGCTATGAAGCCCTATGAGGAGCGTCTTAGGGAGCTGGGTATGTTTAGTCTGCAGAAGAGAAGGTTAAGAGAGGACATGATAGCTATGTTTAAATATTTGAAGGGATGTCATGTTGAAGAGGGAGCAGGCTTGTTCTGTACCACTCCAAAGACTAGGACAAGAAGCAATGGATTCAAGCTGCAGGAAAGGAGATTCCACTTGAACCTCAGGAAGAACTTCCTGATGGTCAGAGCTGTCCTGCAGTGGAATACGCTGCCTCAGAGTGTGGTTGAGTCTCCTTCTTTGGAGGTTTTGAGTCAGAGGCTGGATGGCCACCAGTTGGGAATGCTTTGATGTGTGTTCCTGAATAGCAGGAGGTTGGACTCGATGGCCCCTGGGGTCTCTTCCAACTCTATGATTGTGTGATTGTATGGTTCTATGGTCTTATGGAATCCTGGGATTTGCAGTTTAGGGAAGGGCATTTAGAATTCTCAGCCAGAGAGCTTTTTGGCCTCTGTAAATTACAAATCCTAGAATTCCACAGGATGCTGAAAGTGGAATAATAGCACTATAACAATGTAGTGCTGAAATGGCCAAAGACACTCTGTAGGTAGATTAACTGGATCTATTTATTCCTGGTTGAATTATACTGACAATATGCTTTGTGTAACCATTTAGATGTTTATTTTCTGATTTTTTTCTTCAGAAATTTTAATCTTTGTGATTGTGCAGTTTTGTGCTCTCCCTCTCTCTCTGGTACTCACTGTTCATGTAACAGCTGTTCCAAC
Organism: Ctenosaura bakeri; assembly: GCA_948474755.1. NCBI lineage: Eukaryota > Metazoa > Chordata > Lepidosauria > Squamata > Iguanidae > Ctenosaura > Ctenosaura bakeri. Next base: position 407,248 of record CAOLHI010000645.1, read on the forward strand.
ATTACCTAATTAGAAAATCTGTAAGCTAGAGTTTCTGGAGGATGACGTGCTGGAGACAGCTGGAGAAATAGATCAATTTGGTGGCAGCAGAAAAGTCTACAAGAAAGGAAGAGCAAGAACAAATGTGGGCAAACCATTTTGTTGATTTTCCCTTCTGTTCAAAGACTGGGTTTTGTCAGTCTATGGCAGTACCAAATGATCCTCATAGGCACAGGTCCTCCCCACATATGCATCTCTTGCTCTTTTCCTTATGTCTAAGACTACTCTCCTGGTGAGATATTTCAGGGAAAATCCTGGGCAAAATATATAAGACAACAGATTTTGAGCCTCCCTTCATTTTGCTTCAGATTATTTTTGATTCAGGTTAGTCGCTGGGGTGGAAATCCATCGCTGAGCATGTAGCCACAATGTTATGGCCATGTGTCATGGTAGGCTTGTTCTCTGCCGCTCCAGAGACTAGGACAAAGAGCAATGGATGCAAGCTGCAGGAAAGGAGATTCCACTTGAACCTCAGGAAGAACTTCCTGATGGTCAGAGCTGTCTGGGAGTGGAATATGCTGCCTCAGAGTGTGGTTGAGTCTCCTTGTTTGGAGGTTTTTAAGCAGAGGCTGGATGGTCATCTGTTGGGAATGCTTTGATGGGTGTTCCTGTATAGCAGGGGGTTGGACTCGATGGCCCCTGGGGTCTCTTCCAACTCTATGATTCTATGATTCTATGATGCTATGTGGTGCTAGTGAGCAGAGGCTGCTAGATAAAGTGACCAGCCCCATCCTGCTAGCACAGATCTCCATCACTCAGGATATCAGCTCCTCTTTTAAGGTAGGTTTCAGGATCATTTGCAGTTGTAGCAATTGTGCCACAATTGCACATGAGTATATGAAGCAGTTACAATGTGCTAAATCCAACTTACAACATCGTAGCTGACTAACAGAGTGCCAACTGAGTATTTTTAGACTGATTCTGAACTACTTTGGCAAGCCACACACAACTGTAAACTCACAGTGTAACAAATTTATTTGTATTTTCAACACTGTCTTATTTGTGCATACCCCTCTGCATTACCTCTACTTTAAAGGTATAATCCTATTTGTGTCTATTTGGAAGGAAGCCCCACTTTGGTGGGACTTTCACAAAGGCTGTCTTGTCTCTCCAGTTCTCCTTTCATTTTGGCAAGAAATGGGAAGGTAGTCTGGATTTTCTTCCAGAAGCTAATAGTGTGAGTGAGCATATTAAGATTCCCTGCACTTTGTTCATCCTTCCAAACGCTGGATGTGGAGAGTTCATACAGTAAAGATCCTTGCAAACTGTAGCAATTCAAGGCTCAGCAGTCACACTGGTTGCAAGGAGCAGTGTCAAACAAAGGATCTCTCTCAAGCCAGTCAGCCCCTAGTCCCCCTGGATTGCTCCAAAGCAGCAGCAGCCCCCTTGCACTGTCCCTTACCTCAAATTTGTCCTCACTGGAGAAATAAACTCCCAGTTTGAGGCAAATACAGTGCAGTGGTAATGCAGTGTGCATGGTTCCAAATGAGAAAGAAAAAAATGTATTTCCCACACATACACATGCACAAACAAATAATAAAACTATGGATGGGACAAATTCAGAATTTTCCAAATCCAAATCCAGATCCAAATCCCTGGAAGGTTCTGGGAATTGCTGAATCTCAGAAATCTTGAATCTTTCAAATCCTTTTTTTAAAAAGAGTTTAAAATCAACTTTTAAAAAAAATTAAACTTTTTAAAACTTTTTTTAAACTGAACTTTAGAAACCCATCTATTTTGGTGGATTTGAAAGATTCAGTTCACCTATTTTTGCACAGGGATTCAGATTCCTGAATCTCGAACCCTTGCTGAGGATTTGGTTGGCCCATCCCTAAATAAAACGATCAACATACATCATCCTGGTGCAGAATGAAAGCTAGGACTAAACAAGGGGGCGGGCCACATTTTAAAAGGACTCCAAAAATGGTTAAAGAGAAAGAATAGGACTAACTTGTGATTCTTTTTATCCTAGAATTAACCTGTGACAGCAGGATGAAATGAGGGTTTTATAGCAAACATTTTGTATCAACATAGGGCTAGAAATGAAAGTGGAGTGCATTTTCAGCCTTATAGAGTTTAACTCCTGCAAGCAGAAACTGTCCCTTGAAAAGATCCATCCTAGAAGAAAATAACAAGCTGTTTTCCACTTGCCATCAGTTCAGCTAATAGTGGGTTTATTCCTTTCTTTCTTCAGTTAATTTTTAATTTTATTTTTATAAAATGAATGATTTATAAAATGAAGATTTATTCCACAAAAGTCATATATACTAATTGTAAAGTACATTATTTTTTAAAAAAAGGAAAATAAGAACAGTATCTTAGAAAAAATGTATATGTGTGTTTTGTGTGTGTGTGTGTGTGTGTGTGTACACACACACACACACATAAAGAAAATTTTGGTAGGAGCAAAAAGAAGACAGTAGTATTCCCTTTTAAGCAGTATGAAACTGAAGTAATTAGGTCACAACCATTGGTGCCATGAGTGTCTATTCCAAGCCGACTTTCTTCTCTTGAGGTTCTAAAGACTGGTCATTTTGGATTGATGAAAAGGATTTGTGGGAATGGTATTCAAGTAATTGCTCAATTAGGTATGTAAGTTGTAGCACTTTTTTTTTTTAAATCCTACTTACCCTGCATTGCAGGGACACTTGAGGCTATCCCACCTGGATTAGCTGTATAGATGGCTAGTTAAACCCTAAAGAGATGATGCAATTAGTTGACATAGTGTGAGGACGGCTGGAACACATAAGCTATACTGGTGGAACATCCAGAAATATTGCATTGGTGAGCAGAGCTTTACCAAAATCAATAACGACTTGAGGTGGCCTGAGATTAGGAATCTCTTGAAGTAAATTGTCCGTCCCAGTCCACAGCAGATGGCATATTGGTCCATGTGCTGGGGATGCTGCCAGATCCTTCACTCTTGGCACAAGTAGGCAATGAACAATGAACTGTGGTTCTGTCCTGTGGCTTTAGGCCAAAGGAAAAGGCAAAAGAAGACAGTTTGTCTCCTTGAGTCTCACACTCAAGTTGTAGAATTGTGGAACCCCCTTAACTAAGGGTTTATACACACTAAAGAGAAGCCACTTACTAAGGCTGTGTTTTAGTTTAATCCAACAGCACCATTTTGTGACTTCTTTCGAGGGTGTAGGGGTGAATTTTTCCATATGAGTATCTGTGATAATGGGGCTTCCCATTATCTTGATTTAGCTAAAGGGGGACATTTCCTTCTTCAGGTAAACCAGGGGTTAATAAGGTGTTGGGATTAGATTACATTTTAGTATGTGGTCAGCATCATAGGTCATGTGGGTCAGCATCACAGGTCATAGGGTGAGAACTGACCAATCAAAAAGGAAAGAAGTGAGCATCTTCAGGATGCTTCCAGATGCTTCCAAGGAGACGTTATAAAACTTCTTGGAGGCCATGTGGCCGGGAGACAACAGAGAGATAACAAAGGGATAACAACCAAGGAGCCTCCTGGAGGGGGGTTCTGTGCCAGTAGCAGGCTGGAGGCCATAGGCCTCGCCTCCTGGCCCTTCCTTTTAGAACATCTAAGCCTGAGAACCATCTGTGAGTACTAGACTAAAGTTATCTAGTCGCGTTAGGGACTTTTCTGTTATTTTGGAGGCTGGCTGATCTAAAGAATGTATCTGTGCTTTCATATCTGTTCTTTCTGTAACTAAGCGTGTCTGGGAAGAGGGAGCTTCCCATGTGTGTTAATTTGCCTTGTTTATTTACCTATCTTTAATAAATACTTTCTGTAAAAGGCCCTGTTTCTCTCCTTCCCACGCCAAGCTGGGTAGACTGGGGGGACAAGGAAGATCCTTAAGCTTAGGGATGTACGTGGCTGGACAGGGTCCCGCTGTACTGTCCAAGGGTCCAGATAATTCATAATTCAGCGGGTGGTGGCGGCGAAGATGAATTAACAGCTAAAAATCATAAAGGCTGGAATATACATCCCAGCAGCGCATGGTGTCATTTTCCAGCCTCACACATGGTGGCGTATGGTGGGATGTGGAATCTCCAGTATCACATGGTGGCAGCGGTCTCGAATTGGAGAGTTGGGGGTTTAAATTGCAGAAAGTAGGGGGTTTTCAGTCTCTCTCCAGTATCCTCTGTGTCTCCTGCGAAGGAATTAGATCAGGAGAGGGGGGGGAGTGGGCGAGAGAGGGCTTCCTTGCCTTTGTTTGTTTAAAAAGGCTTTGAGAGGTTTTTTTTCCCTTTTTTTTCTTTCCCTTCCCTCCCTCCTTGCAGTGGAAAGGGAGGGGGGTAGGAAGTGAGGGGGCTTGGTTTGGCTTTGTTGCTTAAACAGGCTTTTGATTTTTTTTTCCCCTTTCCCTCCTTCCTGGTGGCTGGAAAGGGAGGGAGAGGAGGAGGTTGGGGGGCGGAGTTGCCTTGAGAGTCACTCTTGGTGAAAGGGTGATTTTTGGGCTTTCAGTGAAGAGCTGCTTGCTCTGTCATGCAAAGCCTCTGTTTGGGAAAGGAGTGATTTTCCTTTGGATTTCCTTCTTTCTACTTTGGTAGTGAGAGATGGATTGTTAAAGCTGCTAAACTCATTCTGTTTTGAGTCAGCAGCCGGCATTTTTCAATCTGCTTTCCAGCAGCAAAGAGAATACATTAGCATATCAAAAGGAAGGTGCTTGTAGCAGGAATTTGCTAAGTACCCCAAATGAGTCACTGAGGCAGGTTTTTCTTGTTCTCTCTCTGTTCCTTCAGGAGGAGGGGGGGTGCCGAAAAGGGGGCTGAGGAGAAAGGCTTGGGATTTCTCCACTTTTCTTGGTTTTGGGATCCTGGCACTGTATATTCTTTGGATCAGCCAATCAGACGTTTGTTTGTTTTTAAGTTTTCGCGTGCACAGAGGTAGTTAGTGTATGAAACTCAGGTCTGGAAGGCTGTTAGAATACAGTATGGATCCTGAAGTTGCAGTGACCCCTACTGGCAGCAATGCCACACAGCAGGATGCTTCAGAAGATAGCTCATCTGCTCAACCAGCTACCCCTAGTGGTAGTAATCTGGCACTGCAAGGGGCTGCTATGCCAGCAACAGCCCTTGCCCCTCCTGCTGCTTTCTGGGAAGCAGTAAGCCTGATGCAGGACAAGTTAACACCTGAACAGATTTCAGGGTTCCTGGCTAAAACTATGGAAATGATACGCCTAGAAGAGGCTGCCAGGGCAGCAGATCGGTTTGTTGCCTCCAGAGGTGAGGAGGTATTCCAGCCTACTATGGTCATGCCTTCTACAGACAAGCAGGAATACCAACAGCCACGCCAGGATATCTCTCGACGACCTGTACAGAAGCACAACACTTCCACCCCAAGGTCATCACTACACGATACGAAGCCTCAGGTGAACAGCTCTACCACGAAGTCACAGCCCCGCTACAGCCAGCAGTCTGTGGCCACCGCGCAGGGCCAGCCAGGGAAAAAGGCTAGCCCTAAATGCTTTCTCTGTGGAGAGCTTGGACATATTAAAGCCAACTGTAAGCAGAAGCCTAAGTTGGCCCAGTTAGTGGTTGCATCGACCTCCAGGGATACTACCACTGATTCGTCAGTTGATCCTGATCCTGACATGATCCCTCATCACAGAAGACACACACTGTGGGTAGGGGGCAGGAAAGTTGTGGCTTACAGAGACACTGGAGCCCAACTTTCTGCTATTCATCGTGCATATCTGGATCCTGGTCTTGTTGATGACCACATTAAGATCACCATCAGAGCATTCAGGGCTCCTCCAGCTCAACTACCAACAGCACGCGTTCCTGTTCAGTACAAGGGCTGGAAGGGTGTTTGGACTTTTGCTGTCTATGATGACTTCGAATGTCCTGCTCTGTTGGGTGATGATCTCGTCTTCCATGCTAGTCAGGCCCGGAAAGTGTCCAGACAGCATGCCATGACAACTCGCAGCCTGAGCAGAGGTCAGTCTTCACTGCAACCTGAGGACCAACCTGAACTTGGACTGCAGTCACTGTCTCCTGCTACACCAGAAGGAGTCCTGCTGGAAGAGGTGGAGGAACCTGGGGCAGACTCTCAACATAGCATCGTAGGCCCAGAGATCGAGACCATCCATGCTGATATCTCGGATGTCAGAGCAGCTGCTGGCGGAAGTCCAGGAAGAGCTTCTCCATGCCAAGAGGGTAGTCAGCCTGGTCTCATGCTGGTCCCTGTCACACCTGACTCAGCGCTGCCCAGGGGGGCGGGAGTGTCTCAAGTGGGCACCAAGCAGAGTCAGGTGCTGGACAACTTGCCTGAGATGCAAAAGGTTGGTGCAGAGGAGGAGAATCCAACAACGCTGACTCGAGAGCCAGCAAGGGATTCAACAGCAGCTGAGACTCCAGAGGACACTCCAGCCAAAGGAACAGAACCTGGAGAAGCTGCAGTGCAACGAGAATCTGAGGCAAGTCTGCCACTCCAGGTGGAACAGCTGGTTCCTGTTCAGCGACAGCAGTTCCAGGAAAACCAGGAAGCAGATGAGAGCCTTCAAGCTGCCTGGACCAGAGCAAAGGAAGAGGCGAAGTCTTCTCCAACGATGAAGGGGCCCAGATTTGTAATCGTTGAAGGCCTATTGTATCGTGAGTCTGGCCCAAGAGGTAGCAAGGGGGGCGTATGCGCTCAGAGACAGTTGCTGGTACCTTCTAAGTATAGAGCCAAACTCTTGAGTCTGGCTCATGATCATCCTAGTGGACATGCTGGGGTGAACAGAACGAAGGACAGATTGGGAAAGTCCTTCTACTGGGAGGGGATGGGCAAGGATGTTACTGATTATGTCCGATCCTGTGAGGTTTGCCAGAGAGTAGGGAAATCCCAGGATCAAGCCAAGACCCCTCTCCAACCACTTCCTATTATTGATGTCCCATTCCAGAGAGTGGCTGTGGACATCATGGGACCTTTCCCTAAGAAGACTGCTAGGGGAAAGCGGTATGTGCTCACCTTTGTGGACTTTTGCACTCGTTGGCCAGAGGCTATTCCACTAGGTGGGATCTCAGCTAAAGCAGTAGCCCAAGCTTTGACAGACATATTTGCAAGATTAGGTTGGCCTGCAGAGATTTTAACAGATGCAGCTTCCAATTTCAACTCCAAGGTCATGCAGCGCCTGTTAGAAGCACATGGTGTGCGCCATCTTACATCAGTACCTTACCATCACCAAACTAATGGGTTGGTGGAGCGTTTTAATGCGACTTTGGGGGCCATGATCCGTAAGTTTGTGAATGAACATTCCAATGACTGGGACTTGGCTCTACAGCAGTTCTTGTTTGCTTACAGATCTGTTCCACATCCAAGCCTGGGTTACTCACCCTTTGAGCTGGTCTATGGCCATGATGTGAAGGGGCCATTACAGCTGGTTCAAAGTCAGTGGGAGGGGGTTATTCCTTCTTCCGGGACTAATGTGGTTGATTTTGTCACTAACTTGCAGAATACTCTCAGGGAAGCATGGGCAGATGCTCATGAGAATCTGCAACAAGCACAAGAAAAGCAGAAGACCTGGTATGACCAGTATGCCAGAGAACGTTGCTTTGAGAAAGGAGACCAAGTGATGGTCTTGAAGGTTATCCAGGCTAACAAGATGGAAACTTCCTGGGAAGGTCCTGCAACAGTGCAAGAACGCATTGGGACAGTGAACTACCTCATACAGTTTCCAGACTCTAGGGTTAAGCCAAAAGTGCATCATGTGAATTCACTGAAACCTTTCTATGAGAGGCCTAATCATCTTCTCACACTTTCAGTCCAGGAAGATGAGGAGGAAGAGTGGCCTGAAGGAGCTTTCTATGATCGGGAGGGTGGTAACTTAGAAGATGTTAAACCTTCCCAAAGACTCAGTGCTATTCAATGTAAGCAGTTCTTCCAACTGACGGGTAAGTTCACCTCCCTGTTTTCACCTATCCCAGGTCGCACCACAGATCCTCAACACGTGGTAGCCGCAGATGACAGCAGGCCATCAGCAGAACAGCCACGAAGGGTGTCACCAACGGGCAAAGAGGCGATAGAGAGGGAGGTGAAAGAGATGTTGGACATGGGGATCATTCGCCCATCACGCAGTCCATGGGTATCTCCAGTTGTCCTCGTGCCCAAAAAGGGCACGACAGACATACGTTTCTGCGTGGACTATCGAAAACTGAACTCCGTGACACGCCCGGAACATTATCCAATGCCCAGAGTGGATGAACTGTTGGAGAAATTGGGGCATGCTAAGTACTTATCCAGCCTCGATTTGACTAAGGGCTATTGGCAAATCGCCCTAGCAGAAGAGTCTAAGCATCGAACAGCATTCATCACTCACATGGGCCTGTTTGAGTTCAATGTACTTCCCTTTGGGCTACGCAATGCACCTGCAACTTTCCAGAGGTTGGTGGACTGTTTGCTAAGAGGGTGCGGGGACTTTGCTGTTGCCTATCTAGACGACATTGCAATCTTCTCAGACTCCTGGGAAGATCACCTGAAACACCTGGAGATTGTCTTCCAACGCATTAGTGATGCTGGGCTGACAGTCAAAGCAAAAAAGTGCCAGTTTGCACTGGACAGAGTGACCTACCTTGGCCATGAAGTGGGACAAGGGACTATCACTCCATTGCAAGCCAAAGTGGAATCTATTAATAGCTGGCCCATTCCTCGTTCCAGGAAGCAGGTGCAGTCATTCCTTGGCCTAGCTGGGTACTACCGGAGATTTGTGCCCAACTACAGCCAAGTAGCTGCACCTCTAACAGATCTGACAGGTTCCAAGAAGCCTAAGATAGTGAAATGGACAGCAGAGTGTCAAAAAGCCTTTACAGCCTTGAAGCAGGCCTTGATGGCAGATCCCGTGCTCATGGCACCAGATTTTGACAAGCCGTTCATAGTGGCTACAGATGCTTCTGACAGAGGCATTGGAGCAGTCTTACTACAAGAGGGTCCGGATGGCATCTTGCATCCCATTCTGTTCCTCAGTAAGAAGCTGTCTGCAAGGGAGTCCAATTGGTCCATTCCAGAGAAGGAATGCTATGCCATTGTGTATGCGCTAGAGAAGCTGAGACCATATGTCTGGGGACGTCGCTTCATTCTCCAGACTGATCATGCTGCCCTCAGATGGCTCCATACAGTCCGGGGGGCTAACAAGAAGCTACTCCGATGGAGTCTGGCCCTACAAGACTTTGACTTCGACATTCAACATGTGGCTGGAAGTTCCAATGTGGTTGCGGACTCCTTGTCACGCAGAGAACTGGAGGGAGGTTAAGAGGGATGAGCTTTACATGTCTGTTATTGATAATATGGTTAACCTGTACTGTTGTGTGTTTGCATATATTCTCTGACTTTTCCTTCCTTAGGTCCCAGGATGAAATCCCAGCCGGTGTGGCTCCAGCCTTCAGCTGTTTCCAGACCGTCTGAGATTTGGGGGGCGTGTGATAATGGGGCTTCCCATTATCTTGATTTAGCTAAAGGGGGACATTTCCTTCTTCAGGTAAACCAGGGGTTAATAAGGTGTTGGGATTAGATTACATTTTAGTATGTGGTCAGCATCATAGGTCATGTGGGTCAGCATCACAGGTCATAGGGTGAGAACTGACCAATCAAAAAGGAAAGAAGTGAGCATCTTCAGGATGCTTCCAGATGCTTCCAAGGAGACGTTATAAAACTTCTTGGAGGCCATGTGGCCGGGAGACAACAGAGAGATAACAAAGGGATAACAACCAAGGAGCCTCCTGGAGGGGGGTTCTGTGCCAGTAGCAGGCTGGAGGCCATAGGCCTCGCCTCCTGGCCCTTCCTTTTAGAACATCTAAGCCTGAGAACCATCTGTGAGTACTAGACTAAAGTTATCTAGTCGCGTTAGGGACTTTTCTGTTATTTTGGAGGCTGGCTGATCTAAAGAATGTATCTGTGCTTTCATATCTGTTCTTTCTGTAACTAAGCGTGTCTGGGAAGAGGGAGCTTCCCATGTGTGTTAATTTGCCTTGTTTATTTACCTATCTTTAATAAATACTTTCTGTAAAAGGCCCTGTTTCTCTCCTTCCCACGCCAAGCTGGGTAGACTGGGGGGACAAGGAAGATCCTTAAGCTTAGGGATGTACGTGGCTGGACAGGGTCCCGCTGTACTGTCCAAGGGTCCAGATAATTCATAATTCAGCGGGTGGTGGCGGCGAAGATGAATTAACAGCTAAAAATCATAAAGGCTGGAATATACATCCCAGCAGCGCATGGTGTCATTTTCCAGCCTCACACATGGTGGCGTATGGTGGGATGTGGAATCTCCAGTATCACAGTATCTTCATGTAATTACATGACAAAAGCATTTCCATAGGAATGGACATGATTTTCATTCTTGCTCTTTGTGTTCATGAATCGTGGATGCTGATATGCTTGTTGTAAAAATATCTCCACTCTTCTGATAGCCAGGAAAGAAACAAAATCACAGAAATCATGGGAACAATGTAAACAAGTTGTAAATTTTACTAAATTGGCTCTTAACAGATTACTTTATGTGTTATTGTTCAATAAGTAATTAGTGCAATAATACTTTCAGTCTGCAGGCTGTCCAGAACTGGTTTCAGCCAAGGTACGCTGTTTCTGACTTGAATGCTAATATTCTGGTGGAGAATTGTAAGCTTTCTCTATTTATGTTTTTTTCTTCAAGCAAGTGAAAAATCCATGGCTGCTTCTGTGGAAAAAAAAGGGCACTCTCTGCTCACAATATGGCAGGGTTCCAAGTTTTGGGAGAGAGATGATATCTAAACAAATGCAATATAATTCAATGCAATGTTCTTTAACATAAAGACTTCTTTTCTTTGACATTATAAAGGAAGAGTAGAAGCTACAGGGAAGTCAGCCTGAAGTCTGATGGCACAGTCACCATCCTCAGGCCAGGTGAAATATGATTTAATTGGCAAGAAGTATTAATTGCCATTAGTATAAAATGTACCCTAATGTGACTGTATGCCCAGGCTGGACAAAAGGAAGATGCTGGCTGAACATGTGCTCTGCAAAGTCAGTCAGAGATCCTCTCTAGGCATAGCCAGGTCATGGGAAATCACCAGGTAACTCCAGACATAATAGGCTTAAGCTAGCTGAAACGACTCTGCCCTTTACAATAGCAATGGGGAAGTTCCCACCAAACTGCTGATTGTTTCAACCCTTCTTCCCAGCAACCTGTGAATCTCTCCATTGTCCCCACACCTGTCCAACCATTACAGAGCTATTGTGACCTCCATTAATCCTTTGTCACTTATCACTAAGATTGTTAGCTCTGTCTGGATCTCATTGTCCACCCTGCAAACTCCATTGTTTACTCAGCCAGAGAGCCATTCACACCTATGTCCCCAGGTAGAAACTGTGTATAAAAACTCCCAGTTTTGAGCAGCTAGCTTTCAGTACTTTGGTTGCTGGTAGCCACGCTGTCGCTCTAATTCATGAACACATGCTGTCTTTAGGCGCAAGTCTAAGCCACAACACTGCTTCTTCACTGCTCTCTGGATTGATAATTATTGCCCTTATCCCCTTAAAACTTCTCTATCACCAACTTTTCTCCCTTTTTCCTTCATCTAGCCTTGTGTGATTGCATGAGTGCTCATATCTTGTGTGTGATTGCGAATCTCCTGAATAAAATACACTTTAGCTTAATTTTTAATCCCTGGTTGGTTCTTCCTTGCAAAGGCCCTGTAAATAGTGGTGGAAAGATCTTAATAAGTGGTCCCCAGCCACAGGCCTCCTAATTTTGAGTTAATAATTCCCCACCTTTGAATGGAGGTACTACCATCATGGCTGGACCCTGAGTCACCACATTTTGGGGTAACAAGAGGATGCCCTGTGATCAATCTAAATGTGAATTTTATTTGGATCAATTGTGGAATCTCTAGATTCAGGGAATATTAAGTGCCCTTTAGTAGAAAAGGAATCACAAAATTTTCGTACTCCAAATGAAGGGTTTTTCTTCAAAAACTGATTGCTGGGCTTGTTATACTTCCTTCTTGCCCCCTGACAGAGATAAATCATTGATTCAAAATTAGCAGCTGGAAGAAGAAAAATTCTAGGGCACAAAATGTTTAGCCTGAAATGAATAGTTATAAAGTATGAATTGCTATTAACACCCTTGCACTGATATAATTAATGAAAGACCAGTGCTAGTATTTGACCCAGAAATAGTATTTATTAATAGGATGTTCAAAGGGACTATCAATTCCTGCTGTGAAAAAAGACATCTGCATTTGAAATAAATCTTGTAATTGTTCACTCTCAGCTGGCACAACAACATAGAGGCATAAAAGCTTCCAGAGAAGGAAAAGAATATGTTATCTTATCTAATTGTAGAATCATAAAATGTTTTTCCAAATGTCAGCAGTTTTTCTTTTACTTTGACCAGAAAAAAAGGTCATATTTTTGAAGATATAATTAGAAATTAGACATTTTTGAAGTTCTAATTGCTTAATAGGGTATGCAATCAATATGATTCCCACCCACATATGGTCTAAATATGCTAAAGACATTGTCAGGATCCAGCCCCTTTTCAGTTGGATAATTTTGTGCTCCAGTTTTTGCCCTTTGTTATATTTTATAAAGGTAAACATTAGAAGATAAAAAAATAATCTCATCTGGGGAAGGGGGTGGACGCTGACATTGCCAGAAGCATCCTTTGACATAAATATGAACAAACCAAGTGAAAAAGGATAGATAAATACAGCAGCCCAAACAGGGAGCAGCAGCTCAGAATAATGCATGGAATCTGAAGCTAAAGTATGTTTGAACAATTAGTTTTCTGCTCTCCGACTGTGGAAACCATTCCTGACAATTCTTTTAAAATTTCCCCAAGCTTAACAAAAAATTTCATTTCCACTCTCATTTCTGTGTGATCTAGTGGTCTAAGCCTTGAACAATGAGCCTCCAGACCAGGGTTCAATTCCCTGCTTGGCAACCTTGTTCATGTCATATGCTCTTAGCTGCAGAAAACCCAATGATAAGGTTCATCTTACAGTTACCATAAGCTGGAAATGACTTGAAAGCACAGAACAACAATGGCACCTATGCAGTAATGATTCTCTTCCTCCAACTTCTCTTCTTCTTCCTCCTCCTCTAGTTCCTATTCCTGTGATTGGTTCAAATGCTGGAGCATTCTCAGCTTGGTTTGCATTTTCTTACTAAAATAATTACTGTGCACCTTCCAAGTCTGGCAGCAGGATAAAGTACAACATGCTTCACTGTAAAACCATGTGCATAGACCCATATATTTGTGTTAGAAAAATTTATATAAATAATGCCTGTTCTTGAGAGAGGTACACAGTGGGATGATTGTGTAAAAATACAAACATTAAGAAAATATTCATACTGAAATACAAAACAAAGGGAAAAGAATATCATAGCACAATAATGCATTTTGACAGAAGAGATAGCTACTTGGATTCTGAGGAATGCAACAAAATGAAGTGGTAGATTTTCACATTTGTATGCATTACTGAAGCTATTTGTCTCATGGCATGTAGACCTTATCCATTATATTTATTTCCAGGCAGAAAGATGTTGCATCTATCTTTCAGAAAAGTTTCATGAGATGGGTTCTTTGCATTATGATATCTCATGCGCAGTTCCAGCTACTGTAAGGAGATTCCCATTAGGATACCACAGTGTTACTGCAGTTGCTAGCCTGGATTTGTGGGATCACAGAATCACACAATCACAGAAATGTAGAGTTGGAAGAGACCACACAGGCCATCCAGTCCAACCCCCTGCCATGCAGGAACACCCTCAAAGCAATCCCGACAGATGGTAATCAAGCCTCTGCTTAAAAACCGCCAAGGAAGGAGACTCCACTACACTCCGAGGCAGCATCTTCCACTGCCGGACAGCCCTGACTGTCAGGAAGTTCTTCCTGAGGTTCAGGTGAAATCTCCTTTCCTGCAGCTTGAATCCATTGCTCCTTGTCCTGGTCTCTGGAGCAGCAGAAAACAAGCCCTCTCCTTTCTCTACGTGGCACCCCTTCAAATATTTAAACATGGCTATCATGTCCCCTCTTAACCTTCTCTTCTGCAGACTAAACATACTCAGCTCTCTAAGTCTCTCCTCATAGGGCATGGCTTCCAGGCCTCTCACCATTTTGGTCGCCCTCCTCTGGACTTGCTCCAGCTTGTCAATATCCTTCTTGAATTGGGGTGCCCAGAACTAGACACAGTGTTCAAGATGGGGTCTAACCAAAGCAGAGTAGAGTGGTACCACTACCTCCCTCGATCTAGACACCATACTCCTATTGATGCAGCCGAGAATTGCATTGGGATGTTAGATATCACTTTGATATCAAAAATTTGGCTTTCTTCTACCATCCCTCTCCATGTGTCTGCGAGGTCCCCCGGACAAGGTCTCAGACAGGCATGGCCACTAATCGCTGTAATATTCCAACACAATACAGTCTGGCCAGAAATAGCCATCCCACTGCTTCAGGAGACCTCAAAGCCATGTCCTCTATTATGTATGCATGCTACTTACAAAGAACTCCCTGCCCCAAGCAGGCAGCTTGATTAGAAGAATCCTCATCTGTCAAGCACTCTGCGTTTGCATAGTATCTACTCCTTTGTCAATTTGGGACTTAATCATGCTAAATTCTGACCTTTCGGAGGCTTTGTCTCCAACCCGAAACTCATTGTTTTCCCCAAGTACGGACTAGCCTGTGGCTACATTTCCCCCTATATAAACCCCTGACTTTGTGAGCTTCCTTGGATCACTCCCGATTTCCATCCAGCCTTCCTGCCACTTTGCTTGGCGAGCCTTCCCCTCAGTCCCACGTACTGAGACTTCATACCTCCGAACTCAATCTGCATACTACCTGGGCTTCAAGACAGGTGTAGTATCACCCAAACCAACAATTCCTCTTAAAATCCCTCTATCCCACTCCAACCTTTATTTCTTTAGTTCTCTGAGTGCGTGTGTTTGATTGTATTTTAATAAAGGTCCCAATTATTATTTCAATCCTGTTTGCTCCTTGACTCGGCCTGACCCCGTAGACATTGGGTAAAAGATTCTGCTCCGTTGCCCTGCCTCTCACATTGCTAGCTTGTGCTCTTGGCTAATTTCCCCAACTGATCTAATTGAGAGCGCATTTAGGTATCCCTCCTGGGACCCCCAGAAAACAGGGTAACAACAGTTCAAACACAGCATCACAGTTGTCAAATAAAGAACATGCCTATATCCTCTAGGCCATTTTCATATATTTCTGCTTGAAAACGTTTACTGAAAATGACAGAGTTAAGCCTAGTTCCATAGAGGTCAAGTGCTCCAGAGTTGAATGCTATCCAGGAAATGTAAGAATGTCTTCAAGTTTTTGATATTTGCAGTTTATTTCTTCATCTGGAGTTTTCTTTCTGTCCTTCTGGCCACAGAAATTGCTGTGGCTGGATTCTCTCAAGCTGATTTCCCAAGAATGCAAGAAAATCTCTCCCTCTCCTGCATTAACAAAATACTATTCTTCTTAGCTTTACTTACTCAAGTACTCTGACACCATTTCTGAAGCACCTATATAACTCCATTTGTTCATTTCCTTCCATTAGCTTTTTTTGAACACTCAAAGGAAGTTTAAAAAATAAAATAAAGATTACTTTGAAACACCAGGAGAACAAAAAGCACTGCTCTATCAATGAACACTCCTCAGTTTGAGGTATGGATGGAGAAACCATCTGGGTAATTTTAAGGGCTAACGTTTTTACCTGTTTATAATGGTGACTCATGCTGGCTTTGACTTTCCTATACAAAGTGCAGGAAGACTTAGAGATTGGCAAGGTAACAGTTTTGTTGCTATTAGATGGAGAAGTAGGATATTTCAATTTGGGTAGGAAGGAAGAATCTGGTACAGAAAAATACTTTTTCAATTTCCACCAACTGACTGAATTGCTGAGACTATTTGCTAAATTCCATCATCTACAGTCACTATGGAACTGCCTCAGAATCAGCATTGTATGAAAAACCAGGTGTTAGGGGATAATCACTTATCTCCCATGTGGACCTCCAGGAAGCTTCTTGACTAGCTACTTCTGGGAATAAAATGCTAAGCTAGAGGGACCTATATTCGGATAAATTCTAATAAAATAAAGCTAGATACTTCAAGCTAAAATATGATACAGATTCATATACTGGCATTTTTTAAAGACCGGAGTGGAGAATTTCAGGTTCTGAGGCCAAATCTAGCCCATCTGGTCCAGAATTTTATTGCTAGTTTCTACTAGAGAAATCCCATTGAATCAATGGGATTTAGGTAAGCATTGACACAGCACCCTACAATTCATTCAGTGGTTCTGCTCTAGCAGGGACTAGTCAATACAATACAGAGCTGAATTTCCCCAGAGGGCCAAATCATCTTACCCAGGATGCCATTGTTTCGTGATTACAAAGCATGTGTATGATTTTTCATCCATTCCAAGATGCCTTTGATAAGGTTTAATTATTAGCAGTAAGAGCTTTAATCTAGAATATGGTGGATTTTTGGTGACACCCATTTCTCTTTGGCCCCACAGGTCACTGTAATGCAACCGTGCCACCTCTCTGAAATTAATCTCTCCCAATCCCCTTTGCAGAAGTTGCTGTTCAGACAGCTGCTCCAGAAGGATGGTAAAAGGCTAACAAATCACAATCAAAAGGCAGAACTTTTTACTGTCTATTTTGCTACAGATTTTTTCCAAAAAAAAAAAAGAATACAGTTTTTATGCTTCCAAGCATCAGCAAAGACCCTGGTGAGGAATTTAGGTTTCAAACTAAAATGGATAAGGAGTTGGAAAACCATGCTAAACGAGTGACCAGTGGCTGTGCTTCAAAACTGGAAGGAGCGCTGAAGGGTTCTGTCTTGGAGTTGACACTCTGATATTTTTATCAGTGATTCAGACAATCAGGTGGAGGGAATCCTTATCAGATTTGCAGATGGTATAAAACTGGAAAGAGTAGTTGACATCTTGGAAGATAGGAACAAAATCCAAAAGGACCTTGATAAACTAGAAAATTGGAATGAAATGAATAGAATAAAATTCAACAGAGACAAATGCGAAATTCACCATTTAGGCCACAAAAACTAAACACACAGGTATAGAATGGAGGATACTTAGCTTAGAAGTGCTACATGTGGAAAGGATCCTGAGATTATTGTTGGTCATATGTTGAACATGAGCCAGCAGTGTGATGTTGCAGCAAAGAAGACAAATGCTATCTTAGGCCATTTCTGCATGCAGCGAGGGAATCGCTCCCTGCTGCTACTCACCGGATCTTCTGGTGGTCTCGTCTGGTCCGGGGTGAGGCAGAGCAGTGCGTGGTTGTAGATCCGCACTGCTCCAGTATCCAAAATGGCGACTTCCGGTTGGTCCTGGGTCTCAACCAACCACTGAAGCTCACCAGCCTAAAGCCTGCCCTCTGCAGATTGCAGGCTTGCATTGGTGCGAGCCTGTGAATCTGCACCGGAGAGCAGGCACGCAATGGTGTGGGCCAGCATTTTGAAAGACCAGAAAAATCAGGTCTTTCAAAAACATTCTGGAGGACCACTTGGGGTCTTTCCGGAGCAGACTGAGGTGCGGATCTACGCTAAGTAGTCCGGACCCAGTCCGCTCCAAGGTGCAGACGTCCTCCGTGGAGGACACACTGCACCGTTTTACTTACCCCGTGAGGAAATGGCCTTAGTCTTCTCTAATAGAACCATAGTTTTCAAGTCAAGGGAAGTAACAGTCTCCTTATATTTTGTGTGGTCAGGCCTCATCTGGAGCATTGTGTTCAGTTCTGGGGGCCTCATTTTAAGAAGGATATACACAAGTTGGATTGAGTTCAGAGAAGGGCGACAAGGATGGCAAGAGGTATGGAGAACAAAATGGATGAGAAGAGGTGAAGGAGACAGGCATATTCAGCTTGATGAAGAGAAGATTGAGGGGTTACACGGTCACATACTTTAACTACCACAAGGGCTTCCCCAAACAGGAGGGTGCTGGTTTGTCCTATGCTGCCTCAGACGGCAGAAGCAGGTCAAATGATTTTAAGTTACAGCACAGTAGATTTCAGCTGAACGTTAGAAGGAACATCTTGATAGTGAGAGTGGTTTTCCAATGGGATCAATTGCCTGGAGAGATGAATGTCTTCAAAAAGAAGTTGGATAGCTACTGGCTGGGGATGCTTTAGCTGGAAATCCTGCATTGAGCAGAAGGTTGGACCTGATGGCCCATGAGGCCCCTTCTAACTTTATGACTGTTGCCAGGTCCAGATTAGCCAAAGTAAGGTACGGTATATCAGGGGCTCTTATATCATTACAGCAATATTGATTTTTGTTTCTTATTCTGTATATTTTTCAGTGCACATATGTGCATGTGCAAGCTGCCAGTACAAAGATCAGCCAGGGAATTGTGCTTGTGGTACCCCCGTATAGCATGGGCCGTAAGGCTTCTACAATCTCAAGTGTTCTGTTGCAATGGCATCCCAGCTATGAAACTCTCTTCAGTTAGAGATTTCATTTCATTAGTCATTTCATTCTCACATTTGTTTGCTTGTTTTGTTTAGTCTCCTTATGCTGGCTGTGTGCTCTCCTTGAGCACACGGTTTGACTAAAGAGGGGTGTTGGGGAAATTGAGAGATTTTGGTAATGAGACTCTCAATCAGCAGAGTATTTTAGTAATTGCACAAAAATGGAAGTTGAAGAGATTACCAGTCCCACTTCTATCACTCCACCCCAAACACACTTAACCTAGCTCAAAATGAACACAGAAACAGTTTGGTTAAAATATAAAAGAGTTTACTCACCAAATCTTGTGCATAGTCTACACAGGTTCAATTTTTGAAGAAGGTAGGAAGAAAATTAAGCACTCACATGCTTGCTGACAATAATCCCTGTTAGGAGATCTCAGAGCATGCTTTCAGGACAAAAGGCGAAGACAAAAGGAAAGAGTAAATGGCAAGAGAAACTTTTTAAGAACAAGGAAGGTGTACGTGCTGGAGGAAGAGGTGTTGACCAAAACAAACAAGAGGTTTTCTCTAGGCTATCTCTCTATGCTTACAATAAACATGCAAACAAACTAGCCAGTTAATTAAGCATGCAAAGGTTGCCACTCCCAACAAGGGGGAGGAGCCAGCTGGGAGGAGGAGTCTTATTAGGAGCTCTCGATGGCAAGCACCTTCGGCGCGCACAGTTGAAGTCCTCTACTTCAATCCTTCTAGTTCGACCCTTGGCAATCAGTAGAGCAGATGTAGCTTATACAGCTGAATTTGAGAAAGAAAGCCCAGTTATTCTTTCTAGAACTACTCCCTGTACTACTCTTTGTAGTATCAAGGATGGAAGGTGAGGGAGCTGCTGCAGTCACCTGTAGCACTTGTGGGATGTTCCTTTTCTTGCCACAAGATGTTGTTGGGTACACCTGCACCACGTGCAAGCCTTCTTGGAGGAGAAGGTTTACCAGCTGGAGGCATGAGTTTCCAATCTTCATCTTATTAGGGAAGTGGAGGAGTTTTTGGATAGGGCAGAGAAGACCTTCTGGAAGACCGAATGGGCAGATGAGCTGCCAGATTAGGAAGTCAGCACACTGTGCCAGGAAACGGAGGCTTGGAGGAATTGCACACGGAGGAGCAGAAGGTCCAGGAAGGTAACAGAGACTCTCAACCTACACAATCGCTTCAAAGTTCTTGGCTTTACGAACAAAGAAGAGCACCAGGAGGAGGGAACAGAATGTCAACAAGAAGTAATCCAACTTCAGCAACAGGAACTAGATCAACAATCCCAGCCTCAACAGAATGCCCAGGCAGTCCTAGACGAACATGCTCATGGAAGCGCCCAGGACAAGCCTCAGAGGAGGAGAGTTCTGGTTGTTGGGGACTCCTTGCTCAGAGGAACCGAACTGGCAATTTGCAAACTGGACAAGCTCAATCGACAGATCTGCTGTCTTCCTGGGGCCAAGATCAACCACATAACGGAGAGACTAACCAGGCTGCTCAAGCCCACCAACCATAAGCCCTTCATTTTGGTTCATGTCGGAACCAATGAAACTGTGAGGAGCAGCTTTTACCACATCGCAAAGGACTATGAGCTTATGGGGACGAAGCTGAAGGATGTTGGTGTGCAGGTGATCATTTCGTCTCTCGTCCCTGTTCAAGGATATGGCACATGTAGGGAAAGGGCAATAGCAGAAATCAACAACTGGCTCCGCACGTGGTGCCATCGGCAACGGTTTGGATTTTTGGAACATGGCCTGAATTTCCATGAACGTGGGCTTCTGGCGAGGGATGGGCTGCACCTCACAAAACTTGGAAGGAATGTTTTTGCAAATAGTCTCGCAATCAGGATTAAGAGGTCTTTAAACTAAGTTTCGCTGGGGAGGGAGACAATATTATTCAGGGCAAGGACTCGGCGAGTGCAGGGGGAAAAGGTCCAAATGATACTGGACAAGTAGTACAAGCGGCCAATGGTGTTAGGAGTAGAAACAATAGTACAGGACTTGCAGGAAGGGCCGGGGCACTTAAGTGTCTCTACACTAATGCATGGAATATGGGAAACAAGCAGGATGAACTTGAACTCCTAGTACAACAAAATAAATATGATTTGATAGGCATCACTGAGACCTGGTGAGATGAGTCTCATGATTGGAATATAGGAATAGAGGGTATAGCCTATTTTGTAAAAATAGACCAAACAAGAAAGGAGGAGGAGTAGCCTTGTATGTCAAGGATGTTTTCACCTGTGAAGAGATCCAGGACTTAAAACCAGAAAGCCAGGTCGAGAATAAGATAAGAATTAAGGCAGCAAGAAACAATAGGGATATTCTGGTGGGGGTTTACTACAGACCTCCAACCCAGGCTGAGGACTTTGATGACACCTTCCTCCAACAAATGACTGCACATTCAAGGAGGAGAGATACAGTAATAATAGGAGATTTCAATTACCCGGATATATGCTGGCAGTCAAACTCTGCCAAGACAGCAAGGTCCAGCAAGTTTCTTGCTTGCCTTGCAGACAACTTCATGGTCCAGAAGGTGGAAGAGGCCACAAGAGGATCAAATATTCTAGATCTGATTCTGACCAACAGGGATGACCTTGTTAATGAGGTAGAAGAGGTTGGATCTTTAGGGGGGAGTGACCATGCCCTATTGGAATTTGGCATTCAGTGGGAAAGAGAAGATCAGTGTATCCAGACACTCATCTTAGATTTTAAAAAAAAGCGGACTTCTGTAAACTCAGGGAGCTGCTGGCTGGAATTCCGTGGTCAAGAATAGTGAAAGGGAAAGGAGTTCAGGAGGCATGGGAGTTCCTGAAAAGGAGATACTGAAGGCACAGTCTAAAACTGTGCCAATAAGGAGGAAAAATGGAAGGCATCTGAAGAAACCAGAATGGTTGACTAAAGAACTTTCAGTTGAGCTAAGTGTTAAGAGAAACATGTATAGGAAATGGAAGAAGGGGGAAACCACCAAAGAAGAATTTAAGCAAGTAGCCAGGAGGCCAGAAAGGCTAAAGCACAGAACGAACTTAGGCTGGCCAGAGACATGAAAAACAATAAAAAGGGCTTTTTAAAATATGTCCGCAGCAAAAGGAAAAAGAAGGAGATGATAGGGTCGCTGTGCAGAGAAGATGGCGAACTACTCACAGGGGGAAGAGAAAAGGCAGAACTACTTAACACCTTCTTTGCCTCCGTTTTTTCCCAGAAGGATACAAGCACTCAACCTGGCGGTTGGGGAGCAGGTGAGGAAGCAGGGGAAATGAGGCACATAATAGGTAGAGAGGTGGTACAGGAATACCCGGCCACATTGGATGAATTCAAGTCTCCAGGGCCAGATGAATTGCATCCTAGGATATTAAAACAGCTGGCAGAGGTCATTTCTGAACCGCTTGCTATAATCTTTGAGAAATCTTGGAGGACAGGAGAAGTTTCAGCAGACTGGAAGAGGGCAAATGTTGTCCCCATCTTCAAGAAGAGGAAAAAAGAGGACCCAAATAATTATCGCTCAGTCAGCCTGACATCAGTACCCGGAAAGATCCTGGAGCAGATCATTAAGCAGTCAGCTTCTAATCACTTAGAAAGCAATGTGATAATCACAAGAAGTCAACATGGATTTCTCAAAAATAAGTCAGTCCAGACTAATCTTATCCCTTTTTATGATAGAGTTACAAGCTTGATAGATAAAGGGAATGCTGTGGATGTAGCATACCTTGATTTCAGTAAGGCCTTCGACAAAGTTCCCCATCACATTCTTGCAAAGAAGCTAGTAAAATGCAGGCTGGACAGGGCTACTGTTATTTGGATTTGTATTGGTTGACTGACTGAACCCAAAGGGTGATCACGAATGGCTGCTTTTCATCCTGGAGAGAGGTGACTAGTGGGGTGCCACAGGGTTCTGTCCTGGCCCAGTGCTGTTCAATATCTTCATCAACGGAATAGAGGGCATGCTCATCAAATTTGCAGATGACACCAAATTGGGAGGGGTTGCTAATACGCCAGAGGACAGGATCAAAATTCAAAATGACCTGGATAGATTGGAGAGCTGGGCCAAGGCTAACAAAATGAAATTCAACAGAGAGAAGTGTAAGGTCCTACACTTAGGTAGAAAAAATGGAATACAGAGATATAGGATGGGGGACACATGGCTGGATAGCAGTACGTGTGAAAGGGATCTAGGAGTCTTAATAGACCACAAGCTGAACATGAGTCAGCAGTGTGACGCAGAAGCCAAGAAAGCCAATGCAATTCTCGGCTGCATCAATAGGAGTATAGTGTCTAGATCAAGGGAGGTTCTGGTATCACTCTACTCTGCTTTGGTTAGACCTAATCTTGAATACTGTGTCCAGTTCTGGGCACCCCAATTCAAGAAAGATATTGACAATCTGGAGCAGGTCCAGAGGAGGGAGACCAAAATGGTGAGAGGTCTGGAAGCCATGCCCTATGAGAATAGACTTAGAGAACTGGGTATGTTTAGTCTGCAGAAGGGAAGGTTAAGAGGGGACTTGATAGCCATGTTTAAATATTTGAAGGGATGCCATGTAGAGGAAGGAGAGGGCTTGTTCTCTACCGCTCCAGAGACCAGGACAAGGAGCAATGGATTCAAGCTGCAGGAAAGGAGATTTCCAACTGAACTTCAGGAAGAACTTCCTGATGTTCAGTGCTGTCCAGCAGTGGAATATGCTGCCTCGGAGTGTAGTCGAGTCTCCTTCCTTGGAGGTTTTTAAGCAGAGGCTGGATGGCCATCTGTCGGAAGTGCTTTGAGGGTGTTCCTGCACGCCAGGGGGTTGGACTGGATGGCCCCTGGGGTCTCTTCCAACTCTACATTTCTATGATTCTATTATTCTCTTTGTAGACAAAATACAAACATGTTTCAAGTACAGATTTTCATAGATTAAGCAACTATTTTGTCTTTAACTCCCATTGTTATTATTTTCGAGCTGGTTTTTCAGACATTTGTAAATCCTTCTTTTATATATTTGTTATGCATGACAAGTTATAGATGTCATGTTCTTGAGTTGTTGTGACTGACAATACAGGCTGGAAGATACCCTGAGCTCCTATGAGGAATGGTAGCATCAAATAAATCAATAAATGTGTCTATTCTACTTCAGAAAGAAAGATATTTGGAAATCTGAGAATAAATTTGGATGAATAAAATCAAGAACCACGCTTGGCAGCAAATCCAGTGACTCAGTACCAGAGGTTGAGCTGTGATTTCTGTGTTGTGCTGCCAGCTGTGAAACAAGTTGTATTCCTGGTCCCTTGCTTTCTGTTACTAACAATGGGTTCTACTTACGGGTGCCATTTGCAGGAATGGGGTCAATATTTCCTCCTGTTGCCATGAGAAATGCCTTTGCAATGACATTATTGCCTTCTACTCTCATGCTCACTTTCCTCCCCTACCTGCAGAATATGTGTTCTGAACATGTCTAACTTATTGATCTTCACCTCTGAACCTCTTCCATTTAAGGGACCCTTTTCCTGCTGTCTCTAAAAGTGTAGAGAAAATCTAAGGACTTCAGTGCAACCAAGTCATTACTTCTCGGTCATGAACGATCCACTATAACTCTTTTAATTATTTGAGCAGTGATACAGGTGCCTTAGGGGGAAAAAATCACCCAATCAGGCACTATGATTTCTTATCAAATGAGTGCTTGTTCTCTCCAATAATCTTTTTTTTTTTGGCCAAAGTATTAGGCTGACCAACCTGTAGGTCAGCGATCACAAATGCAGTTTGAAAGCCTGCAGGCAGCATTGCACTGGACATGAGACGTGTTTTCATTCCCAGAAAAAAATAACAAAAAATCTTCCACCTAAACCTGCCCACTCAGGCTGCCGTAATTCACTGCCAGGCTTCATTCATCTAAGGTTGAAGTTCTTTTGATTCCTCTTTCAAAATGCTTGAGTAATACTAGGCCATTTCCACACTACAGTGTTAAACTGCTGCTATTCCACTTTCAATGCCCTGTGGAATTCTGGGGTTTGTAGTTTACTGAGACCAAAGAGCTCTTTGGCTGAGAATTCAAAGTGCCCTTCCCTAAACTACAAGCCCCAGAATTCCATAGGAGGTTGATAGTGGAATAGCAGCACTTTAACACTGTAGTGCGGAAATGGCCTAGAGCAAAAGTCTCCCCCTCCCTCTTGGGGCATCTTTCTAAATAGAATACATTCTATTTTATTTAATCCCTTTCTCAAATAAATTGGGATAAGGTTCAGATTTGCTTGATTGTGAAACCCAGAGAAAGTGACTGAATCTGCCCAGACTGAAAGCAGATGCTTGATCTGTAACATGTAGAAGTTGAGTTCCAAGACAAGAAGGATCAGACAATTCAGAAACAAGGTAAAGCCAAAACTGCCATGCTGTTGACTGGGGCCTACACTTCTCAGAACTAGTTACTTTCCCCATACACATTTTAAATATCTCTGATGTCCACCTGGAGATTTGAGAACCTAAGCTTACAATTTGCAGTGAAGGACTGACTCTTTTTCAAAGCTTTCTTGAAACTATTTGACAACCAGATTAGTGTCTTTCTGGCTGTGAGACAAGTAAGGCCATCCTGGGGTTTGCAGTTTAAGGAGGGGTGTTTACAATGCTCAGCCAGAGAGCTCTTTGGCCTCAGTAAACTACAAATCCCAGAATTCCACAGGATGCTGACGGAGGAATAATAGCACTCAATCGTGTAGTGATCGGAGGGCGGGGGGGGTGATGCGCCCTGGTCGGCAATTTTTTGGGGTGTCCCAGCCTGTAGCCATGCCCCTGCGCGCCCTGGCCACGCCCCTATGTACTGTGGCCATGCCTCTCATACCGTAGGTCCCCCCACACACACTCCAAGCTCCACCACTGATAGCACTATAACAGTGTAGGGTGGAAAGACCATAACAGAGTGGTTATGTGTAAGAAAGTCACCTTTACTCAGGGAGGCCTCTGAATGATGACTTTCTTTCAGATAGTATCAAGTTCAAAGCCTAGGGAAAAGTTGAGATGATAATTTTGGGAACCCCAATTACTTTTTTTACAGCTGTTGCTAGCCATGGAGAGCCATAACATCACCATTTGTGTACCTTCCTGAGCTTTTGCCTCCCCATGGCCATTAGCGTTGTTTAGACTGGTTCGACAGACAGGGCAGCTCATTTATTAATATCAGGCAAAGCAATTAGCAAACTCAGGAGCAGGAAGAACTGCTTGTTGTGAAGTGATAATGAAGCGTAGTCTTTCAAAATGAGTGACCTCATTTATCTAGGTTAGTACAATTCATAATGGAGGGAGAAATATCTAACAAAACAGAATGAGTAAATACTTGACATGATTTTAAGCAGGCAGAATAAAAGAGAAAAGAAAGAACAAAGCAAAAAGAATGCCTTCTTTTATGATGCGCTGAACTAAAAGGTGTGCAGTTTCTATACATGTACAGGATGGTTAAACATGATAGTGGAGGGAATCTACAGTTTCTGTAAAATTTTGTCCTTGAATCTTGCAGTTATTGGAGACCTTTTCAGGTGTTCAATAATACATTTTAATCCAGGGTTGGGAATCACACAGCTCTCCAGATGTTGTGGGACTGCATGTCTCAGATGTTTTATTGAGCAAAGTCAATGGGGAGGAATGCTAGAAGCAGCATTTGAACATTTGAAGAGCCACACAGTTCTCATTTATGCTTTAATTGAACACAAGGGGGAGATGGAAGTTGCTAACCCTCCCCCTCTATTGTGATTTCTCTCACACTCCTCACATGGAGAGTGACAGCCTGAAGAAGATCCTCAAAGAGGGTGCTCAAGCATGGACGGTGGCTCCACTCTTTAGACTGTTGTCCTCAACTGGACAGTGAAGATGGAGGAGTTGGGAATAGTGTACTCCCATACTTAGGTTGTTCCTTAAAGCATAATGCAGTATACCTGACTAGAGATTCAGACTCCTCTTTTCTAAGGGAATTGAATTTTTGTTCTGTCATACACATATACAAGCTCACACTTAGTTGTTTTTTTTAAAAAAATGGGGTGCCATGAGTTTCATTTTTGCTGTGATGGGGGATTGGCAGGGAGGGCTGACAGGGCAGAGAATGAGAAGATCATTTAGACAATGCTTAGAATGGAGCATGGTTTCCCAAACTATGTTTGCATTTCAGTTGTTCCATTTCTGAAACAGAACAGCACTGGTAGTTCTAGTTTTTTGTTGTTGATGATAATAATTGGATTTATTGAACACTGCTGAGATGACTGTATCTGCCCTTGGAGGACTGGGTAAAATGGGACAGGTTTGACCCAGTAATTTGTACGATTTGTCACAATGGAGCAGGCATCCTCCGTGTTTCAAGTAGCCTTCCTAGCCAGTTCCCAAGACTCCTGGAGCCTTAGCGTTTATTTATACCACCTAAAACCTCCATTTTCCAGCACCCCACAAGTTCCTGCCATGCGAGAATAAAGGTATTTTGGAGATCCTTCTTTCTTTATAAACATAGCCTAATAAGTAGCACATGCAGATCAGTGCATGCATTTTTTTTTCTGTGTATAAAAGTAGGGGGGAAAAAATCCACATTTCTGCTTAGGAAAAAAAATCATGCATTTGTGCTCAAACAAAGACTGTCTAAAGTGCAGAAGATCTCACAGTAGCCTTGCAGCTACTGTTTTTTTTTTCCTAGCAGAGTTCTCTTAGCACCAGGAAAGCTCTTTCTTAACTAAGAAAAAATATTGTATATGCCGGTGTATAAGATGCACTTTTTCCTAAAAAATATCCACTGAAAATGGGGTGCACTGATACACTGATGCGTCTTATACACAGGCAAATTTAGGTAACTCCCACCAGGGCTAAATGCATAGAAAAGGGAGGAGGAGTGAAAAGAGCGTTCGCACGACCCCTCCTTTCATTCCTCCTCCCTTTCTTATGCATTTTGCCTTGGTGGGGTACTAAAAAATTTTTCCCAGAAAAATACCCCTTGGAAAATGGGGTGCGTCTTATATGCCGATGCATCTAATATGCTGGCAAATACAGTATGCAGTATAATGGGAACAGGGCTGGATGTACTTCCAGGCCAGCTGACTGTGGAAATGAGCATAATAGAAAACTAAATAAATGGGCCAAGGATTCAGATAACACCCCACTGACCAGAAAATATGGCAACTTCCGAACTGAGGAAACACTTAAGGCACCCAAACAATTGATGAAACATGCCCAGCAGCTGGAGTGGTTCTTGCCATTCCCATTGGCAGACAGCTCCTTTGTGATCATACCTATAATTTACATGAAACATGGAGATATATTCTGAGCCCTGCTGGAGCTTGTGTTACCGGACTACATAACTCCCAGATTTGATATGGTTTAATTGGTGAAATATAACTTAATTGGCAATATGTATTGGTTGACATTGATAGAAAATGAATCCTGATGTTGCTGTAAGGCCAGGCTGGACAAACGAAAAATACTGACTGAACACACACAAGGACCCTGTAAACTTTGGAGGAAAGATCCTGGTAGTTACCCTGCCTCTTGCAGCCTTCTTAAGTATAACTGATCAATCTCCCATTTTAGCGCTGAATTGTGGGTACTGCTGGAGGACCTCAAGGGGTCCTCCACCTTTTGGGATAACACTTGTGGAAGGTTCACTACCAAACAGAGGTGGTATTCTTTTTCAAAACTCTAAGCTGTTGGTACCAGAGTTGGTGCAACATTGAAATTTCATGATTCTCCACCCCTTATCTTGCTCCAGATGGCACAACAGGTCCAAGTGCATGCTCCTCCCAGCCCTCTCCCCAGTTCCCTCTTCATGTGGCTGAGTTTTTGATGCTCCCTTACCTGAGTCTTTGATGACCCTTAGCAGTCCTGGAATAATATAGAATACCAATATAGTTGGAAGAGAATGCAAAGGCTGTCTGAACCAACCAATTCCCTTCCAAGCAGGAATACACAAGTAAAATACTCCCAAATGTTGGCCATCCATCCAAGACTCCAAAAAAGGAGCATCCAAAACACTGTTAGCCAGTCTGTTTGACTGTGAAACAACTATGTTTAGACAGAATCTTCTTGAATCCATTGATTAACGTTCTAGCTTAAAACATTCTAGGGTACTTATCACACAATGCTGTTATAGCAATGAATTAATTCTGCCTTTGCCTCAACCTTATTGTGTGACTTTGTGGCTCTACTGACGGGAGATTGATTTACAGCACCAGCACAAAATCCTCCCTGGAACCACTGCTCTCTGGACAAAAAGTGTTCCAGAGGCAAACATAACATAGCAGAGCTTCAAAACAGCAACAAATGTGTGTAGCAGAGTACAACTACAGCATCAGCTCTGACCCCTCTTTCCACTGGTTAGTAAATTCACGAACACAGAGTTTGTCATCTGAAATACCTGGAGGCTTTAATCTTCAAAGTTGCAGTATATACGTTGTACACAGGATCCACAGATCCACAGGCAGAGATTCAGCATCAGAGATTCAGGATCAGAGTGATGGGATGCAGAGATACAGGATGCAGAGACAAAGAGTAAGCACTCATGCCCCTCTTACATACACACCTGCTTCCATGTCATCACTCAGGGCCTTTGGCTGATGCAACCCCTTTCGCACCTTACCCTTTTACAGAGCTGGGGTGAGGGGCTTGCGCGAGCAGTCTCCAGCGAGAGTCTCACGTGTCCCGGTCCCATTGGCTCCATAGCTGCTTCCTGGTCATGCAAGCGCCCTGCCTCTTCCTTTCACAGTGCAGCCTGGGACCTTTCGCAGGCTGCACTGCACAGGAAGCACGACTGGCGCGGTTCCCGAGGCTCCGCACGCAAGGTAAGTGCACGCGAGACCCCGGAGTGATGCGCAACCATGCAGCATTTTTGGCTTTGAGCTGAAAATGTAAAAATGCATGTGCGGTCTGCATCAGGGCCTTGAATGTTGTGCAAATGTGAGTGCGTCGTGTGGACCGCTCCTCACATTTACGCAACGCTTAAGGGGCCCTTTCGCTTCGGAAACGCCATGCAAAAAGGGCCCATGATTTCACTATCATGATTTAGCCCTTTACTCCATGTCCCCTAGGAAATGAGTCATACTTTGCCCAGTCATTTCCGAGGTGCACTGCATGCTCATCAAATGTATTTTCAACTGGGGCAAATATCACAGCATTTTTAATCCATATCTCCAGTGTTATGCTGTAGGGTATTCGGGAATAATTTTTTGTTCATGCTGGAAACAATCTGCGAATGGCATCATTTCTGCTATGGCTCATGAAACAGTTTGAGTACAAATGTCTTGTTCTGTTTAGAGTAATTGCGTAGTGGGCACAGTGTAGGTGTGGTCTGGGTGCCCTTCCCTTCAGGATTTTCAAGGAAATCACTGGCAGGGAAGCCTCAAACTGCTTCCAGTGCTTGAGAAGACAAGATTTCCAAAGAGAATAGCTGTGTTTCCTGGTCTGTTTCCTATGCTCTGAATTGTTCAAACCATTTTTAGACTTTTTGGGGAAATTTTTAAAATACAAGTGGCTTGCTGTTGTAAGGCAATACTTGTGCAGTCTGGACCTGTTAACCTTTGGAAGTCAATAATTCTGATGTGTCTACTACATGGAAATGCTTTCCAAAGATCTCTCCTCTGTTTTCCTGCAGTAAAATGTACAACAGTGCTACTGCCACAGTGTTACTGTTTTAAAAATTATTTTAATTATGATTAATTTTTACTTTTTAAAGGCAGCAGTACAATAGTGCTGTGACATAATGCTGCAATTGCATTATTATAACTTATTTTTAAAAAAAAAATCAAAGGGAAATTAATCATGATTCAGAAGATGGAGAAACACAGTGGTATGAACAGTATTGTTGGTGCTGAGGAAGTTACAATGTTGAAAAAAACTCACTGGAAGTTATCCTATAAGTGCAAGTGTGGTGAAAATTCAATACATAGCATCAGCATTCAGCTGTCTTCATGCGTATGGGTAAAGTGGTTTTCAAATGAGAGAACCCAGAACAACTACATAGTTTGATGAGCATCTATAACAGCAAGAAAAAACAAACAAACCGTCTATCACCTACATGACTTGCCTTCAGATATTTAAATACGGCTATTGTATCACTTCTCAGTCTTCTCCCCTGAAAGCTAAACATTCCAGCTCCTTGAACTCTTCCTCATAGGTTTGGTTTCTCATCATTTTACCATCCTGCTCACATTTCTCTGAATGTGTTCCACCTTATCAATATCCCATGGTGACCAGAACCAGACATAGGCCCTTTCCGCACCAGGCAATTAGAATGGGGCAGTGCGTCCTTTCACAGAGGTCATCTGCACTTTGGAGCTGACTAGGAGCGGACTACTTACTAGAGATCCGCTCCTCAGTCTGCTCCAAAATGACCCCAAGTGGTCCTCCAGCGTGTTTCCTAAAGATCACAAAAAACAGGTTTTTATTTTCCTGGAATGCGCCATTGCGTTTCTGCTCCCTTGTGCAGATTTGCAGGCTCACACCAATGGGAGCCTGTGATCTGCAGAGGGCGGACTTTAGGCGTGGTGAGCTTCAGCGGTTGGTCGGGACCCATGACCAATCGGAAACCACCATTTTGGAAGCTGGAAATCGCCATTTTGGAAGCCTCACACTGCTCCGATTTGCCCTGGCCCAAGGAGGAGCCTTGCGGAAGGGCTTCAGGCACAGTCTGCATTACTTTGGACTCCAGAAGAAGTGGTAGATAACGGCATGGAGCAATTCCCTCGCTTCGTGCGGAAAGGGCCATATAGTCCAGATGAACAGTGACCAGAGCAGAATAGTGATACTATTACTTCCTTTGATCTGGACATTGTACTCCTGCTGATGCAGCCAAGAATTGCATTGGCTTTTTGGCCAACACATAACACTGTTGACACATGTATTAGCCTGTAGTCTACTAAGACCTGTTATCCTGATTTCGAGGGTCCCTTGGGGGACACCTCAATGTGCTCCACGCGATGGGGAACGGAACTAGCCAGAGCACAAACAATAGCAATGTGAGAGGCAGGGCAACCTAGCGAGATCTTTTAACCCAATTTCTACAGGGTCAGGCCGAGGTGAAAACCAAGCAAAATTGTCTAATAAAACAATTTTATTAAAAATAAAGACTTGCGCACATTCACACTTACACACTCACTCACACAAGACCTAGCAAGAAATAAAAGAGAGGAAATTGGATAGGGGGCTTTGGAGGGTTACAGCTGGGGAATACTGTACCTGGTCCTGACGTTTGGAGGTCCAAGACAGCAGCGTAGAGAGAGATGAGACTCAGCACGTGGAGGGTTGAGGGGATAGCTCGATGGACGGAGTGACAGTCTGTTGGAAGCTGGGAGCGATCTGGGAATGGTCCAAAGAGCAGCCCAAAACTCGGTTCTATTTATGGAGGGAAGGTACCTGGAGGACTAATCCTTTCCCAGGAAGAACAATAGATGGAGGAGCTAGAACAAAAGCTCAAAAATGTCAGTGTTCTTTGCATCATTGAATTTGCCGGGGTTGTCAAAGCCTCAGCTGTATGCAAATCGTCCTCGCTTGATGGGCTGTTAGTCAGATGCATTAATCCTGTCAAGCTGGCTTCTCAGGGCTGAGGACCCTTTTTATATTTCATGTTTTACCTGGCTGGAGGTCTCCTGGGGTAACGTGACTATGAATTTGCTGGCCTGACCGGGTTTTCCCTGCCTTCAGCCATTTGACCGTGCCTGACTATGTGCTTGTTCAGGGGACCTCTCAAGCATGTGGAAATATTTTTAATATTAAATTGTAGATCCCGGGATAGGGTCTGCCTACTGCAGTAACAGACCGCTAGATCCTTTTGATGTTTATTGCTTTCAAACCAGATGTGACACATCCTATATTTGTGCGTTTCATTCTTGCTACCTTTAATTTATCCCTGTTAAAATTTATTTTGTTAGGTTGGGCACAGCTCTCTGACCTTTTTAGGTTATTTTGAAATTTAATCCTATATTAGCTATCTCTCCTACTTTGGTGTTATCTGCTAAGCACTGATAAGCATGATAAGCATGCCTTGTATTCCATCATCCAAGTCATTTATAAAGGTGTTTAACAACGTCACACCCAGGACAGAATGCTGAGGCACCCTACTAAGCACTACTCTCCAGGATGAAGAAACTCTATTGGTGAGTACTGTTCAGGTTTGGTCCACCAACCAATTCCAGATCCACTCAACAGTGGCTAGTGCACTGTTTTGTTTTGGGTTTTTTCCCCTCTAGTCCTCTCTAGTCCATCTTTCAACAGCTTCTATGCCAGAATATCATGTAGGACCTTGTCAAAAGCTTAATTTGGTTTGTCAACATCCTGGTCCACAAGGCAATTGTTGTACACTTTCTGCCTCAAAGGAAGTTGAGAAACAGAGAGTTATTTTTGCCCATGTGTGAGTCTTCCTCCCATCAAACTGTGTCAAGACAAGTTACCATGAGCTTCCTTATTGAACGGCTGTTACAGTACCTACAAGGTATATGTCTAGAGTGGCTAGGTCTGAATGTGGCTCCTCCACAGAATTGAACTTTTGAATTTTAGGTGGCATCCTTGAGTTTGGGACTGGCCTCACCCACCAAGGTACTTCTTGGACAGAGAGCATTATACGGGTGGTTGCTGTTCCACTTGAGTCTCACTTGAGCAACAAAGTTTTGAGTTATGGCCTGTTCCTGTATCCCTGGTTCTTTTTCAATCCTGTCTCCTATCTTGCTTTTTTATCCTTGCTATCTGGTTTGTCTTCCAGAAACCCTCTCACAGCAGGGTTTTCTTAGAGATATGTGCCTCAACAATCAGACTTGCACAGTAATCTTGTGTTTACCTCTGAGCATCGTAAGACAAAGTAGACCATATGTGAGATATGCATTTAACAATCACATGCTATGAGGAACAGGCATCTTTTACCACTTGATGAAGCACTTCTAAATATGTACTAAATGTATCATCTAATTTGATTCTGATTCTTATTCTTTAGTTTTAATTATGGCATTTGCACAGTTCTCAGTTCTTTGCTCTCTTCGCTCATTTGAAGTCAGTGCCCATGGCCAAACGTTATCGCTCTCACACACCTTAAAATAGGGCTGGGCAACTTCTTGGAGCTGCCTGTGGCTCCCCATACCCTTTTTGTGCCCCATGCCAAGATTAAAAAAAAATAAAATTTGCACTTAAAAATGGATAAGTTCCCTACAGTCAATGGGGAAAGGAATTAATTGTATAATTGTCTGTCCATCTGTTTTTGAACAACTAATTCTATATTGTTTCTGAGGTATGTATCACATTAATCAAAGTCAAGTTGAGTACATTTAAGGTTAATTGGATAATTAATATGGGAATTCATTTATTAATAATTAAATTAATCTTTCCTAATGAGCAGTAAATTGTATTTGTTAATAAAAATTGAATATTAAACATAACAGAAGATAAATACAGCAATACTTTCTTTTTATCTATTTTATGCCCCCCTTTAATCCCCCCCCCGCTGTCCACGCCTTCCCTTTAGGCCATGAATACTTACCCAGCCTGAAAAGTAGCCCTTGGCTCTGCAGAACATGTTCACCCCTACATATCATATCTTCAAAAGCAGGTAGCATTATATTCCGTACCAGCTGTGAAAATAAAATTGTATTTTTGTTTTACAATAATACGCAAAGAATAATAATTTTTTAAAAAGCCCTGTGCATGTGTGCATATTTTTTCTGCAAATGAATAAAAAAAAAAAACCCTCCCCCTTATCCAGTCAGTTATTTACCAAGGCCACACTACCGGGAGAACTTTTTCTTACCACTGTTTAAGCTGGGAATTTGGGTTTTCTCATTCCTTCATGTAGGGGAGGGAAAGAAGAAGCAAAGCATTTCAGCTGGTTTTGCAAGCACAGGTTACACCCGATGGGACTCATCCATTTTGGTTTCCTTCTAACTAGGAGAGAGGATTGTGCATGGGGATCCCTTTTCCATTACCTCCAGTCATTCAGTGACTGCTGGATTCTTCCCAACATGACCTCATCTGGAATACTGTGTCCAGTTCTGGGCACCTCAATTCAAGAAGGATATTGACAAGCTGGAACATGTCCAGAGGAGGGCGAGCAAAATGGTGAGGGGTCTGGAACCTCTGCCCTACAAGGAGTGGCTTAGGGAGCAAGGGTATATTTAGTCTGCAGAAGAGAAGGTTAAGAGGGGACATTTTTAAAAATTATTTATTTGTATCCCACCTCTCCATATGGATCGAGGCGGCGAACAACTTATAAATAGCATGTATTTCAAAACATTTCTATACATGCCCCCAACGAGCTGGGTACTCATTTTACCTACCTGTGAAAGGATGGAAGGCTGAGTCAGTCCTGGAGCCCGGCAGGATCGAACTCACAACCTTGTGACTTGCAGTACTGGCATTTAACCACTGCGCCACCAGGGCTCCAGGATAGCCATGTTTAAATATTTGAAGGGATGTCATGTCGAGGAGTGAGCGGGCTTGTTCTCTGGCACTCCAGAGATTAGGACAAGGAGTAATGGATTCAAGCTGCAGGAAAGGAGATTCCAGCTGAACCTCAGGAAGAACTTCCTGATGGTCAGAGCTCTTTGGCCATGGAATCTGCTGCCTCAATGGTGGAGTCTCCTTCTTTGGAGATTTTTAAGCAGAGGCTGGATGGCCATCTGTCAGGAGTGCTTTGATGTGTGTTCCTGCATGGCAGAGGGTTGGATTGGATGGCCCCTGGGGTCTCTTCCAGCTCTAAGATTCTATGAGATGGAGGTTAAGAGGGTGGAGGGGGATAGGAGAGAGAAGCCTGTGATAGAGCGGTTTCGGACTTTTCAATGGCTGGAGGTTCTCCTCTTCCAGTACAGCACATTCACTCTTTAAAATATTTTTTTAAATGTGTGATTTGAAAAAAAAATGCTCAAATCACAGGCAGTAGAAATTTGGCTGAATATCTATTCAAGTTGATTGCTGAAGGGGGAAATACATCAAAAGGAGTGAAAGAATGCAACTTGAGAATGGGGGAAAAATGGGGGAAAAAATGAAAACTTCAGAAGGAGAAGGAAACAATCCACTCCACCCTCTTGCGTCTCTCCTTCTTTGTGTATTCAGCTAACAAAAAATTGCGTCAGCCATTCAGGTCTTTTGAATACAACCTCCTGCAAAAAAAGACCTTAGCTCAAATTGCACCTCATTCAAACTTGGTTTCACAGGAGCCATTTGCAACAAAACAAACATTCCTTACAATGAAGACTTTTCTTATCACAAACTTTTTTGATAACTTTGCCAGTATTGATTACCTTATTTTGTAAACCATCTCCTGAGCTTGGCAGACAGCTGACATGTGAAAAATAATGAATTGGCAGCTTAAAATAGGTGTGGAGCACAAAATGGAGTGAAGGTAGGGGCTAAGCTCTCCTCATTCAGTGCTCTTCATGTGACTGATTTTCCACATTGGAAAAGCTTTAATTAATGATTCATTTCATATAATTCTCTAGACAAGGATGGCTCACATCTGCGTAACAGCTGGGCTAAGGCACTAATTCATTCACTAAGTAGAGGTAAGAAAAGGGAGGGAAAAACACCTCCTGACTGGGAATACATCATCCTTTCACGTCTTGGATAATGTATAGTATTTGGTTGGAAGACAGATGGAGACCCATAACTAAGGACCTAGAAGCCTGAAAGCAACGTCCTCTAGCACTTTAAGCAGGAGTAGTGCTGATAACAGTTGTGTTGCTTACTGTTACAAAATCAATGTAAATTTACTATTGTTTTCAGTGAACTTGCTGCTTGAATACAAACAGTGGAAATTTCTTTCTCACCGTCACTGTGTACAGGGCGGTGTATAACATGAGGGATCCGTTTCAGAATCCTTTGCATTATACAATTTTCATGTATGATATGGAAACACACACATACCCTGCCACTGCTGGTCAGCCTGAGATTGTTGATAATGTCTTCAGCTGGGACCTGGCAGCAGGTGTTTGTGTGTGCCAACCTTGCTCTTTTATTCACAAATGAAAGGGCAGGGTCAGCACACACCTCCTGCTGCTGTGTCCCTGCTGAAGGCACCACCTAGAGAGGTGGTAGAGTCTCCTTCTCTGGATGTCTTCAAGGAGAGGCTAGAGAGCTACCTGCTAGAGATACTCTAGCTGGAAATATTGCATTGAGCAAGAAATTGGATCTCGTGGCCTGCAGGACCCTTTCAACTCTTTAATTCTGTCTTTCTGTGATTTACCAATAGCCTGGGCTCAAGGCCCAGAAAAGTAGGGAGGAAATCCATATATTCAGCCTTCCAAATTCATTCCTTGGTGGCAGGAAGGAGATGAATGCTAACTATCCTGGTATAGGTGGAGTTTTAATATAGGTACCACCAAACGTTTCCCACCAGCCAGTAGGAAAACAGTGAGGGAATTTAAACCTCTGCTTTTCTTCTCTGCAGAAAGGAAACAACCAAAATGAAGCAGCTGAAGCACCACCTTTACTAGCTGAAGTTGCATGAGCTGCTGAAGAAGCCATGCCACCTTTTTTGGCATCTGAAAAAGCTAAGCATATATACTATTGGAAAAGTATACAGGCACATGTACACAGAATCCTTTAGTCTATAGGGAAAATGTTTTTAAAAAGGTGTGCTTTAGGATACCCTTCATGATTGTTCTTCTCCTTCTCCTCCTCCACTTCCTTCTCCTTTGCTGATTAACTTTGAGAGCTTATGTTGATCCACCAGCAGCAGCAGCTGATGTCATATTAAGATTCTGAGAGTGGAGATTAAACCTAGATTATGGCTGAGAGAGCTTTGCTGTGAATTAACAGACAAAAATAGGTTATGATTCCTTCTACCTTCTGTCCAGGGCAGATGCCAAGCTGCAATTTTTGTATGTTTAGGGATAAAGGATACCAATGAAAGATGGAGAGATCTGGAAACAGTGAATTGATGAGCATACGTTGCCTCCCACAGTTGCCCCCCTTGGCCTAAAAGAAGGCTGTCCTGTAAAGTATTATCCACACAAGAGGGTTATGTAGGAACAGCCACTAATTTTCCCATAATGTCCAAGAATGGTGAGAGCCAGCATGGTACAGTGGTTTGAGCACTAGACTACAACCCTGGAGACCAGACTACAATTCTCCACTCAGCCATGGAAACCCACTGGGTGACCTTGGGTACATCACACTACCTGCTTTATACATATTTTTCATGCATACATTTGCTCTGCTGTAGTGATGATAGAAGTCTTATGAACTGATTATCAGTGAACAGTCATACTGAAGTCTGGTTCACTTCAAAAGTTGGTAGGAAAAGATTATTCACACACACAGTTTCACACTGCTTTCTAACATGTGCATAACGAAACAAAAGATTAATAAACCAAGGCAAGCAGCAGAATATTCTTTAACAACTATGTGGCAGGCAGGTACAACAGAACGCTCTCCATCCTGGGAATAGCTGCACCTATTGAATTCGGTGAGTCCAAATTTCAGTGGATATTATTTCCATTTTCACTGGAAGAATTTACTCCAGCTACAAAATTTCTTCCCATTTAGAATGGCAAGAATTTGAGATTTTAAACTGAAAAATGAGAAAAAGCAAAACCAACCCATATTTCTATCTACACAGGTGTCTTCATATAAATCTAGCTCATCCAGATGCTCCTTTCCTCAGGTTTTCTCCATTTTATTAGCCTACTCTTGGGAGGGAAGACACCTTTTTGCTACCTCTAAGTAGAAGAAGCAAATCAGAGCACTATGAACCTATAGAAAATAATACAACATATCCGCAATTAAATGCTGATCTGTTTTCTACTGATCTTAGATCCAGTCCACATACTTAGTTGAAAACAGAACTCGGAAACATTCCTTCTTCTAGGTTTATCCTGGCAATTCCAGCCAGTCCCTCCTGTAACATTAACAAAATAAATAATGGTGCTGTTATTTTTCCCCTTCATCTGTCACTGAAAAATAGGTGATGCATATGTTTTGCTGGATGAAGAATTAGCCCATAAAAGGATGGATTTAGTCTCTAGTGGCATTCAGAGAATCAGAGAATCAGAGAGTTGGAGGAGACCCCAGGGGCCGTCCAGTCCAACCCCCTGCTATGCAGGAATATACATCAAAGCATTCCCAACAGATGGCTATCCAGCCTCTGCCTAAAAATCTCCAAAGGAGGAGACTCCACCCACTCCAAGGCAGCATATTCCACTGCCAGACAGCTCTGACCATCAGGAAGTTCTTCCTGAGGTTCAGGTGCAATCTCCTTTCCTGCAGCTTGAATCCATTGCTCCTTGTCCTAGCCTCTGGAGCAGTGGAAAACAAGCCCGCTCCCTCCTTGACATGACATTTCTTCAAATATTTAAACATCACTATCACATCCCTTCTTAACCTTCTTTTCTGCAGACTAACATACCCAGTTCCTTTAGCCGCTCCTGACAGGGCATGGCTTCCAGACCCTTCACCATTTTGGTTGCCCTCCTCTGGACACGTTCCAACTTGTCGACATCCTTCTTGAATTGAGGTGCCCAGAACTGGACACTGTATTCCAAATGAGGCCTAACCAATGCAGAATAGAGTGGTAAAGTTACTTCCCTTGATCTAGAC
The DNA here is from genome assembly GCA_948474755.1 of Ctenosaura bakeri. Lineage (NCBI taxonomy): Eukaryota > Metazoa > Chordata > Lepidosauria > Squamata > Iguanidae > Ctenosaura > Ctenosaura bakeri. Next base: position 446,168 of record CAOLHI010000645.1, read on the forward strand.
AGTATACTCCTATTGATACAACCAAGAATCATGTTGGCTTTCTTGGCTGCTGCATCAACTGCTGATTCATGTTCAGCTTGTGCTCTACCAAGACTCCTACAGCCCTTTCACACATATTATTATCCAGCCATATGTCCCAAATCCTATATTTGTGCATTCATTTTTTTTCCCTAAGTGCAGGACTTTACATTTCTCTCTGTCGAAATTCATTTTGTTAGCTTTGACCCAGCTCTCCAATCTGTCAAGGTCATTTTGAATTTTGATCCTTTCCTCTGGGGTATTAGCAACCCCTCCCAATTTGGTGTCATCTGCAAATTTGATCAGCATGCCCTCTATTCCTTCACCCAAGTCATTGATGAAGATGTTGAATAGCCCAGGATGGAACCCTGTGGTACCCCACTAGTCACTTCTCTCCAAGATGAAAAGCAGCCATTGGTGAGCACCCTTTGGGTTTGGTTGGTCAGAAGATCTTGAATATATGTTGTCTCCTATTTCTCTCTTTCCTCCTAATGAACTAATTTTTCAGAAATGTGGAGGGTTAGATTCTGTAGGTGAAGCCAAGAAGGAAATTTATCCTCTTTACCCCTTGTCGAGATCACCAAGTTATACTAAGGGCTTTTCTAAGAGGAGTAGGTACAGAGCTTCTCTTATTGTGACAGGCAGACACATTGATCTGCTACCCATTTCTAAGCTGATCATTCACTTGCAGCCGGGAAATTTCTCTCTCTCCAGGATTAAAGTATAGGTCAGGGTCAACTATATACCTGCGTCGTGATAAAGCTGTTGTGTGCACATGAAATGAATAACACCATGCTTCTGGCAAGTGTACCTCGCAAGAAACAAATCCAGTCTTCCTAAGGCAGTCCATCTCCTCAGACCTTTTTGAAAATAGCTCAGTTTTTGAAAAAGCATTGTGCATCTAAAGTCCTTAGAAAACTATTTGTCCTACCTTAAAAACCAGGATTCACTTATACTGTGATGACCATGGCCCAAGGAACTTGGTGACTTACTGAAAAACTTTTCAGTCTCATTTTTAATCATTTATCTGGATTCCATGTGCATCCCTGTTCTGTATCTTTAAAATCCTTATCAAGTTTTTTTTTAAAATTCGAAATAGAAATTTGTATACATTTTCCTTAATGTATGTTGAATTTTCACTTTGAAAACGCTCCATCCTCAAGAGGCTGGATTCTCTGAAATATGGAACCTGGACCATGTAGCAACTGGTGCAGTAAATGAAATTTAATATTTGGTTCAGTGGAGAGAGCAGATGGATGAACAAAGGTCAGAAAAAAATGGTGCATGGCCCAGGAAGCATTGAGTGGCAGCAGCACAGCTGTTTACATGCATGATGAGCAATCTGGAAAGTAGTATTAATAGATGAAGTACAAATCTATTATCTCCATTCCTGTTGTAGTTGCTGTGTACATTCAAATTGCTTCTGACTTACAGCAACCCTAAGGTGAACCTATCATGGGGTTTTCTGAGTCTGAGAATGTGTGATGCGCCCAAGGTCACCCAGTAGCTTTCCATGGCCAAGCAGGAAATTGAAATCCTGGTCTCTTGGGTCATTGTCCAATGCACAAACCACTACACCAGAGCTTTCCAAATTTTTCATGTTGGTGACACACTTTTAGACATGTATCATTTTGCAACACAGTAATTCAGTAAGTAATTCAATAAGTGGAGGCAGCCCCTCCATCTGAGCCTGGACCCCCACTGCTGCTGCCCTCACCAGGATCTTCTTTGGCCCAGGGTGGCAGTAGTGGCAGTGGGAGAGGTAGCCCTTCCACCCAGGCTTGGCCCGCCACAGCAGTGGGAGAGGCAGTCCCTGTACCTTTTATGTTTGTGTGACACACCTACACACTGCAGCTGACACACTAACGTGTCGTGACACACAGTTTGGAAAGCTCTGCACTCTGCATGCTGGCTTTCATCTACGTTTGTACCACCATGTAAAGTTCTGCATTCAAATACTAGAAGAATTGGCCACTAGCAGAAATAAGGTAAAAATGTAGGATATATACACACACAGAATCATAGAGTTAGAAGAGACCACAAGCATCATCTAATCCAACCCCCTGCCATGCAGGAATACACAAAGCACTCCCAACAGATGGCCATCCAGTCTTTGTTTAAAAACTTCCTTCCAAAGAAGGAGAATCCACTGCATTCCATTATAAAACATTGCCCATGTTATAAAGCATAGTTGTACTGGAGGTATACGTATATCAGCCTCTTCAACCACTAGTTATTCTGATTCCCTATGTTTTTAAAAGAGAGCCAGATTGTTTCATTCATTTTTCAGACAGAGACTGTTTCAAAAATGGTATATTCCTCCATAAATTTAATGGAAAGGACTTGAGTTAAAGGAACTGCATTTGCAAGAAAGTGAACCAAACAGATTTATTCAACTCTAGGTGTAAGCTCTAGATTGAGTATGTTCCAGCTTTCAGGAGGAGTCCAGCTAATTCTGAATGTAGGGAGAGCATTTATTTCATTCTTCCCTCACAGTCATAGAATCATAGAATCATAGAATCATAGAATCATAGAAATGTAGAGTTGGAAGAGACCCCAAGGGCCATCCAGTCCAACCCCCTGCCATGCAGTAACACCCTCAAATCAATCCCGACAGATGACCATCAAGCCTCTGCTTAAAAACCTCCAAGGAAGGAGACTCCACTACACTCCAAGGCAGCAGATTCCATTGCTGGACAGCCCTGACTGTCAGGAAGTTCTTCCTGAGGTTCAGGCGGAATCTCCTTTCCTGCAGCTTGAATCCATTGCTCCTTGCCTTGGTCTCTGGAGCAGCAGAAAACAAGCCCCCTCCTTCCTCTACGTGGCATCCCTTCAAATATTTAAACATGGCTATCCTGTCCCCTCTTAACCTTCTCTTCTGCAGACTAAACATACCCAGCTCTCTAAGTCTGTCCTCATAGGGCATGTCTTCCAGGCCTCTCACCATTTTGGTCGCCCTCCTCTGGACTTGCTCCAGCTTGTCAATATCCTTCTTGAATTGGGGTGCCCAGAACTGGACACAGTATTCAAGATGGGGTCTAACCAAAGCAGAGTAGAGTGGTACCAGTACCTCCCTCGATCTAGACACCATACTCCTATTGATGCAGCCAAGAATTGCATTGGCTTTCTTGGCTGCCGCATCACACTGCTGACTCATGTTCAGCTTGTGGTCTATGAAGACTCCTAGATCCCTTTCACATGTACTGCTATCCAGCCACGTGTCCCCCAACCTATATTTCTGTATTCCATTTTTTCTACCTAAGTGTAGGACCTTACATTTCTCTCTGTTGAATTTCATTTTGTTCTCCCTGGCCCAGCTCTCCAATCTATCCAGATCATTTTGAATTTTGATCCTGTCCTCAGGCGTATTAGCAACCCCTCCCAATTTGGTGTCATCTGCAAATTTGATCAGCATGCCCTCTATTCCTTCATCCAAGTCGTTGATAAAAATATTGAACAGCACTGGGCCTAGGACAGAACCCTGTGGCACCCCACTAGTCACTTCTCTCCAGGATGAAAAGCAGCCATTCGTGATCACCCTTTGGGTTCGGTCGGTCAACCAATTACAAATCCAAATAACAGTAGCCCTGTCCAGCCTGCATTTTACTAGCTTCTTTGCAAGAATGTCATGGGGAACTTTGTCAAAGGCCTTACTGAAATCAAGGTATGCTACATCCACAGCATTCCCTTCATCTATCAAGCTAGTAACTCTATCATAAAAAGAGATAAGATTAGTCTGGCATGACTTATTTTTGAGAGATCCATGTTGACTTCTCATGATTACCGCCTTGCTTTCTAAGTGATTAGAAGCTGACTGCTTAATGATCTGCTCCAGGATCTTTCCAGGTACTGATGTCAGGCTGACTGGGCGATAATTATTTGGGTCCTCTTTTTTCCCTTCTTGAAGATGGGGATAACATTTGCTCTCTTCCAGTCTGCTTGAAATTCTCCTGTCCTCCAAGATTTCTCAAAGATAATAGCAAGCAGTTACGAAATGACCTCTGCCAGCTGTTTTAATATCCTAGGATGCAATTCATCTGGCCCTGGAGACTTGAATTCATCCAATGTGGCCGGGTATTCCTGTACCACCTCTCTACCTATTATGTGCCTCATTTCCTCTGCTTCCTCCCCTGCTCCCCAACCGCCAGGTTGAGTGCTTGTATCCTTCTGGGAAAATACGGAGGCAAAGAAGGTGTTAAGTAGCTCTGCCTTTTCTCTCCCCCGTGTGAGTAGTTCGCCATCTTCTCTGCGCAGCGACCCTACTGTCTCCTTCTTTTTCCTTTTGCTGCGGACATATTTAAAAAAACCCTTTTTATTGTTTTTAATGTCTCTGGCCAGCCTAAGTTCGTTCTGTGCTTTAGCCTTTCTGACTTCCTCCCTACATCTCCTGGCTACTTGCTTAAATTCTTCTTTGGTGGTTTCCCCCTTCTTCCATTTCCTATACATGTTTCTCTTAACTCTTAGCTCAGCTGAGAGTTCTTTAGTCAACCATTTTGGTTTCTTCAGATGCCTTCCATTTTTCCTCCTTAATGGCACTGTTTTAGACTGTGCCTTCAGTATCTCCTTTTTAAGGAACTCCCATGCCTCCTGAACTCCTTTCCCTTTCACTATTCCTGACCATGGAATTCTAGCCAGCAGCTCCCTAAGTTTACAGAAGTCCGCTTTTTTAAAATCTAAGATGAGTGTCCGGCTACACTTATCTTCTCCTTCCCACTGAATGCTAAATTCCAACAGGGCATGGTCACTCCCCCCTAAAGATCCAACCACTTCTACCTCATTAACAAGGTCATCCCTGTTGGTCAATTGAAGTTTCACACCATCTGAAGCAAACATTCATCTTACCCACAGAAGAAAGCAAATGCTGGTGGTTGAGTGGAATGGAAAATAGTTGCTTGAGAAAAATAAAGGAATTATAATCTTTTCCTGCCCATGCAATTTGATAAACACACTGGCATATTACTGTAAGCATAAAAAGGATTTCAAGAGAGAGAGAGGGAAAGAGAGGAAGAAAGCAAAACTATGCTTTGCATAACAAATAACTTTTTATGGTATTTTTCAAAACTCCAAACTTTTTCCCATTTGCAGAGCTAATGAATTTTCTTAATACAATAATGGACTTCTTGGCTGAACAGGTGTCACAATAAGTCTCCTTATCTGCTGCAAAAATTGTTCATGCATATTCTTGCTAATTAACAAATAAAAAGGCAAATATCAAAAACTAATTTCAGAATGCCACTGGGCTCAACTCAGGCATTTTGATTTACAAATAATTTCGTCAACTGTTTCCTTTTTTCAATAGCACTTCAATATACTGAGATGAGAATATCAATATGATCAATGTGAAGATCAATGTGATCAGTTTTAATGTGTATTTCCTGTATAGTTATATCAGGACAGGAACTGAAGTTTACAAAAAGAGCCCTGCTGGTCTTTTGGACCAAGAAACCAGACTGCAATAGAGGTGTGTGCATAAATGATTTTAGACATTATTTGTCTGGTGGTTTATCCGACACATTTATGTACCAATTTTTTTTACTGAACCACCCAAGATATTTTACCATTTTATTATTTAATTTTTTCAAAGTCTAGATTGGGCCAGGATCCCCCCGACAGCTTTTTAAGATTCAGCGTAGGTTAAAGGATGGAGAGGAGACTGCCAATTCTGGTGAAACCAGTGGGATCCAGCAGAAGTACACCATTGGATCCTGACTTCAGACACTGAACAAAGATGTGAAGAGCAATCTCTGTGGATGCTTGATGCATCAGTGGAGGATGAGGCTTGTAGATATAGCCCCATGACTCCCTACACATTTTTCAATGAAGTAAAGTCATCATCTTGACCCTTATAAAATTTTTGGAGAAGTTATTGTTTGTGAAAATTAAAAAAAACCCTACTCTCTCAAATACATAAAATATTAGTAAATATTGGAGAGGTGACAGGTCAGGTTGTTACGATGTGACCATATCTGTACAGCACTTTTGTCAAGATGGACATATATATGTTAAAAAATGCAAGCATTTTTGACTCTCTGGCCCAGAGAGCCAAGCGTTAACATGGAAAAAGCTTTTTCTGTTGAATCCTATAGCAGCACCTCTGTTGAACTTCATTATCTACCAGCATCAAGTTTACCTGAGTCTGATGATTAATCAATTGAAGTAATGGATACACCCCAGACAAAGTTCTCTCTCTCATAGCAGGTGGCTTTGCAGTTGGCAAACAATGTGCTACACTCCGGAAATGACAGTGATGAGAAATGTGATTGGCTTAACATTTCTCTAGTATCTTTCCAAAGTGAGTGTCTGCCTGAGTCATTACCATCTTTGCACTGACCCATGTAGTGGGAATTGTGCCTCAGGAAGCCCAGGTGGACATACGTTGTCTGAAGTTCTTTTGATTTAGAGAAATTCTAGTGTCATTCTCATCTTTCTCTACATGAGATGCTTTAAAAAGGATTCCAAATTGAGATCAAACCTTTCTGGGTTGGGATCTACTAAAGCAAGAAATCAAGTTGCCTGACTTCTTCTGGAGGCCCCTTGCCGAAAATTACTGCCTAAACTAGCTGAAATCACACTTTCAGAGCCTCAGAATCTGGGATTTGGAAATTCATTGCTCTTCCTCAAGGTCCTGGTCTGGCTTAAGTAAGTGGGGGGGGAGCAACAAGGGCTGGTAACTGTTATGTCAGCATGCTCCATGACATGGTTAATGATGATGAAAGCTTGTTGATTATGTTATGCTTTCTAATAATGTATGCAGTAAACATGTTGTAGGAGGTAGTCGTAGCTATATGTATGTAATTGTCAATACTTACTGTTATGTTATGATGTCTTGTCTTTGCTGTATGCCAATGTAATAGGGCCTGCTATGTATTAAGCAGGTCTAGTTAATTCTTGCTGTTAAGCTTGTTTAATGGGGTTCTTATACACCTTGATTGATTGCATCCATATTGTATTACATATATGTATTAATGCTTGCATAGAACCCAGAGCATAAGTAGTGCCTTGATATCTATTGTACAAAGGCAGGTAGTTTGATACTGTGCTGTGAAGGATGATGGGATATGAACAACTGGGAAAACCAGGCTGTGTTGTAAAGGATAACAGGATAAGCTGGGAAACTGAAGGCAATAAACAGAACAGTTCCTGGAAGGTGCTTTGATGGGTAGCCATCTATCTAGCATAACACCAGAGATGGCCAGAGGAGAAGTTGTATATCAAAGATCAGGATGCTGGGCTAGGGTATTAAGCCAGGCAGGAAGAAAGGGCAATAAAAAGTAGAGCAGCTAGCAGTGTATGAATGTAATCAACCAAAGCAAACCTGGGCAGGAGCAGGGTGGCTGATGAATTAATGTGACATGCAAATTCCACCAATCAATGTAATGCGCTCTGAATAATTATCAGTTGAATCTATATAAGCTTTACTAGACTGATGATCTTCAGTTTCAGCAACTGAAGTAATGCTTGATATCAGTCTGTACTTTTCCAATAAAGAATGCTTCTGTTCATGTGCGTTTCCACATTCTTGAGTATTCATCCTGGAAAAGAGTTTAGAGCCAACATCACAGTAACACCCAATAGAAGGAATGTAGAGAAGAGACCAAGTCTCAGGGTGTTAAAAAAGACAATTTTATTCTTCCAAGTAGCCCAATACATCTTGACCTAGTAATATTTTAATGACTTTCTTCAGACGATGATATAAGATAAAAGAAAGAAAAGGGACAATACATAATATTTTGATTAGCAAACTGATTAAATGAGGAATAGGCAGAAACACCATTAGATGGATCCATAATTGCTTGGAGCACTGTGCTGAAAAAGTCATCAGCAATGGCTGTGTGTAAAACTGGGTGGTCTCAAGTGGAGTACCTCAGGGTTCTCTCCCATGGCCATTATCAAGCAATAAATAAAAAAAAAACTTGAAGACACAGAACAATAGCAAAAACAACAACAACTATAATTCCAAGGCTACCAGGATGAGTAGGTGAAAGAGAATCTGCAGAATTATTGATAAGAGGGACCTGGCAGAACCTGGCAGAAAGTTTCATGTTCATTAGAAATTGGCTTTGTGATCTCCAAGACAAGTCAAAATTTTGCTCCATCTTTTTATTAACCTGCTGGGGACTCAAAGGCCATTTCTGCACTAGACTGTTATAGTGTTATTTTTCCGCATTCAACATCCTATGGAACCTGGGGTTTGCAGTTTAGAGAGGAGCCTCAAAGGCCCCTCTATAAACTGCAAACCCCAGGATTCCATGGGATCTTAAAAGTGGAATAATAGCACTATAACAGTCTAGTGTGAAAATGGTCTTAGTCCAGTTTAACAAATACTTAATGTACTCTTTTGCATCTTTTTTGTTCTCTTTCTCTCTCTCTCTCTCTTTAAATCACAGTCAGAAGGGGTATTTTGATTTCAAAAAAGGAAGCAAGTTATAGCTTTCCTTCAGCCCTGGGCCCCTACCTCAATTGGGGCCAGGAACATTTGCACTAACTGAACTAGTGACAATGCAGACCTGGGTAGAGGCACATGAAGTTTGCAATGTCCCAACACTTTTGGAACTCCTAGTGAGCCTAAATCCAATCCAAATCCAAAATAGTATTTGCTGGCATATAAACGGGATGTGTCTTATATGCTGGTGCATCTTATATTCTGGCAAATATGGTACTTAGTATTTTTAAATTAATGAATAAAGGTCATGAGGAAAGTACCCAGTCTATTTTTAATTATGATCTATTTTAATTATAATTTTAATTATGACACGTTTTTATCAAATGGTTTTATGTTTTAGTGTATTTTAATTATAATGTGTTTTTAATTGGTATGCTAGTTTTAATTGCATTTAACCTTTGTTGTACCCCACTTCAAGCTTTGAGGAGAGGCGGTTAGCAAAATAATAATAGGAATAGCATGTGTATTTCTATACCACTTATCAGCTAAGTGCTCTCTAAACAGTTTAAAATGTGATAGCTAATTGCCCTCAACAAGCTGGGTACTCATTCTATTGACCTGCGGAAGGATGGAAGGCTGAGTCAACCTGGAGCCCGGCAGGATTGAACTCACAATCTTGTGGCTGCAGTACCAGCATTTAACCACTGCACCACCAGGGCTCTAATAAAATATCATTATTATCATTGTTATTATTATTGTTATTGTTATCATTAGTCATTGGAGGAGGGGGAGGAGTAATTATGGCTTCCCCACCCATTTTCAGATTGCAGCCAATTGTTACAAGTTCCTAGTAATTTTCACCAGATGGCAGTGCACAGTAATGCTCTCCACTGACATTTTCTTGAGACTTTTAAAGAAAAGACTGAGCCAATGCAAAGAGGACAGTTGTTGCAAACCTGTGTCTTGGAGAGATTTCTTCTCCAGTAGTCACAACAGCAGGAGCTTCAAGATGATGAAGTTGGTGTTATGATCTATTTCATAATGCAGCAGATTTAAACAAATAATGAGTCTCATCTTGAAATCTCTACCATGATAAAATCCAATGAAAATAAAGGGTGGGGCAGGCTGTGGGTACTGACAAATGTGGTATCAGGAATAAGGCAAATAGTCTTCACCCCATTGTCCCCATTTGTATCATTTATATAAATGAGAAAAGAAATCTATGTATCTTACTGACATTTTGAAAATTGAAAACCAAAGTGTAAAAATTCTACGGTGTAAATTTCAGTCTAGATGGAGCTGCTCTGCTGTAACAAGCAGATTAACTTGAGTCTGTTCATATGACTTAACTCCAGCTCACACCATGGAATCTGGAGATTGTTTAATTTCACAGATCTCTTTTTTGGTGTGTAGAATAGAACAGAATCTTTATTATGGTCATAGACCAGCACAGGTAAAAAAAGGGTACAGGAAAGGATAAAAGGATAAAAACACTGGTTAAAAACAGGTTAAAGACAGCACTGAAATTCTCCTTCAGGTTTTTTTTTTAATGAATAATGGTTAATGGTTACTCCTGCAATATTTTTAGCTCTTAAGGAAGCTAATGAATAGAAACACACCTCTTTTTTGGTGTGTTTCTATTCATTAGCTTCCATAAGAGCTAAAAATATTGCAGGAGTAACCATTACCCATTATCCATTAAAAAAAAAAAAAGAATCCTGACACAAAGTCTATTTCCTCAATTATAACAAATTTAGTATCTTTAAATTAAAAAGCATTGCTTTTAAATTTTTAAAAAAATTTTAAATTTAAATTTTTTAAAAAAATTCATCTTCTGGTGATACCTTTATTAGGCCAACCCAATTAAAGTTCATCTCACTACTATTTTGTTGTTTGTTTTTGGTTTTCTTTTTTCTGTTTTGGTCATCATTAAGTTGAACTGTTTCTCTAAGGGGTTACCTCCCTATCTGAAAGTAAAGAAGGTTTCCTGGCAGACTAATGACCTTTCTGTACTACACTGTTATATGCTTTTATTCCACTTTCAACCTCCTATGGAATCCTGAGGTTTGCAGCTTAGGAATGGAGGGGCATTTAGAATTATCAGCCAGAAAGCTCTTTGGCCTCAGTAAACTACAAATCCCAGAATTCCACAGTGTCTTGAAAGTGAAATAATAGCACAATAACAAGGTAGTGCAGAAAGGCCCTAAATTGCCCTAGTGGCCAGGAGACTCATATTGGATAGAGGCAAATACAGGGCTTTTCCTCCTTATGCTATAAAATCCTACCCAATAAACTAAGAAAAAACAAAGAAAACAAGACTACAGACGTCACACTAGACTACAGAAAAACACTAAATTACATATAAACAAAGAATGGTTCCCGCCTCTGCTGAAAACAGCGGACAGTAATCTTTAAGTAACAACAAATCATTTACTCATAAGCTACATTTAAGGTATATACCTGTTGCCTGTTAATTATTTTGATAATCTACATTTACACTATGTGATAATAATTACTTAATCTAAGTACATTATTGTTATTAATTATTAATAGTTATTCTAACTTAATTATTAAGAAACATTTGAAAACTTAATAATTATCATTAAGTAATTAATAATTGATTAACAATTAATCATCAGTAACTTGTTCTAGTCTACATTAAAAATTAGTAGTTCTTAAGGTAATAATATTCTATATGGTAAGTAATTCTTTTAATAAAAGCACAGAGAAAGTAAAACTATTTTCCAAGTACTTTTCTTGCAACAGTGAAGAATAACAGATCTAAGATTAACAGAAAAGAATAAAAGAAAAAGCTATCTTTCATCATCAAATATCCTCAATCCTTTCATAACTTTTACGTCTAATACTCATCATCATTGATCATTTTCCTAAGCAATAAACCATAAATCATGGATCATTTTCATCGTCAGATACTTTCTTCTTCTTTTTACTTCATTGCATATTTCACACCCCTCCCCAAAAGACCCCGCCCCGAGGTGTTCTAGAATCTGAAATGAAGAATTCAAACTTTATCTGGTTTATTGCTATTTTTCCCACTCATCCTGTGAGCTTTGCAGAGGAGGGGGGGCACTTCTCATATATGTACACTTCCCAAAATATCTTACAGCAAAATGTAGAAGCTGGGAACACAAGAGCATCACTTTCCTTCCTGAGTGCTCTTTTGCCACCTCTGTCTCCTGAAGAAACCTGGGCAACTTCAAAAGCTAGTGTGATGTCTTTTGAGCCTTTTGGTTGTCTCAATAAAGGGATCACCATAGGATGGATTTGAGATCTTGTTTGTTTTTTGTATGAGGACTGAGAATGGGGAGTCTTGAGCTAAGAACATCATATTTAAACGAAAGCATTTGAAGTCCCAACCTTGCTATAGTTGCAAGTGGAGGTGTCACCAAACATTAGTTCAGAATATGTATCTTGTAAGTTTGCAATTCCCGTGAACAAAATACACCCTGACTTTGATCTAATATGCTTTGATATTTTGTAAGTCAAGACAAATTTCACTGAAAATTAATTTAGATTTTCTATGCTTTTCCTGTATGCACAAGAGGGGTAACTAAGCAGCCAAAACTCTGCCATATTTCCCATGGAAAAAAGAAAAGAAATTATCCACTAGAAAAGACAAATAATATTTACGTACAGAATTAAATCCCTTTCCTTATAAATAGTCAGTTCCCCAAGCCCTGACAGATTTTTTTAATGGGTCTCCATCTGCTGCTGTTCTGACCAAATATATTGGTGATGGTGGTGGGGCGAAGGGAAGGGGCTCTCAAAAATATTTCAAACTCTGGGCAGGCTTCTTTGAGATGATATGGTTCTTCACATAGAACCAAGGCATAATTGTACCTGGCTCTATAAATGTATGCTTTTATAAATTGGCATTTATGTGGTCCAGCAGCCAGTCAAACTACACAACAAGGAAGTTCTGTGGTCCCTGTAACAACCTCGGTGAATAATCTACCTGCAGTTCTTTGGGCCAGCTGAAATTTCTGAATGCTTTTCAAAGGCTGCCTCCTGGAGACTGGGCTCCATATACTAAACAGCATCTATCATCTTGGTCAGATCAAATAACTCAAGGAATAGTCACAGCTGCCACACTGCCTTGAACTTTACAAATGCCCTCCTGGCCACTGCAGAAGCTTGAGCATCCTGGATTGCATCCAGATTGCAAAGCTCTTCAGGGGGCATGTAAACTCATCCAGCACAGGCTGAACCTCTATTCCGTGGTCTCCCTTTCAACTCATCAGGAACTCTGTTTTGTCTCAAGTAAGCTTTAATTTTTTTCAACCTCATCATTATCCACTAGAATAAGGCCATCACAACACGTGCAATGGAAAAGAGCATCTCAATGCCAATATGTACTTTTTTGATACCCACAATCAAAAATTAAAAGACAGAATGTCAGGTTGGCTGTGCTGTCCCTGCCATGTTTATAGTCATACTTTAGAGCTTATGTGCTTTGCTGTGTAAGGGGAGAAGAATGGGAGGAGGTGATGGATAGGAACTTGGGAACCTGGGAATATTTAGGTAACGATCTGCTATAAGAACGGACAGACATGGATGCAAAGTCAAGCTGTTGGCACACTGACTGAGAACATAGGAGGGGTGAACCGTGAGCCTGAGAAAAGAGTTGTTTTGATTTGTTAACAAATGGGATAGAAGTGTGCACTAATTTTGAAATGTTATGGCTTATATAGTACTGCAAATCTGTTAGATTTGGCATTTGCCAAGGTGTGCTGTTCTTTCTTTGAGGTTTTGAATAAAACTTTTGAAACTATTAAGCCTATTTTCTGAACTTGGACTAGATTGTTCTTTGCTGGCCCAGAATACAGGTAAACATAATAGGCATAAGTTACAGTAAGGTATATTTAAGTGGAGCATTAGGAGAAACGTTTTGATAGTACGAACAGGTTGAAAATTGAAGCAGTTATTCAGAGGTTGCGTTCTCTTCTATGCTGAGACTCTTCATTCAAGCAAAGGATAGACAGCCATCTGTTGGAGTTGTTCTAACTCTGAATTTCCTGCATCAAAGGAGGGGGGATTGCTGAAGGTCAGTTTAAAGGTCAGTCTTGTCCTCTATAGTCTGCTCAGTTTTTATCTGTTGTATATAAAAGGAACATGCTACTATTATTGTTCGTCTCTCAACTAAAATGCTTCCCAGGCAGACAGAATGAGTGAAGATGCAATGTTATAACGCATTCAGAATGCCACATGTGTCAGAAGCAATCACTGAAGTTCCTACCTAATTATCATCAATGGAATCCATGTATTGCTTTAGGATATTTCAGCTGATAGGCAGTCAAGTGGCCCTATAGATACACACCGTGCAAACTGCATCACTATACTATTCTCTCCATGCAGTTACTGTAACATTAAATCAACAAGCCTGCCAATCAAAGTGTTCCCTTAGGGAATGCATTGGAGAGATAAGACACTCAAAAACGAAAGCTTTAAATCCACAACAGGGAGGGACACCTTTGTTGTATTGCTGCATATTTGATTCTACTGAGAGCTCACAATTCCTCCATTCAAAAATCCAGTAAAATTTAACAAAAGGAGGAATTGAGATTCAGAGGTTCATCTCATTCAACCAGATTTTTTTTTTTAAAAAAAAGATATATTTCTCTATTCCATTGTAGATTTCAGAGTGGAATAAATGCACTGTCCACGTTTCCCCTGAAACATACCCAACTGCTAATTTGATGCTATTCTATCTCAGAGCCGGGATGCCTCAGTGAATCAACAGCTGGGATGGAGACGCACTTGCACTCATGTCATCCTGTTGGGCTTCCAATAGGCAGCTGGTTGATCACTATGTGAACTGTTGCTGGGTTAGACTGGCCTCTGGTCTTATTGAATTTGGTTCTTATATGCTAATAATTTCCTTTAATATCTCAGGTGAACACTTATTTATGAAGGCCTTGGCAAGTTTTAAGAAGTTTACCCTCTCAATTGCTCTTGAATGGGAGAGGGAGACCAACAAATTCTATCAGCTGCCACCACCCACTAATTCCTCCCACAAATTCAATGACTTAGTGGGAAGTTACTGAGGAGGTGACTTTGCCATTTCTACCTCTGACTTTGCAGAGACTTTTCCTCACCTTCTCAAAGGAGATGAGAATGCTAAACAGTAGGTCCCCTGTATCTGCTGACTCACTTTCCATGGGGTCACTTACCCATGGTCCAAAAAAAAAATCCCTGTGGAGATCTAGGGCCAGCCAGGGCTAGAACAGAGCAGACCTGCCTTCTTCTCCCTCTCTCTGGAGAAGCAGCATCTCTTTTTTATAATTATCACCCCCCTGGCTCCCTCTCCACACTTTATCACAACCTTGCTTTCTGTAAACCCACCACCCTTGTGGAAAATGGGCAAAGTGTCTTAAAGATTAACCCAAAGGAAGATATATCTTATGGTAGCGTGCGGTAAATGGATTAAATTGAATGGAGAGTATTCCACTGAGTCCAGAGGTTATAAAAAGAATGTGTGAGTGTATTTAAAACAGCAAAGAAGGAAGAACTTCACTCCATATACACAGGCAAACATTTCCATATGTTCAAAGGCCTTTGGCTTTCCTTCCACTCATTTACTTATTTTACCAAGTATAGGTCAACTCTTATGGCCTAACTCAACATTAGTTGATCTCTCCTCTGTCTTTCTCTCTGCACTCTTGAGAAGACTACCACTCCTATTCAGACAACCTCTGTCTCTCTGGTTGACTGAAGTTCAGTCTCAACACTCTCCTTCACCCTGGAATCTCACTGAAGGAATTGTTTCTTTAAACCCTGTCCCTGGTATATATGTGTTCTGCTGAATCACCCACACAGCCCCTCTCTCTGGCTAAAGCTGGGTTCTTCAGTTAGAGAGCCAATCAGACCAGATCACCCTCTGGCCATTTCCACACTAGACTGTTATAGCACTATCATTCCACTTTCAACATCCTATGGAATCCTGGGGCTTGCAGTTTAGGGAGGGGCTGGCTTGCCCCTTCCTAAACTGCAAACTCCAGGATTCCATAAGATGTTGAAAGTGGAATGATAGTGCTATAACAGTCTAGTGCAGAAATGGCCTCTGTTGCTAGGCTGTTCTACTAGCCATGCCCCCCAGGGTTTGTCACACTCCCCCGCTTCACCTGCAACACAGATAGTGTAGCACATACTGAGAGAGACATGAGACTGACTTCAGAGCTCCATCAGATAAACAATGAGGTGAGGGAGAGAGTAGCAGTGGAGAATGAATGGTAAGAATGGCAAAGCTTGGTGGCGGTGATGTGACTGCTCTCTCCTGCCCTCCACCCCGCCGTCTGGCCACCTGGCACCTGAAGGACAACCAAGTGGCTCTGGGGTGCGCCATGTAGTTGTTGCCCCTGCCCGGGTGGCAATGATGATGACAATGCCTCTGGATCCCCAAGGGCAAAATGAGCTAGAGAAGGAGGCAGCCATCTCCCACAAGCAGCGGCTCATGGCTAACCATCTTGCCAAGGATAGATGAGCATTCATGAGTAGCTGAAGCACTGGAGAGGAGAGGTGGCAGTGATGGCTGTACTACCAAGTCCCCAGCTGCTGCCACCATTGCCACCTCCTCCTCTTGCTCATCTACCAATATGGTGCTTTGCTGCTTCATCTTTGACTGAGGGATAAGCCAGGGCAAATTACTGAGGCTGTAAGTCAAGTTCCCTTGCGACAGAAAGCAGCCCTTCTTCCCATATCTGCCATACCAGGAGCCACAAACATTTCTGTCTGGGCATCTTTAAGTCCTCCAGGTTGGGAGGTGAGGACGATATTTTGACTACATCTTCACAGTCCAGAAAAATAGTCAGTGCTCACTATTTTTTGCAGTTTTCATTATCCACCAAAAGTCTGGGAATACAGTATGGAGGGGTGGTCATAGTATACACACATGTATGGGCACACACTGAGCAAGGGCATGTGGAGAGAGAGTAGAAAGGAGGGGATTTTTTAAGGAAAGCTTTTATTTTAAGCAAGTAAACATATATTAGCAAAATGTATCTAATACTTGAAGGCAACTTCTTGCAGGCATTACTCAGTAGTAGTCACAAAATTACAAAAACAGTCTCAAATCATATTCAGATAAAAATATAAGTCTAATGTGACAAGCTAACACATTTCTGTTCTACCAACAATACAAGCTATGTTCTTTGTTGTTAGATGCTCCTCAGAATCTGGGTCTCCTTCTCCAGTTGATGGCCACGTCTCCATAGAGATGATGAGGCAGGCAGCATGCTAACAGCATGGATTTCTCAAAAACAAAATAATGTTAGAATAATCTTACCTATTTTTTTTCCCAATAAAGAGTCATACTTATTAAATAAAAGGAAATGCTGTGGATGTAGTATATCTTGATTTCATTCAGGCTTTTGACGAGACCCCCACAATTTTCTTGCATGTACCTTGTGAATTGTTGGTTAGAGACTGGTGTTACAGTTATGTGAATTTGTAATTGGAATTCAGAGAATGCTCACCAATGGTTGCTCTTCATCCTGAACAGAGGTGATCAGTGGGGTGCCTCAGAGTTTTGTCTTGTGCCTAGTGTTGTTTAGCTTATTTGTAAATGCCTTGGATGATGAAAAAAGACATGCTTATCAAATTTGCAGATGATTCAAATTAGGAAGAATAGTTACAAGACACCAGTTTACCATAGTGGTTTGAGTGTTGGGCTGATTCTGAAGACCAGGGTTGGAATCCTTTCTTGGCCATGAAAACACACACTTTCAGCATCAGAACAAGGCAAAGACTAACCTCTCCTGAACAAATCTTGCCAAGAAAACACTGTGATAGATTTGCCTTAGGGTTGCATAAGTCAGAAACTTAAAGACAACTTGAAGATAAACTACTGCAATCAAACTGGTACCAAGAAGCATGTCAACTCTTCATTCAGTTCTGAAGACAAAGAAGTAACTGATCTTTATTCTTGTCTGTCAGTGGACAGACAAAATTATACAGTGCAAAGACTTTCTAAATTAGTGTTGAGGCTTCAAGAAGTTCTAAACTTTCTTCACATACTAAGCTTTCAAATCTTCCTACTCTTAGAATCATAGAATCATAGAGTTGGAAGAGACCCCAGGGGTCATCCAGTCCGACCTCCTGCTATGCAGGACCATACATCAAAGCACTTCCAACAGATGGCCATCCAGCCTCTGCTGAAAAACCTCCAAAGAAGGAGACTCCACCACACTCCATTGAAGCAGCAGATTCCACTGTCAGATAGCTCAGACATCAGGAAGTTCTTCCTGAGGTTTAGGTGGAATCTCTTCTTCTCTACTCTTCTACAGTCTTGAATAGATAAGCCTAGTACAAGTGACTCTTTTGTTCTAACAGATGCTTCAAAAACAACTTGACTCTCCTCTTCTAGTCATCTTACCACTCCTGCTACAAAGACACCAGCATTAAGAAATGGATTTAAACCTCATAAATTTGGATTCACCAGAGCAGAAATGTGTAGGACATGAATTTGTTTGGACTCAGAAACATATTTGAGTCACCTCCTTCAAACACACGATTTATCTGAGAAGGCAACTGATCTCTTTCTAAATTAGTTGTATCAGAACAACCGAGGAACTATAATATCTCTGAGAACGGAGAGAAGAGAATTAGACAAAGTAGCACCATGGTACCTGCAGCTCAAAGCAGTTCAATCTCCCCTAAGCTGCTAACCCATAATTTTGTTTCCCTCTTGTGCTATTAGCAGAGATTTGTCAAGCAGCCTTCTACAGCCAATGCACTAGATGGAAGAGGAGGCAACCTGGATCAGTGTTATCTGCCAATAACCCCTTTTACAAGATGGATAAAGCTGTCAGGACATATCAGATGTCCCCCCTGAATAAAAGAACTTAGAAAAAAAATTAGCTACACAAGCTAATAACAAGCAGTGATCTAAAAAATGAGCCTTTGTCAAAGAGACTTAGAGGGAATGTGGCCTGCAGTTGGGCATGAAGCAAAATGAACAGCTTAATCGCTTGTAAGAGGAATCCAGTTATACTTGTATTTTATTGTCAATGAAGAGTCTTTTTTTTTTTTAAGGGAGAGCATGGAATATTAAATCCAATTATCCTGATGGGCCTGTGTCATGAGGTGTAAAACTCAACCAGTCTGGATAATTGGCATGAAATGAAGCCTCAACTTCTGTGTCGGCTGAGCAACAGCACTAGAAGTGACTGAAAAAATGGTGTCTGCAGAAGCACAAGGATGTGTTGCTGCTTTTATTTATTCTGGATATAGAAGGAAACTATCATGATGAATTAATCAAAAGATCATGTGGTCTTCCTTCTTTGGAGGTTTTTAAGACAAATAGTGGTAAATCTAAGAATACTCAAGTTAGCATGCAAGATGAGAAGTAGAGGCAACCATTCACAAACTGATGCCCTCTGAATATGATGGACTACAACTCCCAGTGTCTTCAGCCAATATAGCCAGAGTATGTGAATCCAGTCACATAGGAACAGGGCAGGCAACTGGGGTGGTGCACCTCTGTGGCAATTTTTTTGGGGGCACTGCAGTTCCTTGTTTGCCCTCCCCCACGTGTCGTAGCCCTGCCCTCCGCACCGCGTAGCCATGCCCTCCATGCCATAGCCCCATCCCAGTGCACTGTAGCTATGCCCCTTGCTGTAGCCACACCCCGCGTGCCATGGCTATGTCCCCCTGCGCCCCCCACGCCTGCCCCCCCTCCACGCACTCCAAGCTCCACTACTGCTATGAACATAACCTAAGTATGTTCATAGGGTCTGGAAGCCATGCCCTATGAAGAACGGATTAGGGAGCTGGGGATGTTTAGTCTGCAGAAGAGAAGGTTAAGGAGGGACATGATAGCCATGTTTAAATATTTGAAGGAATGTCATATTGAGGAGGGAGCAGGCTTGTTTTCCGCTGCTCCAGAGACTAGGGCCCTTTCTGCACCTTCCCTTCTTCTGGCACTGGGGTGCAGGGATCACATGAGCAGCCCTGGTGAGAGTCTCTCATGTCTGGGGTCCTTTGGCTCCGCACGAGCTGCCTGTTTGCTTGAGAGCCCTGCCTCTTCCTTCTGCAGTGCAGCCTGGGACCTTACCACGCTGCGCTGGGGCAGGAAGCATGACCAGCGGGGCTCCAGAGGCTCCACACACCAGATAAGTGCATGTGGGGCCCGGAAGCAATGTGCAATTGCACACCATTTTCGGCTTCTAGCTGAAAATGAAAAGCTGCACGATCAGCGCCTGCCGGCCCCTGGAACATCTCGTGATAGTGAGTGTGTCGTGCAGATCACTCCTCACAGTCACACGATGCTCCAGGCGCCCTTTCGCATGGAAAATACAGTGCAGAAAGGGACTAGGACAAGGAGCAATGGATCCAAGATGCAGGAAAGGAGATTGCACTTGAACCTCAAGAAGAACTTCCTGACGGTCAGAGGTGTCCGGTAATGGAATATGCTGCCTCAGAGTGTGGTGGAGTCTCTTCCTTCTTTGGAGGTTTTTAAGCAGAGGCTGGATGTCCATCTGTTGGGAATGCTTTGATGGCTGTTCCTGTATAGCAGGGGGTTGGACTCAATGGCCTTGGGGTCTCTTCCAACTCTATGATTCTATGATTCTAATTATTTCCTGTAAGGGTATACAGTTTGAGAGAAGACTGACCACCTTAAATCTGCAGTGTCATGGGTCCTATCATTAGTTTGTCTCTGCAGGACAGCATCCAGCTCAACACGCCCTTGTGTCTCAATCACTCTATTGGTAGACACTTCTGTATATGGGCTCAGGTCGGATTTGAGAGCAGACTTCTGGTTTTATTTTGATTGGCTTGTTTGCTGTAAAAATTTCCAGACTTCATTCATGTTACAGTGCATGCAAAAATGCACAATACAGTTTATCAGTCTACAATAATGTAGATCCTTACACTGGGTAACACAGTATGCGGGCGGGGGGAGAATCAGGCATCTTTAGTGGAATCAGTAATAAAGCTCTTTCCCAGAACTACAAAAGAGACCTTGACACAAAAGGCACTTGATTACATGAAAATGTAATGTGAAAATTAGTTAGCAAAAGCTTTTTTAATCATTCAACTTTTAATGTTGTGACTATCAGGTAGGCATAAGATTATTCTGTTTCACATCATGGATCTTAGGTGTAAATTTTCTTTTGATTTCTGGGTTTATTAGGCATTTTTGGATTTCTGTTTCAGATTTTTTGCCTTATACATTCTCTTTTGCTACTGGTATCAGCATCTAATCTCTTCCTCCCCACTTTTCTCTCTTACACACACACACACACACACACACATTATTTTCATCCTTTGCTTTTCTGTGGGCAAACCAAAGGTTCAGCTCAGTGGATTTAAATGTTGACTGCTACACTGATATTTCCCCTTTCATTTGCATGTATAGAGACAAAGAAAAAGAGGGAGACCCCTTTCCTACGAGTGAGTGTGTGTGTGTCAGATGGAGCACGTTTACAGTATGATGTACAGTATGGAGTACAGTATGGAGTACGTTTACAGTATGAAGCATGGAATTCTTCAGATAAATATTTCAGGAAGTTCCTTTTCTGCAGGGACAAATCTGGAAGAATATAATTCTCAGTTGACTCTAGATCACTTGCGGTAGGTAGGGTGAATATTCATCTTTGGGGTTTCTTTCTCTCCCTATGCAAATTTTGTCACCAAACTACATACTTTATGTAAAATATGGAACAAATTTGGCTGGTATCAGCAATCAATACTGGGGTTGATAATTTGGGAGTGAGGAGCCATATTTCAGGGCAGATCACATGTACTGCATGCAAAACTCCTCAGGTTTAGTCTCTGATAGCTGAAGAAAAGGCTGGGACGGGAGAAAGCTGCCTGAAAACTGGGCAGCTACTATCCTTCAGTGTTGACTATAATGGGATAGATTAAAAAATGGCTGCTCCCTTTATTACAGAGTTTTCCAAGCTCTATGCAGTATTTTGAGAAAAAGTATAACCACTACATAAATATGATCACCTACACTATATTTATCTTCACATCAAAGCCCACCATGACACTACCTTTCCATGGTAGTTGAATTGTATGCACCTTTGAGAAAAGACGCTATGCTGACAGTACCACTGCTGCTGAAAGTGTGTCCCATGTCCCACAGGTTTTTGCTGAGGAGGCCAACTAAATGTACCAAACAGGTACAGGGTAGAAGGAGTGCTGGGAGGAGCGTAACATGGACAGAGGATCTCTCAAAAACAACAGTAGTGGTACCGTAGCTAACTAAAGGAGCTCCTCCTGTGCAGAAGGAGACATTGGTAAACCACTCCTGAAGCCTTTTACCTTGAAACACCCAGGATGGGACAATCCAAACTAAAGAGATTGTGCCAAAGAATGAGACTCATGTTGGAAAGCACTCAGCCAGATACTGGGGAAGAGCAGAAGACAAGTATGAGTTGCACTATATTGTATAATACCTATCTGGGCAGTTAATGTTTCAATGTATTCAAAAAGGCCAAGAACCTGAAGCATTGAATGGATTAGCACAAAACCATCAGTGTTGCAGTTTTCTACATAATCCTATATGAAATTTCATGACCCTGAACAGGTCTCTGGTCAGTGTTATCCCAAACACGTTCTCTGGCCAGAATGACCCCGATCATGTTCCCTGGTCATTAATAAGTCCAATTTATGAAAATTGTGTTTCTTGCAGGAAGAGTGGTAGGGTATGGTAACAAACAGTGCAATAAAAGCTGCCCTAGAGGTTGTGGCACCATCAAGAACACACCCAGTCATACAGCATCAACCAAGTCCTTTGCTGCATGTTGAGCTGTTTAGGGAATGAACTACTGTCTGTCATTTGGAGAGGAAGTGGACACAAAAAACCATCAGATGAGTTGTGTCAAAGTCTGGAGATCATTTGTGAAATTTGTTATTCCTCATGTTGATGAATCTTATTTGCCAGGGAAGATTGAAACTCAAGCCCATATTTGCCACTAACACCCTACTGAGTCCAGTGGATGGTTCCTTCATTTCAGGATCTCTCTGCAAGTGCAATGGTGTCTTTTCATTCTTTGGTGAGAAGGTGACCTCAACTGCTAATACATTTTTGCTGGATGGATCTTCACCTCATTTGCCAAGCAAGCAGTACATAGCAAAGAGACAGCATCAAACTTCTGTAGTCTGTCCTGTTGGATCTTTCAGCAGCCTTTGGTACTTTGAACCATCAGGTCTTACTGAATCATCATTCCCAATTATCATTGGGAAAAACAAGGAATGCTCTGTCTTTGTTTAAATCTTTTTTGTGTGATCCTTTCTCTTATGTCTCAATTAGGGGATCTAGGTCAAAAGCTTTCCCTGTAACAGTAGTAGTTAGAATTACTTCATAAATCTATCAGAATTACTTCACTACTACAATTACTTTATAAATCTATTACTAAGATTATTAGGAAGAACTACAGTGGACCATCTGTATACTGGATCTGCAATTTTGAGTAACTGCACGGTGTCGCATCCTATCATGAAATGGTGGCCAACGTGAAATAGGAGGCATTAGGGGCATCTCTGTGCAGGTTGCCACCACTTAATATATGGGAGGTGATCATTCATGTTTGTCACTATTTGTAGGAAGGCCTGGAACCAAATCCACACATATATAGAGGGTCCACTGTATTACCTATTTGAAAAAAGCAGGGGGCATTACTTTCCATGTTGACTTTACGATATATTGATACTGATGTCTTATTAGTCATTCATGAGTTGTATTGCTCTCACCTATATTCCTGTTACAGTTCTGCCCTTGAGAATTCATAAGGTCATACTTATATATCGAAACATCATTTTATGGAGGAAGAAGAAGAAGAGGAAGAAGAATATGAACAAGCAAATATTTACTGCAGTCTTGTAATATTAGAAGTTGCACTGCAAATTTATTGCCTTTGAGTGTTCTCCCTTATCTGTCTGAGACTCCCAAATCTTAATCCCATTAGATGATGTGTATATATGGTAAACAAAGGTTTGTAAGTATATGCATCTGCTTTACATTGAGTTAGAGCCACTGGTCTATTGAACCCAGAATTGTCTCCCCTGATTTTCAGAGTACTAGCTTAGATTTCCTTTCTTTTTCTGAGTATACAATGTTGGAGCAAGACTCTCTATACACCTTGTGTTCTTCCTGCCTGTGGTCCAGGAGGTCAGATAAATAGAATAGGCATCCCATTTAGGGCATTTTGTTCAACCTAGGGGCCCTCCAAATCTATGCCTGGCTTTGCTTTAGAAGTTACATCTTTGCATTGCAGGTAAATCTCTGAAAAGCTAGAGATGAGGCAATCTTTAAAATTTTTGATTGTAGTGTTTTAATTCCCAGCCCATGTTAATCCTTCCCTTGCAAATTTGGCATTGCTGAGGGACAATAAAGAAAGTATAACAGATAGCACGGATGGAAACATGAAACAGCCATTCTTCCAATATCATGCTATCTGATTGCTTTTTTAAAAAAATTAAACTGGTCTTCATGTATCATAAACTGGTCTTCAAGCATCATAATTCTCTCTAGCTACCCTTCTGAGAAATCTGCCATTTCTTGCCTTAGGACACCTTTATGATGTATGACATTTTCATGTAAATGCTCCCACAAAAACAAGGGAGGGAGAAGCAAATCTCTTTCCCCAATGCGAGGACTTCTATCTACCACCCACAAAAATTATATACCTGTCCTCCTGATTTCTTAAGGTTTGTTACTTAGGTTCACCTCCAAGGTACCTGTCATTTTAAAAACATTTTCAGAATCTACTAGGAATCCAGAAGAAATTAGTGTACTCTTTTTTGGAATATCACCCAGTTCTATGATATGCTATATGTATTCCCCTCAGACTTGATTGGCTATGTTCTCTCCAAAGAGGCAACCATGCTTGCAAATTTCTTCTAGTTGTAGCAAGAAAAAGAAAATCAAACTTTTTTGATATGTTCAAGAATCCCTTCCCACATGTCTGCAGTTTGCCAGATTTAATCTGCTAAAAAGATTATATG
The DNA here is from genome assembly GCA_948474755.1 of Ctenosaura bakeri. Taxonomy (NCBI): domain Eukaryota; kingdom Metazoa; phylum Chordata; class Lepidosauria; order Squamata; family Iguanidae; genus Ctenosaura; species Ctenosaura bakeri. The sequence continues at coordinate 470,541 of CAOLHI010000645.1, forward strand.
CTCGTTAATTTAACCAGCCCTGCAAAAAGGAACTGAAAGTACAACTTTTTCTTGTCCTCGAAGTGTAGTCAATAGAAGATATGAACCTTCAGTTTTCCAAATCTTAACTTTGGTTCTGGCTGCAGGTCAAAGGGAACTGGCTCCAAAGCTGAAATGGACCATTTTCTAAATTGAATTCTGGTCTGAACTAAGTCTTCCTGTGAATGCATATCTGTAATACATTACCTTAGGGGAATGTTCTGTGGAAAGTTGAAATTTTGGAGGGTCTTGAAATGGACAAAATAGAAAATCTGTGGAAAACTTAGAATGTTACCCTTTCTTAATATCTTACAAAACTGAAACTGTTAGCTAAACTTGTATTTATGGTGGCTGATCTTATTGCACTGCAAATCCCAGTGTTCTGCAACCTTTGACTGTGCTGGATAGGGCTACCAGAATTGCAGCTGGATGGCCACCTGATTCCCATTCCTGCTCTAGGATAGCAGTGCAGTACTTGGAATTATAATGGTATTTATATTAAAACAAAGAAACAATCCAAGGTCATACTCCTCAAAGGACATCCTGGGTCTTTATTACATTTAAAGTGAAAATTAATGTGATGGTAGTGATGAAAAATGAAAGAAATGAAAGAAAAGTGGGGGCTATTTTTGGTTGTTGTTCTTTTACACCTTTCATTTCAAGCGATAACTTCTCTCTTACGACTGTGGCACTATCTCAGAATATCCTTCTAAGAGAGGTTTGCCACATTTCCAGCAGGCTCTCAAGGGAATTAAGGATACTTCCCTCCATTCTTCATCTTCCTCTGTGATAATCTAACCTGAACAATGATAAAACTTGAAAGCTTTGTTATCACCTTATTCACTTATCTGACCCAGAACTCCGCCAACCATATTAATTTTGTCAGATGCCAGCTCCTGATATGAAATACAGTTCTGGAACTGTGCTTCTTAAATTCTCCTTTCGTTATGCTACTGTTACCCTGTATGTTGGGGGTCCTGGTAGGGGCGCCCAAATAACCAAATAAAAACACAAGATGGGGGAAATTAGATTCAAGCACTCTCTCAAGCTAACGAGAGGCAGGGTAACTTTAGCTGGGATCTTTTACCCTATGTCTACAGCATCAGGTCAGAGAGCGGTCAGACAGTTTAAAGCAACAAATAATATTTTATTGAGAACAAACAACACAAAAGACACGACATACACTAACTAACTAAGAAAGAGAAATGGAGAGTTTTGGGAAAATGGGTAATACGACAACTGTTCATGTAGTCCTGGAGAGAAGTGGAGGTAGAGGGGAGGAAAGCTCAGCGCGGTCTGCTCAGGGGGTGACTTGTTGGACAAACCAACAGCAAGGCGGGATAGCAGTCCTGAGTGTTCTGAGGAAGACTCGGATTTGGGGACTTTTTATAGGGTGGATTTTACCTATAGGCCATGCCATGCTCGGTGAGAACAAAGGAAATTTAGAGCGGGACAAAGGTGTTGGAAAAGGTCAGGTTTTACATGATGAGCTTAGCGCTGGATGACAATAGTATGGCCAGTATGCAAATGGCCCAACATAAAGGAATGGCTTGGCACTTGGCTGGGCGTCTTTGTGTAAAGTCGTGCTGAGCAAGGCGGTTTGCAAGAAGGAGTGGTCCCTAAAGCATCGGAGAGGCATTAAGCTGCCTGCCTGAATGAGGTTTGGAATGTACAACCATTAACGGCCGCGCCTATTACGTGCTTGTCCGGTGGCCCTTGCAAACACGTGGAGTAGGGGGGCAGAGAAAGGTCAAGCAAAGGCCAAATTATTTGATATCAAGAGATATCTAGTGCTCTCACATATCATAACCGTGGTAACACTACCTGTTAGTCTAATCTGAAAAGATCTTCAGTTTGTGTTCTTGGATCACATTATTCTTGTGGAAGTTGTAAAGCGGCAACAGCTACTTTCTCTCAAGCTGAAGAGAAAAGCCATTGGAGGATAGCTGTGCTATACCTCTTTTGGCAGGTGTTTCCAAAGTACACACCACCAAAATAGCTAAACAGCTGTGAAATATTTGACCATTTCTGTTGTTTTGGCTTCTGGACAGGCTTTGCAGTGAGAACAGATGGAAAGCCAACCAACGAGGCACCCACAGAATTAATTTGCATGATAAAAATACACCCTCAGGGCACTCATCTCATAACTGGCAATAGACCATATGTAATAGGGAACATCTGGGGCTATATTTCCTTTTCTGTTCTTCTTTTTCAGTAAAGGAAGCTGTGGGGGGTAGAGACCATATTCTGCCTTCAGAGGGCTCCCAAGATCTAAAAAGGGTAGGATCTGAAAGAAGGTGGCTTTTTAAAAGAAGTTTAACCACAAATATTGTGTTCCAAAACAATATATCTACAGTTCCAAACTGCATGTCAAAGTTGTATTACACTAGCTGACATTTTTAAAAAAGAAATAAGGAAGTATAGTCATCCTCTCACATTTGCTAGTGTTAGGGGAGCAGAAGCCCTACAAAAGTGAAAAAACAAGCACACACCTGTGAGTAGCTACAGGGCCCTGAAACCATATATAACACATATATAAAGTATGATACACTGTTGATAGGTGTGGTTATGCCCCCAAATTGACAGGGTTTCTTCACAAGGCAGAAGTGGCAGTTGGTAGGGCTTGCTGCTGCCTCTGCTGCTGCCCGAAGTCATTTTAAACATTTACGACCCTTGCTTGAGATATGCAGTCTTTTGCAGTCTCCCTCAGTCTCATGAGGCATGCAGAGAGATTGCAAATGCAAGGCAAGACTTATGAGTCACTATTAAAAATGGCACAGGACAGCAGTGGAGGCAGCAGCAAATAATCCACCAATAATCAAATCCGTGAAAGATAAACCTGGTTATGTAGGGCGCCAATCTTACTGTGAATAGCACAGAACTCCAGACTATGGTCAAATTTCATTCAGCAACAAAGCCTGTGTGCTTGCAAGGGAAACTATGACCAAGCTCCTCCTTGCTGGTGTATCCACATTGGTGGCAGAGGAGTATCTAGTGTAAACAGTGCCTAGGGCAAGCGTAGAGGTTGCACTCCTACCTCCGGGACTGCTACCCTCGCCACCGCCTCCTCCTCCTCCTCTGCTAAATCTTCTGGTATGAATTTTCTGTGCCCCCTGGCACTGGCACCCTGGGCACATACCTTACTTGCCCCACCTTAGGCTCCTTCCTTGGAGGTTTTTAAGCAGAGGCTTGATGGCCATCTGTCGGGATTGATTTGAGGGTGTTCCTGCATGGCAGGGGGTTGGACTGGATGGCCTGTGTGGTCTCTTCCAACTCTGAATTTCTATGAGTACTTCTATGAGTACATCTTTGACTGGTGGAGGAGGCAGAGGGGCTGTAGCAGTGTGAAAGTGGCTGCAAGTGCAGCATTGCTGGGAAGGTGGGGACAACGCAGCTAAATTTGTCATACAATCATAGAATCATAGAGTTGGAAGAGACCCCAGGGGCCATCCAGTCCAACCCCCTGCCATGCAGGAACACCCTCAAAGCACTCCCGACAGATGACCATCCAACCTCTGCTTAAAAACCTCCAAAGAAGGAGACTCTACCACACTCTGAGGCAGCATATTCCACTGCCGGACAGCCCTGACCATCAGGAAGTTCTTCCTGAGGTTCAGGTGGAATCTCCTTTCCCGCAGCTTGAATCCATTGCTCCTTGTCCTGGTCTCTGGAACAGCAGAGAACAAGCCCACTCCCTCCTCAACATGACATCCCTTCAAATATTTAAACAGGGTTCTCATATCCCCTCTTAACCTTCTCTTCTGCAGACTAAACATACCCTGCTCCCTGAGCCGTTCTTCATAGGGCTCCATGGCTTCCAGACCCTTCACCATTTTGGTTGCCCTCTTCTGGACATGTTCCAGCTTGTAGATATCCTTCTTGAATTGAGGTGTCCAGAACAGGACACAGTATTCCAAATGAGGCCTAACCAATGCAGAATAGAGTGGTAACATTACTTCCTTTGATCTACACACCATACTCCTATTGATGCAACCAAGAACTGTGTTGGCTTTCTTGCCTGCCTCATCACATTGCTTACTCATGTTCAGCTTGTGATCTACTAAGACTCCTAGATCCCTTTCACACATACTGCTATCCAGCCACGCTGTCCTCTTCAGGAGATAAGCTTCCCTATCGGCTCCCAAGCTGTTCAGAGGCCAGCTTAAGAGACCTCCTTACTAACACTATACCTGTCAGGAAAGTGACTTGCATCACATTAAAGGACTCTCAAGGTAGCCTATGTCACCAGCAGCTTTTTGGGCAATGTCTCCAGTATGTCCTCCTTTAGGCATGCACACCAAACCTTCTAAGGACAGAGCTTGAACTTCAGAATTCACTAGCCAGACTTTAATAATTCACATTTAAAAATTAAAAATTCACATTGCATGAGGTGCATAAAAACATGTTGGCCTTCATCACCCTCTGGCTGCCACTGATTAATGGGTGCTTGTATGGCACAGTAAGTATGAGCAAGAGGCAGTGGGGTCTGAACAACCATATATTTCCACTGGTAGGTTAATCAGAGGAAATATGTGATTTCCCCTTCCTCCGGTTTTAACTCTTTGTTGATTAAACTGATCTGAAAACATATATAATGTTTCCTCCCTTGTCACGCTGTGCTTCTTCTGTTTCTTCATGCTTTGTCTACACCAGGGCTTTCCAAACGGTGTACCGTGACACATCAGTGTGTCGCCTGAAGTGTGTCGCCTGCAATCTTAGAAATGTGTTGTTATTTATAAATCATATATTTTTAAAAATATATGAAAGGTTTTCATGAGATATGTTGTGTCTCCATACATTTTGTTATTACAAATGATGTATGTGTCTGTATCTCTTATAAGGGGTTAGCTTAACCTCTGGTTTGCTAGTAAAACTGAATTACTGTGTAGCGAAATGATGCATGTCTAAGAAAGTGTGTCACCAACATGAAAAGTTTGGAAAGCTCTGGTCTACACATTATTTAAATAAGTAGTTAATTTAGAAAAAAAACCTACAGATAATTACTGGATATCTATTTTATTTGGCAAGAATAGCAGAATGAACCTTAGGGGGAAACTGAATTTTTAAAGAGCCACACTTAGAAAGGAAAGCTAAATTTGGTTTTGACGACAATATGAGGAATGGATTTTTATCTGCATGGCTACCGATACATAAAAACTTCTTTGGAAAATGGGGCAATTTATCCAATGAGGAATTACTTTTGAAGAGAATCTCTCAAGTATTTCTAACTAGCATATATACCAGGCATTGCTTGTTTTTTTCTTCATCTCATAGGTAATATTTGTTAAAAAGATTTGAGGTCTTGTATCTCTCATTCCCCAAACTGCCTTGTCCATTACCTGTAACTTTTCTCCATATTCCCCAATCCAAGCTGTATTCAGAGTTATTAACATATAGAGGTTGGGCTCCTGGGATAATACACTGCCCTCCTCCTTACTGCTAGGCCCCATCTCCATAGCAACTGACCAGGCCCAAGATTTCTCTGGCTGAGAATTCTAAAGGCCCCTTCCTAAACTGCAAACCCCAGGATTCCATAGAATCTTCTTAGGCAGCCAATCATATGAAGTCTTTGCCTGACACAGACAAACTCACAAGCTTTGACTTGTATATATTAGATGATAGTCTTCTATACGCAAGTGTGGGAATTGTGTGGCCTTCCTGGCATTACTGAATTGCAACTCCCAGCCTTCCTCACTACTGGCTATGCAAGTTAGGAAGTGCAGTCCAACAACATCTTGAGGGCCACAAAATTCTCCTCTGACAAAGGATAATTTTAAAATTTTTTTTTTATCTTTTCAGTGGTACCCTATGGCACAATTTTCTGCCTTGGGAGATGTTCTGACTGTTTCTGCTGACCTTCACAACACTCTATCTACGGAGGCTCATTACATCTTAAAGAGCATTCCTTTGAAAGAGAAGTAAATGTATACAAGCAGCAGGTTTCTGTTCCAATTTACCCAAGTATCATTTACTGAAGAGTGAGTACCTTGGAGGTCCTGGAGCAGGAGGGACTTGTCACATAGGTTGCCAAGGGATAGTGCTGCAGAATTGAACTCGTAGAGTTTATTTTTCTTCGTTTTTAAAATCTCTGTTGGAGCTTGTCTATTACTTTAGAGGAAAAATGAAATACTCAGAAAGGAAAGCAGGCTCAAAAATACCTTATAGAATATTCATAAAATATAATTAGAGTAGAAACAACATTAAATAATGATTAATCTAATTTGCATTTACTAGAGAATATTTGAGGTTTTTCCCCTGTTTATCACTCACACAAACATGTACACACATGCACACTCGTTTTCATACACAATCATAGATGGCAGGAGACTTAGGCCCTTTTTGCATGTTACCTGTTTGCGCGACGGGGGAGGGCATCTTGCGCGAGAAGCCTCCTCCGAAACGCTGCTGCTTCCCCGCTCCTTCCTACCGCAGGTCGCTTCCTGTTAGCACGACCGTCGCGCTAGCACCCTGCCCCTTCCTTCCACAGGGCAGTGTGGGAGCTGTAGGCTGTGCTGGAGGAAGGAAGCACGACCCGCCCGGCTCACCGATGCACCACATGGCAGGTAAATGGGCAAGGGCGCCGTGAGCATTGCGCGAGCGCGGGGCATTTTCGGCTTAAAGCTGAAAATCAAAAAATGCACATGCGCCCTGCTTCAGCCTCGTGAGCATTGCACAAGTGGGGGTGCATCGTACAGAGTGACGCTCCCATTTGTGCGACGCTCAAGGTGTGCTTGCGCAACAAAAAACCATGCGAAAAGGGCCTTAGAAGTGTTATAAAGTAAGGTTGAAAACTGTTTTGTAGTCTAATACTTTTATTTTTTAATTGCTTTTCATTTTATCTCATCTTTTCTTTGATACAGGGGTACAGAACCTTCCCTAACCATTAGCTGCTGGCAGGAGTTAAGAAGGGTTGGGATTCAAAACCATATGGAGAGTGATCAGATTTTTAACTCTGCCATACTGTTACATATATGTGTCTCAGTATCATGTGTGTGCAGGATTGGTCTGAAGCAAATGATAGTGTCCGGAAAACCACACATTCTCCAATTTCTGAACTCTTTAGAATTTATCCCAGTTAAAATCAGAAGGAGGCAATACAATTCAGTCCACTTTAGAACTTTATAGGAGGAAGGTCTTGCCAAAATTGTTGTATGGAGCACCATTGTGGGCCTTGGACAATTTAAGTATATTAGAAAGAGCACAGAATAATTTTTTGTGTAGACTGCTGGCAATCCCCACTTCTCCACAATTAGTATTGCTCTGTGTGGAACTAGGTGTAATGCCAATTAAAGCAGAGACTCTTCGATTAGCCTTGCTCTTCTGGCTAAAAATTATTTTTAAGCAGGCATCTTGAGCTTCTTACGTTAACTCTTGAAGAGTCAAGTTCAAATTCATGGATGTATAACATGCAACTGGTTGCCATTAATTTAGAGTTTTCAGTCTCCTTTCTTTTGACTCAAGAGTATGACAGAGCGACGTATTAATTCTCCAAAGACTCAAGGATACTGAGATGCAATCTCAGATGAGTGAAATTAAGTCCTGCCAATCCAACAATTTTTTGGGTTTTTTTCACTCCACTATATCTATCTCTTGCAAAATGTGGGACTTTCCAAATATTAAAATGAAGTTAGCCTTTCTATATGCCAGATTAAATGTGCTTCCATTGGAAGCTCGGATGGGCCGATATAACAGTGTTCCTATGAAGGACAGAGTATGTGGTTGCAAATCTGTCTCAATAGAATATTTAACTCACGTATTACTTGAATGCTCTATTTATAATGGTTTTAGGAATAATTATATTTTTCCTTTACTGAAATCTCTTAAGGGAAGCTCATCTTCTGTGAAGGTCTGTTTTCTGTTAGCTGATGCTGTGAAATGTGTATCTTTTAAGAACATCTAAATTTCTCATTCCAGCCTTACAGTTACATGCTATAAAGTGTAAGAGGAGTATGGAAAATGATTCATCTATTGTAGATTAACTATTACATGTGAACTAATTTATTTGACTTCTCCCTTTACTTTTTCTATATTTCTGTGTAAAAGCTGGCTGCTAAAATACAGTGAACTGAAACTGAACTGAACTGAAAAGCAGAATTCAAAAGTAGTAGAAGGCAAGCCAGGGCCAGAAAAATGCTAAAAGCGTAGAATGAATACCAGTGTGTGCATACTACCATGTTACACATAATACTGAAAGCATTATCATCTGTGAGTGGTTCTACCTGTAGACTTTGTCTGAGTGGGAAAGAAGGACCGAGGAGACCTGTTATATATACATTTTGCAGCATAGATCTCTATTTGGCTCCAGAACAACAGAATCACCTCTTTAAAGAGCCATCTTTGTGAACTATAAAAACTGCATAAGAAGGAAATAGATGGCTGAAATGAAGGCTGATGGTGGCAATATTTCATATTTATATGCCACTTCTGTGAAGATTGTATGAAAAAAGAGCTTTACAGCTAAAGAGGTGGATGCTGTTGTCCTCATACTGAAAGATAGATAGCCTTTCTGTGTGTTTACAGTGCCATAAGTTATTTATAATGTTGCTGACTTCTTGTTAATGGCTTTCCTGAGTTTGCTCACTGCAAAGCTGCATATCTCTTAGAAAGCACTCACATTTCTGGTGAGAGGCAATCCACTGATGGTCGATCATCTAAGGAGGAGATCTTCATGAATGCTTTAAATGGCCATGAGCAGAAGAAGAAAAGTGAACAGAGCTCAAGAGGAGGAAGGAAAGGCATATTCAGGCTGCCAATAAAAACAGTTAAACTAGATGGAATTATCCAGTACAATTAAGAGGCCATGCAGGTGGGGGTCAGTGCTTCTCCTGTCTCTTCTCTCTAGGAGAGAAAATCAGTCAATCAACCAGTAAGCAAGCAAGCCACCAAATGGTGCAAAAAATTTTTTATGCTGGGCTGTTTATGTTGGGCTGTTGTTATTTGACTTTATTTATATACTGCCTTTCCCCCAAGAGTGGGACTTTGGTCTGACCCAGCAGGACTGCTCTTACCTTCCTAGGAAGAATTTTATACAGAAGCTGAGTGGGACATCAGCTCCACCTAGTCTTGTACTGTCTCTATTCCAACTTGCCGTGGCTCTCCAAAAAACCTTTTTCCTATCTTGTCACTCGTAAACTGGAGATTTTGGGGCTGCATCTGAAATTTATTTTTCTATGCAGGGGATAATCCAATAATCCAATTACTGAAACTATTTAATTTTATTTTAGTCCAACTGCAGTCACTTATCTGGTATGTGCCTTTTACTGTACTGTGAAGGCCAGTCACATAGGGATGGGGGTGCACAGAGGGCGGTTCGCCCAGGGCAGCAATGTTTTTGGGGTGTCCTGGTGTTACTTTGATATCATCTAATTCGGCCTTGGCAGGACTGGCTTGCAGTTCCCACACTCCATGTGTTTGCGAGGTCCTCTGGACAAGCACAGACATGAGTGCTGCCACTAATGGTTTTACATTCCAGACTCTATTGAGGCCGAGCTACTCTTTTATGTTGGGCCATCAACGTCCCGGCCACGCTATTGTCTTCAAACACTAATCCAATCATGTTAAACTTGACCTTTCCAAATCCTTTGTCCAGTGCCAAAACTCCTTTTGTTCTCACCTGGCTTGCCATAGCCAAAAGGCACAAACTCTTTTATAAAAACCCCTCACTTTCAAATGGTCTTCGGATCACTTTGGACTGCCATCCCGCCTTGCTGCTGGTTGTCTAAGGGACTCCCCTCAGCTCCCCAGGCTGAGCTTTCTTCCCCGGAACCCCTCTTCTCTCCAGGACTACTAGACAGGTAGTATTGCCTTTCCCAAACAAACCTCCGTTTCTATTTCTCAGCTAGTTAGTTTATGTTTTGTCCTTCATGTTTTTGTCTTTAATAAAGAGTTGTCTGTTATTTGGAAAACCTTGTCTAGCTGCTCTCTGACCCGCCACTGTTTACATTGGGTTTAAAGATCCTTGCAAAGTTACCCTGCCTCTTGCTAGCCAAAAGAGTGGTTCAGCTAATTTTCCCCAATTGGTATTTTAATTGGCAAACTGGGTGCCCCTCCCGGGACCCCCCAAAACACAGGGTAATACTGTCCCATAGTCATGCCCCTGCATGCCCTGGCCATGCCCCCACATGCCCTGGCCATGCCCTCATGCATTGTAGGCACGTCCCTCAAACCGTAGCCCCTCCCTCCCTCCCCACACTCCAAGCTCCGCCACTGGTCAAGGAATTCTGCCTTTGATCCCCTCCTGTTTTGGTGACATTCTGGTCTGCCTTCTCTCATCCCCCCACCTACATTCTCTTGCTGTCTTCTTCCACTGTTGATCTCAAAAGACGGTTGTGCTGCTGCTATGGATGCCCTTCCAGGCCATGGGTGGTCATGGCACCTGCTTACATCTCTTGACATACCATCCAGAAAGATAATGAGGTTTTATTAGACATTCCCCAAAGGTATCTTAAGCAGGAACCATCCCTTTGGTGAGCTGACTGAGGTCTCTGGAGATTATCCACAGTGCCTAACAATCTGTGTCAGCAAAATGTCAGGGAATCATTCTTGCACAGGTCTCATTTCGTGACTGTAGGGAGGAGAGCAATGAGAGACATATATAAAAAAGACATACATTTAAATTAAAGTAAGTAGCATAGTGTAGTGGTTTGAGCATTGGGTTATGACTCTGGAGACCTTCCTCTTGTATGCACTGAAATCCTTAATTATTCCCTTTTAAAGCATTAACCCAAAATTTTCTGAGCAACTTATCCCAATCTTGTGGGGTAAACAGACCTACTCAGCAGTTGATTGAAGAAAAAAGATAACTGAGTGAAGTCAGTTGTCCCATTTTATTTAGAAATATTCTTTACTTTAAAGGTTTCTTCTTTTAAAAAAGCAGAATGCTGTCTTAGGGCCTTCAGATCTTCAGATCTAAACAGCTGCATTTCACAGCAAGGGCGAGATGTCAATCCCTTGGCCCTTCCCATTTATAAGACACTTACTAACAAATAAATGTAAATAATCAGAATCCGGAGCTTAATGGGCAAACCTCTGCTCCCCTTTAATCCAGAGATAATTTTTCAAGCCAGAGATCTCTCTGGCCAGCACTTTCACCACGAAAGCTCTCCGTGGCATACAGCTGATGTGAGGAGCATCTGCCAAGTCAACCTGCCAGAAGTTGAGTCAGAATTCAAATATAAAACTTGATTTAAAACATACAAAATAAAAACTGAAGCATACTACTTTTACGATTACTCTGTCATATGATTAAAATCAGTCAAAGTTGTTACCGCAGTTTCTGGCCCGGACTTGTGGGATACTAGATATCATTTTGATATCAATAATTTGGTGTTCTTTGCCTATTCCTCTCCATGTGCTTGTGAGACCCCTGGACAAGCTCGCATACAGGCACAGCCGCTAATCGCTGAAAGATTCCAAACAAATACAGGCAGGCCAGAAATAACCGTCTCGCCGCTTCAGGAGACCTCAAGGCAAGTACCACATTATGTATGCACGCAACTTACAAAGGACTCCCTGCCCTGAGCAGGCAGCGTGACGAGCCGAATACTCAACTGTCAAGCACTCCACGTTTGCATACTGGCTACTCTATTGACAATTCGGCCTTAACTCAATCATACAAAATACTGAGCTTTCGGAGGCTTTGTCCCCAGCCCGAAACTCATTGTTATCCCCGGGAACGGACTAGCCTACGACCACATTTTCCCCTATAAGAACCTGTGACTTTGAGAGCTTCCTCGGATTACTCTTGGCTTCCATCCCACCTTGCTGCTGCTTCGTTCGGCGAGCCTTCCCTTCAGCTCCACATGCTGAGAACTTCCACTTCGGCAGACTTTCTATTCAGGCTACCCGGGGCTCCAGGACAGGTGTAGTATTTCCCATACAAAACCTCCTCTTAAAATCCCTCTGTCCAACTCCAGCCTTTATTTCTATAGTTCTCTGTGTGAGTGTGTTGCATACACTTGTTTGGCTGTATATTAATAAAAACAACAATTATCATTTACTTCTGTCTGCTCCTTGACTTGGCCTGACCCCGTAGACATTGGGTAAAAGATCTCGCTCCATTGCCCTGCCTCTCGTATTGCTAGCCTGTGCTCTTTTGACTAATTCCCAACTTTGTAATTTGGAGCACACTTAGGTGTCCCTCATGGGACCCCCAGAAATCAGGGTGACAGAGTCCTACCTAAATAAAATGGTCTTAACCTGCCAGTGGAAAGAGAGCAGGGAAGGAGCTAACCCGACCTCTTGTGGGAAGGATTTCTGAAGTGTAGGAGCAGCCACTGAGAGGGCTCTGTCTCATGTGCACACTCAACTGCAGCTGTAAAGGTGGTGGAACTGAGAGAAAGCTCTCCCACAAAGATCCTAGAACTTGGGTTGTCCTGTATAGGGAGATATGGTCTTTTAGCTACTCTGAGCACAAACTGTGTAGGGCTTTAGAAGTTATAACCAGCACCTTGAATTCTGCCTGGAAACAGACTGACAGCCAGTGAAACTGTTTCCAGACTGTCTTTTGAGACAGACAAGTCTCTACAACATCTGTACATGTATACGCTCAAAAATGGAACCATTTTGGCCCAGGTGAGCAAAGGTAGCTAAAGCTTTTTCTGATCAAATCTTATGGCCAAAACTGCTGCTGAAATTATTATCCCCGAGAACGGACTAGCCTACGGCCACATTTTCCCCTATAAGAACCTGTGACTTTGAGAGCTTCCTCGGATTACTCTTGGCTTCCATCCCGCCTTGCTGTTGCTTCGTTCATTATCATTATAGTTTGGTTAAGTTTTTTAACTAAACAGTTGAAATACCAAATGCCCTCCAAACAAGGTTCTGTTTCTCACAGCATGTAGCCCTGAATTTGGCAAACAATGCCAAACAAACAGAACACGACACTGATAGGAAATGTCAACCTGGGGGCAAAGATGATTGACATAACACTTGTGTAATGGGTGCTTTTCTGAGTCATTGCCACCTTTGGCTAATGTGTCTCAGGAAGTCCAGGTGGACAGTCTTTGAAGCAGTTCCTTTGTTTTAGAGAGCTTGCTGATAACATCCTCACTTTCTCTTGCACGAGATGCTTTAATAAGGAATCCAAATTGAAAAGTAATATTCTGGGGTGGGATCTACTGGAACCACACACTTGAGTAGCCTGCCTCCTTCTGGAGGCCTCCCTCACTGCCTAAATTAAGCTTCATTCCTTTTTGCTGGAACTAACTCTTTCAGATCCCCCAGAATTAGCTCATTCTCTTTCTCAAATTCCTGGCTCTAACTGAGAGGACTTTAGTTAGCTTGCACTGCTCTGGCCAGGAATGTCCCTGGCTTCTCACAAGTCCAATGGGTCCAAAGAGAGATAACATCATGTATAGGATAACCCCCACTTGCTCTAAAGAGCGGACTCTGATGTTTACAGTAAGTTATTCAAAGAATTGTCAAGGGTAACAACAGCAGCCTTCTGCAGAAGTTGCCAGAACTGATTTGTATAGCAATCATACGTTTTTTATGCAGGTGATCGGTACAAATTCTAGGGTGCTAAGTTTTTATTTGTTAGTAAAGTATTGCCCAGTTTTCCCAAGCTGGTGCTTTCCCCAGGTTTATTTGACCTTTAGCAATTATTGATTCATTTCCTAGCTCTCTCCATTATATCAACATAGCTGGATTCTCATAACACTCGTCACGCTTATTTCCCTGCTTTTGCTCTCTAGCACCCTTCCCCTTTAGCTGGCATATATAGTGATTCTCCCATATGTACCTTTGCAGGGTGCTACTCATACACGACAGCAAGCATAGTATTAGCATGATATAGATGATGTGCAATACTTATATATGGCACCAGGTCCCCCTTGTACATGGCTACTATTGTAAAAGGGCAACATTGCAATCTGTCAGGTAACTTGTCAATCTCTTAAATCTCAGGGGGTATTTTCCCTGCACATTGCAGCTCCCCAAAACAGTCCCCTTTCTCTGGTGTGTGTATGTGTGTGTGCGTGTGCGCGTGTGCATATTTATGTATGTATTAGGGAAAGTGTTATACTGTCCTTACTTTTGAACTGTTTTCTCACTTTACTCTCATCAACCCATACAGTTTCAACCTGGTTTTAATTCCAAGCTCCCACAACTTTGCATGTTTGTTATTCTGTATATACCTTTGCTATATGTGATGGTCTGCCAAAATATTAGGCTTAAATACCCTAACAGCACCAGATCTCATCTGATCTTAGAAGCTAAATGGGGTCAACCCTGGTTAGTACTTGGATGGGAGCCTATATTTCATAGGGAGGAACTGGCAAAACCAGTGTGAGTATTCCTTACCTACAGGCTACATGAAGGTACATGTTGCGCGCGTGCAGGCGCACACACACACACACACACACACACACAGAGACAGCATAAAATCTGCTATTCTCTAAAGCAACTATTATGTATTTCCTGATTGTTGTACAGGCTTCCCCCACTTATCTGACACGTTAGGGACTGGAGCACTGTCAGAAAAAGGAATGAGTTGAAAAACAGAACACATTCCGGGGTTTAATGGCGGACCGAGCGGTTGGGTAAAGGCTAACTGCCGATGCCCAACCACCCAGCGCGGGGTAACCGGCTTTGAAGAACATCGTTTGACGCCGGTCAGATACTCCCCCGGTAAAGGGAGTTCGGAGGGACCCGTAGGGGGCTCGAATAACTTGTCGTCAGATAGATATAGGGGGTATAATTCCCCTATATCGGAAGATCGAGGACGGGTAGGAGTCGAAGGGAATCCACAGCCATGCTGGGCAACCGCTGCTGCAGCGGCAAAGGAACGCCAAACCTTTTAATGAATGAATTTGTAAGTGGACAAATAAGTTTGAAGCCTTACCTTTGGGAGACGTGAGGAGATCTCAACAGTTAAGACCTTGCCAAGGGGAGCTTAAGTGGTCTGGATTGGGGATGTACAAATGGACTAAGATAATTAAATTTCAGATAGCTTTAAAGGACAATAATTTAATTTGAGACGACAGTATAAGAAGATTTGGTGTTTTCGATATTCTGACTGACTGCTGTATTTAAATAGAACTGGGAGAGACCGCAGAGGAAAGGATTTGAGATTTTCAAGAGGGAAACTTTGCCAGTAGGGGCTTTATGTGGTCGGAGAAAGAGGCAAGACGAAGAGCTGTTTGTTGGAGATAATGGAGGAAAGCTGGAAGTGACGGAGGGAGGTGGAAAGAGGTGAATGGGATTGAGACTTTGAGCGGCTTTGAGAAAGGAGCGGAGAGGACCGGACGCTGGAAAGTCGGAGATAGAGGCGAACGGACTGTGATTTTTGAGAGGATTTAAGAGAGGATCAGAGAGGAGTGGATGCTGGAAAGTCGGAGGTGGATAGAGGCAAATGAACTGAGTTTTTGAGTGACTTTGAGAGAGGAGCGGAGAAGAGTGGACGCTGGAAAGTCGGAGGTGGAAAGAGACGAACGGACTGAGATTTTGAGCGGCTTCGAGAGAAGATCGGAGAGGAGTGGACGCTGGAAAGTCGGAGGTGGAAAGAGGTGAACGGACTGAGATTCTGAACAGCTTTGGGAGAGGACTTTGAGTGGCGTGAAAGCAGGAAAGTCGGAAGTGGAAGGAACTGAAGGGACTGAGGTTTTTTTTTCCTTTTTTTGAACAATTTTGGGAGAAGACTGGTGAGGACTGAAGAGAAGATGAAATTTTTTGATTATTAAGTATGCTGACAATTAAGAAATCTGCATATTAATATAGAACTGTTACTATATTATTATATTACTATTTAATATAGAAGATTTATTATTTAAGATCGGGCTGGGGGGAGATAACTGTAATAATGGTGGAATAATTGTCAAATATAAAAAATATATAAGATATATAAATAGAACTGTGGGAGAGCAATTTAATGTCCTTGAGACTGGAGATGTAGGGTTAGCAGCTGAGTTTAAGAAGCTGACCTTGAATGAAGATAAACAAAACTTGTTACTAGGTAACATAAGAACTTTCTTTTTTGTTTTACTATTTTTTTTCTACTTTCTTGATTGCTCAGCTGTTCTCTACTATGCAGACATTTGGAGCTAGGACAAACTGTTAAAGGGCTCCCTCTGGTGGTAAATTTTATTAATTTAATTACTGTGTAGTAGGCCAAGATATATATACTGTTAGTATTATATTGGTAACTGAAATTGATATATTGGAATATACTGATATATATACTGATATATTGATTAAGGATAAAATCTGTAATTTAAGATAAATATCTCTTGTCTGTTTAAAGTAGGAACTGGATATAATTTTGGACTGAATTCATTTATATTTAGGAAGGTTTTTTGATTAGTTATCAAAGATTATCAATTGAAACATCTCAACTATTGGGAAGGGGTTATTCTAAATCTGACTCAAAGTATTGTGTTAATGATTTAAATTAATTTTGATTTGGAATTTAGTAGAACTAGTTAATGTGATTAGAATTATTTAGGATTGGTTTGTGCTAGTTGAATTACTATATTGTAAAATATTAAATAGTGGATATAAGCTGATATAAGATGGCCACAAGAAAAAAAACTACTCAATCACAGTTGACATTGGAGAGACGACCTTCACTGGAACAGTCTTCACAGATGGGGGGAATTGAAAAAATACTAGAAGAATTGAGAGACTTTAAGAAAGAAATAAGACAGGATACTAGGGCTGAAATCAAAATGGATATAAAAAGAGAGATGGAAGGAATGAATAAAAGAATGGAGAAGATGAATAAAGAAATAAAGTCGATACAGACGGAAGTTAGACAAAATGAAGACAGAATCAATCAGGTAGAATCAGGCAAGAAGGAAATGAAAGAAGGCCTAAAAAGGCAAGAGAAAGACATTGAGATCCAGGAAATGAGATACAGAGACAGATGCCTTAAGGTGCGGGGTTTGAAGGAAAGATCTGGAGAGAGCATTTATGAACGTCTTATTCCAGAACTGGCTGCGTATATGGAAATTTCAGAAGAGGCTATGGAACAAGAAATTGATAAAATGTTCCGGATAAGTTCAAAGATGGCGAGAGACAAGAACTGGCCGAGAGACATCTTAATTTGTTTCACGAGAACGAGGATGAAAGAGAGGATTATACAAAGAAATTACGAAGAAAAGTTCGTTGTGGAAGGAGCGGAATTGAAAATATTTAAAGATATTCCCTTTCAAATTCTGAAAAGAAGACAGGAATACAGGAATTTAACGACTTGGCTACAAAAGAAAAATATCAGATATAAATGGGAAAGGACGGAAGGCTTGTCCTTCACGTTTAATTATAAAAGATTTAAGTGTACGACACCTGAACAGGCAAATGAAGTACTTGAAGAGATCAGAGACTTTAAAAAGGGACAAGAGCAAGTAAGAAAACAAGGAAGAGCGGAAGAAGAAACAGTAGATACGGAGGAGCAAGTAGAAGAACTTGAGTTAGAACAACAAAGTCTGGAGAGTGCGGATAAGTTAGCAGAAGAAGACTGAAAAGATGGCCCTGAAGTGCATTTCTTGGAATGTAAAAGGCCTTAATTCTAACTACAAATTGAGACAAGTTTATCACTATTTAGAAAAAGAGAAAGCTGATATTATCTGCCTCCAGGAGACAAAGATCAAAGACAGTGACGTTAAATATTTAAAAAATCCTAAATTGGGCAAATGTTATGTTTCTGCCTTTGAGAAAAAGAAAAGAGGGGTGGCAATTTATGTTAACACAAAATACCCCACACAAGAAGCATTTTGCGACAAAGAAGGACATTATCTAGGGGTGCAAGTTCAATTATTGGAGCATAAGATGATAATAGTTGGCGTATATGCCCCCTTGGATAATAAAAGCAAATTTTACGAAAAAATTGCAGAAGAAATCCATAAGTACCTTGTTGATAAAGATCAGGAAGGTGTTCTGGTGATGGGAGATATGAATGGAGTCTGGGATCCGAGAATAGATAGAACTACGAACTTAAAAGGAAAAAAGAAACAAGGGAAATTACCGAAATCCTTTTTCAAATTGACAGAAGATCTTTCCCTTTTGGATGTATGGAGAAATCGGTATAAGACAGGTGGATTCACATTTTACTCAGACAGTCACCAAACTATGTCACGAATAGATATGTTTTCTGATATCGAAAGAGATGCATTCTTTGGTCAAGAATATGGAAATTTTGCCGAGAGTTATCTCGGATCATAATCCTATTCAACTAGAATTAAAAATAAAAAAGAAAAGTAAATATTCAAATTGGCGAATTAATGAATTTTTGTTAAGAAACACTGAATATTTACAAAAAGCAAAAGAAGAACTGAGATTATATTTCCGGGAGAATGACAAAGATGGAATCTCTGCAAAGACCGTCTGGGATGCTGGAAAAGCAGTTATGCGGGGATTAATGATAAAATGGAATACAGAGTGGAGGAAGAAGAGAGAGGAGAAAAGAAAGAATCTGGAATTGAAGCTTAAACAGAAAGAAGCAGAATTAAGGAGAGATCCGGAGAATAAAAAACTGAGGAGGATGATCAGAAAAGTTCAAGTTGAATTACAGGAGGAGAATCTGGTGGAGATAGAGAAGAAGCTTAGGATACTGAAACAACAACAGTTTGAAAGTGCCAATAAGCCTGGGAAGTGGTTGTCTTATAGGCTGAGGAAAAGAAGAGAGAGAAATTTAATTTTACAAGTAAGAAAAGGCAAGGAGATTTACTCAGATCAAAAGACAATAATGGATACTTTTAGAAAATACTACAGGAAACTCTATCAAAAAAAGATGAAGAGTAATATGTCGAAAGAATGAAGAATATTTAGATAAACAAGATTTGATAGAGTTAACGGAAGATCAAAAAAATTCTTTGAATGCGGACATAACGTGTATGGAAGTCCTCAATGCAATAAAGAAAATAAAAGTGGGCAAAGCTCCAGGCCCAGATGGGTTCACTGGATTATATTACAAGGAGCTACATGAAGAATTGAGAGAGCCCATGCGAAAAATGTTTAATGAAATGATGATTAATGGGAAACCAGACTCTTGGAATGAGACAAATATAACATTGATTTTAAAAGAAGGAAAAGACCCACTAGACCCAAGCAATTATCGGCCTATTTCATTACTTAATATAGATTACAAAATCTTTACAAGTATAATCGCAGAAAGACTGAAATCGATCTTGCAAGCTCTGATACATGAAGATCAAAATGGTTTTTTACCAAAGAGGTACATCAGAGATAATATCAGAGTGGTAATTAACATGTTAGAATACTATGAGAAACATAACGGAAAAAAAAGTATGATGATCTTCGTAGACGCGGAAAAGGCGTTTGATAACGTGACTCATGAATTTCTATTTATGTTACTAAAGAAAATGAACTGTGGGCAGAAGTTTACCACGTGGATTAGACAAATATATACGAATTGTAAGGCCCAACTGTTGATAAATGGCGATAAGACAGATCCTTTTGAGATTAAAAAAGGGACACGTCAAGGATGTCCACTCTCTCCTCTTTTATTTATAATGGCTTTAGAGGTTCTTCTAAGAAAAATAAGATCGGAAAAGATAATAAAAGGCGTCAAAATAAAGGGAAGCGAATATAAACTCTTGGCGTATGCAGATGATTTAGTGATTTTTTTAGAACCTGAAACTGGTTTAAAAAAATTATTAGAAGTCTGTAATGAATTCGGAGAATTAGCTGGATTTAAAATTAACAGAGAGAAGACGAAGATGTTAACTAAAAATATGCGAAAGGAAGAAATCAAGACTTTAGAACAACAGTCTGGCTTTAAGGAAGAGAAGAAGATTACGTATTTGGGAATAGTCATTACTAAACAGAACAATGGGCTATTTGAAAATAATTACTCAGTAAAATGGAGAGAGATAAAAAAGGATTTGCAAAATTGGTCAAGTTTAAATATATCACTTTTGGGCAGGATTTCAACAGTCAAAATGATGGTTCTGCCTAAGATGAACTATCTATTTCAGAATATTCCTATCATTATAAATAAAAGATGCTTTCAGGATTGGAAGAAGGATCTATCACAGTTCATATGGGCTGGGAAAAAGCCTAGAATTAAGTGGAAGATATTGATTGATAAGAAAGAAAGAGGAGGCTGCAATGTACCAGATTTGAAATTATATTTCCTGGCTAATGGAATGTCGTGGTTGAAAGATTGGATTGAGTTGAAAAACGAGAGAATACTGAATGTTGAGGGCGCAGATTTGCGTTTCGGATGGCATGCCTACCTCTGGTACAATAAGACGAAAGTGGACAAAGATTTCCTGAATCACTATGTCAGAAGACCCTTATTTGAGATCTGGAGGACCTGGAAACGAAAATTATACTCGAGATTACCGTTATGGGTCTCTCCGCAAGAGGCGCTGATGAAGGGGAAGGACTTGACAGGTAGATGGCTTACTTATAAAGATTTAACTGTGAAGGATCCGATTGTTGGACTACGAATTAAAACAAGAGAGGAGTTAGCGGAAGAAGGGAAGGAATGTCAATGGTTTCTCCATCTGCAGTTAAAAGAAAGATTTAAAATGGACATTAAATTAGAAGGAATTGAAGCAAATACTCACCTTACTGATTGGGAAAAAATAATTTTGAAAAAAAAGAACATTTAACATCTCATTTTTATAAATTTTTATTAGACAGAGAAGTTGAAACAGAGATAATTAAGGAGACTATGATAAGCTGGGCTCAAAATATTGGTCATCAAATTGAATTGGCGTATTGGGAAAAAAGTTGGATAAACACACAGAAGTTTACATGTGCACAAAATCTCAAAGAAAATCATCTAAAAATGCTGCATAGATGGTATTTAGACCCTGTGAAGCTGGGAAATATATATAAGTTGAAAGACAAGAATTGTTGGAAGTGTAAGCAGGAAAATGGGACTTTTTTTCATATGTGGTGGCAATGCCCTAAAGCAAAAAATTACTTGAAAAAAGTACATAAAATGATGATGGACACACTACAGATAGAAATCCCAATTACGCCTGAAATCTTTTTACTCAACATGCTGCACCAAGTAGGTAAAAAGTACAAAAATCATGAGGCAATAATTTTATATATGATTACTGCGGCCAGAATACTGTATGCTAAATATTGGAAAACTCAGGAAACACCATCTGTAGAAGAATGGGCACAGAAGGTTCTGGAATATGTCATACTTGATGACCTCACTCGTAGATTAAGAGGAGAAAAGAGCGGAGAGAAAGCTAATGATTTGAGGTCGATAAAAAACATTTTGGAAAAGATCTATCAGAGTAAAGAATAATAAATAGACGGTTTGAAATAATATAATGTTAAGATAAGAGGGAAGAATACGGTTACACTAATCTAACTAAAGGTAGAGGCAATGGTGGTATTTGATTTTATTTTTGTGTGCATTTTATTAGGGATAACAATATAGAAATAAAATCGATAAAAGTTGATCTAACAAGGGGAGGGAGGAAGGATAGGATTGTGATAAATATTAGGATATGTATATACAAGTTAAGCGTTCTTTTTAGTATAAAAATCTGAAAAATTTATAGACTTATGATCTTGTTTTCGAAATGTATTAATTTATTTTTTTATAAATAAATAAATGAAAAAAAGAAAAGAAAAACAGAACACAGTACTGTACTGTAGGGAGCATGAAGGACTTATAGAGGCTCACTTAGAACTGACTGCATGTGCTCTGCTTGCAAAGTCTCACAGCCCGCTTAGTGCCTTTTATCACCTGTCAGCTTGCTTTGCAAGCAGTGCATGTGTGCATGAGAGTGATTTCAAGTGGGGCAAAAAGAAATGATGAAAGGGTGGAACCCCCACTGAATTAATGGAAATTGTCCTTAATTTGGAATTATCAAAAGAGCATAACAGTGCATCGAAAGGTGGGGGCTTCCTGTATGTTCAATACAGTTTCCCTTTTAAAGAATTCTGTGTGAATGTGAGTGTTTGAGCCCAATTTGTGCTCTCCCTGCCATGTTTATAGCCATACATTAATGCTCAGATGCTTTGCTGTATAGTAAGGAAGGATGGGATGAGGTGATGGATAGTAAGGTGGGAACTAGGAATGTCTGGGTAATGATCTGTGATAAGAACAAACAGACCAGCTGCAAGGTCACATTGTTGGCAGGTTTAGAGAGAACATGGGAGGAAGGGATGGTGAGCCGAGGAAAAGTGTTGTAAGTTATTAGCAAGTGTGTGCTAGTTTCATCGTAAAATCAATTTCAACTTTATTCTAATCTCACCTGTCCCACAACCAGGATCACTGTGCATATATATCTAAGGATCCAACTTTATACTTCATATATCTCAGGACGTGAATTATAACTCACAGAAATCTCATGCTAAAATGAACCAGTTAGTTTGAAAGTGCCATAAACCTCATTTTTGTTATGCTGGAACAGAGTAACATGGCAACTCTTTTGAAAATATAACAGTATTCCAGCTCATGTATAGGTTCTGATAGTCAAGATTTGGTAGATTTGCATAAAAATGTAAAGCAAGGAAAATTCTAACCCATCCTTATCCCCAGTATGTGTTGTGGCCAGTAGCAGACTTCCTCTACTCCAAGACTGAATAGCTGTGGCTCTCCACATATTCTGAAACTTCAGCTTCCACGGTCTCTCTCACCCTTGGTTATACTGGCTAGGGCTGACAGGCATTTTAGGTGAAAAAATATTTGTAGTGCCTTTGTGGACTATCCCTGTTTTATTCCAGTGAGGAGGTTTGTTCTGTTGCATGCATGGTCTAACTCACAAGTAAGATAAAAGCGTACATGGACACAGGATGTTTCAGATCTTCAGCTCATGGTTTTGCTATTGGGCTTTCAGATGTCTGAACAGGCCACTGTTGTGCATTTCTTGATAAACAAGGGTCTCTGAATACACCTAAACCCAAAGTATTTTCCTTAGACATTGCTATTTCTTTAATACCCTATTTAGGAAACTGTATATAGCAGATAGATTTAAGCCTGTTGCAAAGCACTGTGGTGCGTGACCAATAATCTTACACATCAGCTTGTCATGAAGGCTTCCTCTAAGCAGGATTAAAAGTTGTTCATTCAAAATGTCAATGCACATTTTCTTCCCCAGGGCTTATCAGCATCCACCAAAACATGTTGTTATTAACTGTCATAATGGAGAGAGTGTTATGAGGGAAAGAAAAAGGATCCCTGTTCCTCAGAGCCTCATGCATAAGTATTACAGACCATTCTAAGAGTGCCAGGTTTGGGAAAATTCCACTGAATTTTTTCATTAGGAAAGCAGGGTGAGGGGAAATGCTGAGATACGACAAGAGGGCATGGAAACTGTTTCATACCATGGGTCCTGGGCCCATCTAGTTCAATATTGTCACTAGGATGGGCAACTTTTGACCCTCAAGATGTTGCTGGATTGCACCCTTCATCAGCATAGCCAAGGATGACAAATGGCTGACACCACCTCTCCAAGGTTTCAGAGAACAGTCTTTCCAAGTCCTCCGCAGAGATACCAGGCACTGAGCCTGAGACTTCTTGCCTATAAGCCAAATATTGCACCAATGAGCTATATTTCCCTAAAAGAAAAACATATATATATATATTCATGGTTCTAAACCAGGGGAAGCTGCAGAGTGGTAGACACTAATTTCTGGGACCCACCCCAAATAACACCAACCCCATAAAATAGCAAGTAAGTGAACATCGATAGATAGAATTTTTACCAAAACAAGATGAAGGAAAAATATTGTCATCCTAGATGCATCTAGAAACAGAAATATCTCTGCCCCCTTCCCCCCCAAAATGTATAGGAACATTTGGTTGGTTCTGAGATATCAAAAAAACTGAAATGAAAAAAAAACAATTAAAATTAAAGTCTTATCTAAAATAGGATTTAGGAAGGTGTCTTATAGTAATAGAATCTTTCATCTTACTCAATAATGTCTCCTTTGATTGGCACTGGCTCCTTAGGGTTTCAGACAAATATCTCGGCGTTCTTAGGCCTTTTGAGGTCAGACACATGATTACTTGTGGTATTGAGAAATAGAAAATGAAGTTAGTTTTTACTGTAGTGGATTTGGTGGCGGTGGGGTTTTGTGGGGATAACATAGAGCTTGGGAAAGCCATCATGGAATAGTTCAAGATTACCCTATGGCCATTTCTGCACTAGAGTGTTATAGCACTATGATTCCATTTTCAACATCCTATGGAATCCTGGGGTTTGCAGTTTGCCGACTGGCCCCTCCCGAAACTGCAAACCCCAGGATTCCATAGGATGTTGAAAGTGGGATCATAGCACTATAATAGTCTAGTGCGGAAGCGACCTATGACTCTGGAGATCAAAAGGAGGCAAGGGAAGAACCCCTCTAACAGAACTTGCCAAGAAAACCCCATGATAGGTTCATCTTAGGGGTGCCATATATTGGAAATGCAACAACAACATTGACCTGATTTTTGTTGCAAAGTAATGTGTTAACAGCATGTAACCTAATGTGTTACACTCAAAACAACTGTAATACTAATGAGAATGAGCCACATGTCAAAGGGTGCTAAAAGCTAAGGCAACAAATCTTTTTAAGAGTAAAATTCCAAGCTCTGGCCCTATAGTATCTTAATGTGTCCTTAATTTGCAGGGAAATCCAATCTGAGTCCTTTTTCAATTCAGATAAATCCCAAATTCAGACTGAATTTGACTGAAGCAGATTTGAGACATGCGTGAATCAAAAGAAGATTGGAACTGA
Organism: Ctenosaura bakeri; assembly: GCA_948474755.1. Classification (NCBI taxonomy): domain Eukaryota; kingdom Metazoa; phylum Chordata; class Lepidosauria; order Squamata; family Iguanidae; genus Ctenosaura; species Ctenosaura bakeri. The sequence goes on from CAOLHI010000645.1 coordinate 495,216, forward strand.
ATCCGAAGGTTCATTAGCAATTTGGATTTGGGGGACCCAGAGACACTATCTCCAAAAATTGATACATTTTGAACAAATAGGGAAAAAGAACTGTGATTGCCATTTGTTGATTCTAGTGTTGGGCGATGCTGGAGACTTTGCATCAGCTCAATTGGCATCTGAGTCAAATGTTGTGGTGAGCTAAGATTATGGTGCATATTCTTATTGTCCAGTACAAACCCAGTGTCAAAAGAAAGGAGAGATTGTGTCGCTCACGTACATGTGTGTATGTGCTTGAAGTTGCCTCCAGAACAAAATACTGAGAAAGTGCATGACTCTTGGATCATCTCCAATATGGTGTGGTGGCACAGTGGTTAAATGCCAGTACTGCAGCTATAATGTTGTGAGTTTGATCCTACAGGGCTCCAGGTTGACTCAGCCTTCCATCTTTCTGTAGATCAGTAAAATGAGTACCCAGCTTGTTGGGGGCAATTAGCTAAACACATTGTAAACCACTTAGGGAGTGCTTTATACTGATAAGCGGCATAGAAATGTAACTGCTATTGCTATTGGACCAGGGGGTGTTTTGAGGAAATGAAGATAGTGAACAGCTGAACTGAGATTTGGCTAGTGCAAATATCTACTTTGCAGGGCTTTCTGATTTGCTGTTATTGTAGGGTCTCCTAAGCTGTTGATCTCTGTTTCTACATCTTAATATCTGTGCCCTGCTGGCTTGGAATTCCTTCTTCAGTGCCATTGAGTTTTCTTAAGTAGCCAATCATCATGACTGAATTTTTTTCTAAAAGAGAGAGACCCTGGCAAGAAAATACCTAGGAGTTATAAAGCGTGAATTTTAACAATTTCCAGTCCTTTGCCTGCATTACTGTGTGAAAAGCAAATAGGATTAAAACCAGCATCCTGACAAGCTGTCCAAAAGATATAATCTTTTATGCATGAAGGGTGAGCATCCTAAACATGCAGCAATGAATGCCAACATGAAATTTCACCAAAGTTAAATTTTATTTCTATGTTGGAATTCCCATCAAGCTCAGGAAACAAAAATCATAGAATCATAGAGTTGGAAGAGACCACGGGGACCATCAAGGCCAATTCCCTGCCATGCACACTCCCATGAGGCAGTCATCCAGTCTCTGTTTAAAAACTTCCAAAGAAAGAGTCTCCCATGTGCCTTGAGGCAGCATATTCCACTGTTAAAGTGTTCTTACCATCTTACCTCTTCTTAATGGTTACGTGGACTTTCCTTCCTGTAGCTTGCAGCCATTTCACTGTGTCCCAGCCTCTCTGAAGCAGCAGAAAACAGGCTTCCTCCATCTTCCATATGACATCTTTTCAAATATTTAAACATGGCTATCATGTCACCTCTTCACCTTCTCTTCTCAGAAAGATTATCTCTCCTGTGGGCGCATCATTTATCATTATTATGATGCTGTCTTCTTGTATTAATTAAGACTTGTTTCTGAACTCACATGTTCTGTATGTATGTGTTTCAGCTACAGTAGGGTTTTATTTTTGAGGTTCTGGTCATTTCCACACTAGTCTGTTATAGTGCTATTATTTCACTTTCAATATACTATGTTATAGTGCTGTTATTCCACTTTCAACATCCTATGAAATTCTGGGGTTTGCTGTTTAGGGAGGGGCCTTTAAGGATGTTCCATAGGATGTTGAAAGTGGAATAACAACACTATAACGGGCTAGTGCGGAAATAGCCTCTGACTTGTACCTCCAGATGCTATAGCACAGAGATAAACAAAAGGATGAACCCTCAGAGTAAATTCTTTCTTCTCTCTGTCTTACCACATTCTTTTCCTCCTTTTCATCTTGTAGAACTGTTACTACCATTGTGAATCTGAAAAAAACAACATGCTCAGTGCTTCTTTCCCTCTCCCTCTTCAACCACCATCTGTTTTGAAACTATGCTCATCAGATGCTGTTCAGTACATCAGACAACTGACTCAGCTCTCCCATTTCTACTGGTCTGAGGAATGAAGACTTTGACTCATTTGCAGTACACACTGATTCCTTTAGCAAAAGTGTTATAAGAACTACAGTCTCTTTGCTTTATTGGCATGATTATGCAGCATTCCTACTCTGCAGAGGCAAATCCAGAGAACGGTTACTCACCTTTCCATTTTGGATCTGTAGTTCAAAGTAGGCTATACTTTCTCCTTGGGAGAGCACAGAATCTGTGAATGCTGCAGCTTTTTATACCATAAATAAGTTAGTGCTGATCAATTATACTCTTGTTCTTAGGCTTCTCTTTCGCTACTATCTATGCTTCCTCAAATTCAGTTTTCCCATTGTTGTTGTTTTTTGCCTGCTCATTAGTACTGGGCAATAGCTCCACTCCAGGTTGCCCCATAATGTACCGTTCTCTCCTTCTACAAATTCTTGTCATTGATTAAGGAGAAATAGCAAAATACAACTCCCATGTACCCTCTGATGAAAGGTACGACTGAAAAGCATCTGAGCATTTCAGAGGAGGGCAACCAAAATGGTCATTGAGTCCAACCACACTCTCAGTACAGAAAATCTAACTTGATCATTATGAGCAGCTAGCTGTCTAGCTTCTTTTTAAAGATGTCCAGAGAAAGATATCTGCTTACTTTTCTAGACAGTTGGTTCCATTGTTGAACCCCACTTAGTGTAAAGAAGTTCCTTCTTGTAACTTAAAACCATTAAACATGGTCCTAGTCCCTGGGGCAGTGGAGAATAAACCTGCTCTCTCCTCTCTATGGCAGCCTTTAGATATTTAAAGAGTGAAATCATGTCAGCCCCCAGCCTTCTCTTCTCGAGGGCCAGCTCTCTCAACCTTTCTGCATATATTTTGATCTCAATGCTTATTATCATCCTTCTTGCCCTTCTCTGAATCTGCACCAATTTGTCTTCCTAAAATTAGGTTACTAGTACTGAATGCAGTATCCCACATGAGGTCTGACTAGTGGCGAATATATATGGCCCTTTCCACACGGGGGTAATAAAACGGTATAGCGCGACCTCTGACGGAGGTCGTCTACACTGTAAAGTGGATTGGGATGGACTACTTTAGCATAGTTCCGCACCCCAATCTGCTCTGGAGTGACCGGAAGTGGTGGCACTACGTGCTTTTTAAAAACTACTTTTGAGTAGATTTTTAAAAAGCACGGAGCGTGCAGCCGCATGCAGCCCCGTCGCAGCACCCAGTGTAGATTTGCAGGCGTGCGCAAGTGCACGCCTGCAGACTTGCCGGGGGTGGGCTTCCGGCCGGCGAGCTTCTCTGGTTGGTGGAGAGCCTCTGCCAGTCGTAAGCCGCCATTTTGGATGCTGCAGGATGCCGAGGAGTGTGGAGCAGTGAACTGGTGCTGCCCCGTGTAGCGACGGACTTACCCGGTTGCAGGTAAGCTCCGTTTCAGGACATTTTACCCCGTTTCTTCCTCCACGCGTGGAAAGGGCCATAGTCACACTACTGCTTCCCTTGTGTTGAAAACTATGCTTTTATTAATGCAGGCTAAAATATCATTTGCCTTCTTTGCTGCAGCATCATACTACTGGGTCATGTTCAATTTATGACTAACAATAATCCCAACGTCCTTTTCACACATACTGCTGCTAAGCCAAGCATCCCTCCTCCTCTATTTATTTGCTTTTTTTTTTTGTCTAAACTGCATTTGTGTTGAATTTCATAATATTAGTTTCAGTCCAATTTTGTAGTTTATCAATGTGCTTTTGAATTCTCCTGGCTTCCAGTGTGTTAGCCATCTCGTCCAGTTCTGAATTATCCACAGACTTGATAAGGACTACTTTTAACCCAAGAATATTGTGATCTTCACTATGAGTGGGCGAGTGCACATTCATTCCTGGAACCAAGGAAAAGGTTTGGCCTATCTGTGAGTCTCCAACTAACACACTCATAATATAAGTTGTAGACCCAGCCTTTACAATTTCGCAGTGATGTATTTAAGTCTTTTACTCCAAGTCTCAAGTCAAGTCTCAAGTTCTTGCAAGATAATTCAAGTTGAGTCTCAAGTCAAGTCTCAAGTCTGGGAGCCAACTTTATACCCCAACCTGTATTCCAGAATTTATGGACAGAGTCATACAAAGTCAGTTTTAACAATTTAAGGAGAGTAGGCTCTCCATATTTGTGATTTTGCCATCTGCAGCATCAGAAGTGGGGAATAGGATCCTTCTTACCTCCCATTCTGAAACTTGAAAAGCTTTAGAAGGATCTTTCCTCCTCAAGCCTGTTGCCTAACACACTTCTGTTTCCCCTGAGAAATGCACCCTGCATTCTGGGGGTGAGTCTTGCCTTCTGCTTTTAGGAAATGTTTCAGAAGGCTCCTCCAATATGCAGTGGGGACAGGCTGCTGAGCAGACCTCAAGACTGCCTCAAGCCCATTGCCTAACCCGTTTGCTTTTCTCTTCTGAGAAATACACCCACACTTTGGGCTTGAGACAGATTGCCATGTGACCAGTAGGCAAAAAGAGATGGAAATGTTGTTCAAAGTTGTAAGGTTTCTGGATGAATCTGTTATGTGAATGAACCAAGGACAGCAAGTCAGTCACTAAAAATATAGAAGTCTCGAGTTGGGTCAAGTCAGTGCCTCATTTATTGCCAAGTCGAGTTTGAGTTGAGTCACTGAAGTGACTTAAGTCCGACTTGAGTACAAGTCAATTGACTTGAGTCCACATCACTGCAATTTCAGCAGTGTTTTTTATTGTTGAATTTTTATTTTACCTATTAACTGCATTAGAAGCATCAGAATAATGATAATTTATAATGTATGGTAGGAATCTACCGTACATGTGTGCATTCAGGGATAGACCACTGAAGTCAGACCACTAGTCCATCTAGTCCACTGATGTCAAAACTGACTGGGAACAGTTCTCCAATACAGAAGGGGTGGAAGGTGTATAACTTGGAGGCATTGTGCCCAGTTTGGTCCCTGGGACTCCAGGCACCCTTGGAACGACAAAAAATCTTTTTTTGTAGGGTGGGTCCAAAAACCCAACTCAGGGTAATCAATACCACTTTTAAGGTACACTGCTGTTTCAAAGTAGCCCTTTCTTCAAAACAGTCAACCCTCCCAACAGGCAAAACGCGGTTGGAAATTATCCATTTTCATTTCTGGTCACTCTAAAGCAGAGTTTTCCAAAATGTGTGTCGTGACATGTTAGCATGTCAGCTGCAGTGTGTAGGTGAGTCGTGTGAACATAATGGGTGGAGAAGTTGCCTGTCCCACTGCCGCGCTGGGCCAGACTTAGGTGGAGGGGCTGCCTCTCCCACTGTCTCAGGCGGAGGAAGACCCCAGCGAGCTTGGTGGCAGCAGTGGGCCAGGTCTGGGTGAAGGGGCTAACTGCCCCTCCGCCACTCCTGCTGCCCCAGCCCAAGGAAGAGTCTGGTGAGGGCGGTGGTAGACCAGGCTCAGGTGGAGGGGCTGCCTCACTTACTGAATTACTTCCTGAATTACAGTGTTGCGAGATGATGCACATCTAAAAAGTGTGTCACCAACATGAAAAATTTGCTCTAAATGTTGACCATGAAGAGCTCTCAAGGAGTGAAAACTGGACCAGGCCTGACTGGCTGTAGCTCTCTAAGGCCCTTTTCGCACCTTACCTTTGTCGCGGTAGTGGGGGAGGCACTCACGCAAGCAGCCATTTGCGCAAGCTGCTCATGGCAGCCCTTCTGCCTCCCACAGCGGCTTGCTGGTTGCGCGACGGTCGCGCTAGCGCCCCATCCCTTGCTTTCGCAGCACAGCCTGGGACCTGTAGGCTGCGCTGGGGGAGGAAGTGCAACCAGCCCGGCTTGTTCGGCGCACCACATGCAGGTAAGTGCGCAAGGCCCCCGCGAGCATTGCGCAACCACGCAGTATTTTCGGCTTAGAGCCGAAAATTAAAAAATGCATGCATGGCCTGCTTTAGGCTCGTGAGCGTCACGTGAGTGGGAGTACGCCGTATGGACCAGGGCTCCCATTCAAGCAACGCTCAAGGGGCCCTAGTGCAAAAAAATGCTGTGTGCAAAAAGGGCCAAAGTCTCTGTCAGCCTGAACTGCTAATATGAGGTCCAGGGACTTTATGCACATCACTGAGACATGGCCCTTCCCCAATTAAATCAGAGCACGAATAAAATGCAGTAAAGGCAGGCATGACTAGGGGTTGATAAATTGTCAGTTTCAATTTCTTTCACATTCTTTTTTTTACAGGAGGCAAGAAGTTGGTCCCATCTCATTTATGAAGAAATTTGAGAAATTTTACAGTTCCTCTAATTAAAAAAAATAATAATAAGAAATTTAAATGTTTACCTTTTATAGAATCATAGAGCTGGAAGAGACCTCAAGGGCCATTGAGTCCAACACCCTAGATAGATTTAAAAAGGCCTTTGTTAGCCAGTTGAAAACTGAAAGATGGGCCAGCCGAACCTTATGGACAAAGCACTTTACTGTTTGGATGCTCCCACAGACAAGACTTTTCCGAGGTGGGAGATCAAGCGAGAATTTTATTCTAGGCAGCCCTCTTTGTCTTGGTTTCACCAGAAGATCCAAAGTGCTGGTGGGACTAGGACTAAATTGGTAATAGTAAAAGGCCCTGATCTGAGAAACACATTTTGGGTTCTACTAGAACCTTCTAAATAATACTCTGAGCACATGGATCACTTGTTCAATTCTGTCAGTGCAGTGGTCTGTATCCAGATGTAGAAAAAGCTGAAGGCAATTACATTGCAGCAGTACAAGTCCCATACTGTGTCCAGTTTTGGGCACCACAATTCAGGAAGGATATTGACAAGCTGGAATGTATCCAGAGGAGGGAGATCAAAATGGTGAAGGGTCTGGAAACTAAGCCCTATGAAGAGCAGCTTAGCAAGCTGGGTATGTTTATTCGGATGCAAAGAAGGTTAAGGAGTGACATGATAGCCATGTTTAAGTATTTGAAGGGATGTTATGTTGATGATGGAGCAAGCTTGTTTTCTGCTGCTCCAGGGACTAGGACACAGAGCAATGGATTCAAACTATGGGAAAGAGATTTCACCTAAACATCATGAATAACTTCCTGATGGTAAGAGCCATTCGACAGTGGAATATGCTGCCTCGGAGGGTGGTGGAGTCATCTTCTTTGGAGGTTTTTAAAGAGAGGCTGGATGGCCATTTGCTGAGGGGGCTTTGAGTGTGTGTTCCTGCATGGCAGGGGTTGTACTTGATGGCTGTTGTAGTCTCTTTCATCTCTATGATTCTATGAAGTCAATTTAGAGTCTTGAGGGTGAGAGGAAATCCTTTTGTGCCTTTTCTAAAATGCTCAAAGTTTGCCAGCCACTTCTGACTTGAGAGTACCGTTCTTTCCATCTTTCTTTTTTTTAAAACCACTTCCGCAAGCACTGATTTTGACATATGAGATCCTATGCTCCCCCAAATCTTCCCCATGCAAAAAAGGGTTCCATTCCCCCAAACTCTGCTTTTAATGAGATGCTTCACTGACAATTTTTGTTCTTTCCCTTTTGCTCTCCCTCCCTTTATTTATTTTTTTTACAGCCAGGTTGCGGAATGCTGCAAGGGTCATTTAGTTGAATTCTATGCCATTCAGGAAAACAAAACTAAAGCAGTCTTGATAGATAGCCATTCACCTTCTGTTGAAGGACCTCTAAAAGAAGGGTGTCCACTACTCTCTTATGGGGGTGTGTTCTACTGTCAGTGATTCTTAGAGTAAAGATATTCTTCATAATGTTTAGGTGGGTTTTTTTTTTTTTTTTTTTGCAGTTCGAATCAATTAGTTTGTGTTCTAGGTTGAATCTACACAAGCTAAACAATGTGTTGCTACCTCGATCCCAGTCTTGTTGGAACACACGACATTCCTCTTGTACTATTAGGAAAACACTTCTTTTCGATGTCTGAGGGCTTTAAGGAGATTTTGAAAACCTTCTGTTTGCTCTGATGTTTATGGGGAGAACTGAGGCCATTTCTGCACTAGCCTGTTATAGCACGATGATTCCACTTTCAACATCCTCTGGAATCCTGGGGTTTGCAGTTTCGGGAGTGGCCATCCCAGGTTTCCAGAGGATGTTGAAAGTGGAATCATCACGCTATAACAGGCTAGTGCGGAAATGGCTTGAGTTTTGAAACTCAATCAGGGTTGGGGGAGCAGAGCTGGCGGTCCCCAGGTCACCTGATTGTTCCTGTCACAGAAGGGTAGCTCCTTTGTTTATACTGGCATCTGGAAAATGTAGTGTTGCCTTTTTTTAAAAAAAAAAATTGATGTTTGTAGGCAAACCTTCAAGTAAATATTGTTTCATATATTGGCAAGTTGGTATTTCCCCCTTCCTTAGCTCTGCCAGCTTCACTTTGTAGAAGTGCAGGTGAGCAATCAGAAGACGGGGAAGCAAAGATTATTTCGTGAAGGGGATATGCAAATGTGTGCATGCGTGCCAGGAATAAAAACAAAAAACTGCAGCTACTGCAGCTGTGTGACCAGACATAAACCAACAGGGCAAATGTGTGCACACAGTGGAAACATCCCTTTGCACCAATTTGGTGACAGGATGGGATTTCTGTGGGACTGTCCAAACTGATTTCAGTTTGGATTAAAACAGGTTTGTGTGGCAGTAAAAGGGTCAAGCTGGGGGCAGGGGGACCACAGAGTGGAGCTGGGATGTACATTCAGCTGTGGGCCATTTCCGCACTAGACTGTTATAGTGCTATTATTCCACTTTCAACATCCTATGGAATCCTGGCCTCAAAGGCCCCTCCCGAAACTGCAAACCCCAGGATTCCACAGGATGTTGAAAGTGGAATAATAGCGCTATAACAGTCTAGTGTGGAAACCAGTACTATAAGCTGTTCCTCATGCAGCTTGATTTCCAGACCATTTACAATCTTGGTTACCCACCTCTCGAGTTGTTCCAGCTTGACAATATCTTGATATCTTCCTTCAGTATGAAAAAAATAGGAGGAAGGGAGGAAGAGGTGAAAAAAAGGAATGTGGCAGCAACTTCAAGACTAGTTGGCTTTTATTTTAGCATGCGCTTTCATGGGTATGAACTCACTTCTTCAAATGCAGTACGCTCAGTAAACCGAAGAAGTAGGTTTATGTCCTTAAAAGCTCATGGCTAAAATAAAAATCAGTAAGTCTTAAAGGTGCAGCCACATTTCTTTTTTTCCCCGTCCCCTTCCTTATTTTCTATGCTGCAAGAGATTAATATGGACACTACACTCCTGTTGAATATAACTTGTTGTTGTGTGCCTTCAAGTCATTTTCAAATTATGCTGACCCCCGAGGCAAACCTATCATGGGGTTTTCTGGGGCTGAGAGTCTGTGACACGCCCAAGGTAATCCAGTGATTCTGATTCTGATTAACCTTTATTAGGCATACTACAACATATACATTTACAAAAACACTTCAACAATCATTTTTAGAAAATTTAAGCCATACGTTTGTTGCATCCACTAGAAAGTTGGCCATTAGCCTAGTAATATGCGGATTCCGATCTTCCAATAAGTATTTCATTGATAACTTATCCAAACAGATATTCCTTTCCAATAACCTCCCTAACAACTTTTTCCTTGGAATTATATACAGTGGGCAGAACAATACAATATGATGGAGAACATCAGGAGCTTGAGCACAATGACATATACGACTCAGAAAAGGGGTCTGTAGATATCTACCCTCAGTCACGTTTGAGGGATGTACATTCAACCTTGCAAGTAGAAAGGACTTCCTTGACACCAACAATGAGAGAGTTTGAAAATAATCCGGAATCCTACCCTGCAAGGGGGGAATACCCAGCATCGACGGGGAACAAACCCTAGGAGGTGTTGGATATGACAACTGATATTCCCTCTCTGCAAGGTAATCCAGTGGATTCTCATGGCTGAGCAGGGGAATATGCTCAAACCACTACACCATGCTGGCTCCTGAGTATAAATTACATTGGCATTTTTGGCCTACACTTGACACTGTTCACAGTTTCTGGTCTACTAAGATTCTAGATTGTTTTCCACTTGTATTACTATAAAACCAGTAATCATCCTGTATTTGTACATTTCATTTTTTGTTCCTGCCTAGATGTAGCACTTTATATTTATAGCTGTTGAAATTCATTTTGTTGGTTGTGGCCCAGCTCTCTGATTTGTCAAGGTAATTTTCAATCTTGATTCTATCCTCTAAGGACAGAGAAGCTGCCCATCCTAATCTGGTGTTATCAGCAATTTTGAGCATGCCTTATATTTCATATAATGTAGTATAATATAATATAAGCATCATCCAAGTTTTTAAGAAAAGTGTTGGACAACACTAGAGTAAGGACAGAATCATGAGGCCTCTTCACAAGTCACTTGTTTCCAGAATGAAGTGGAAATTGAGCCTTTTTTGGATTTTGTCCCATCAACCTGTTATTAAAAGTAGCATTATCTAGCCCACATATTAACACTTTATTGGCAAGAATATAATGGAGGGAACATGTCAAAAGCCTTACTGAAATCAAGATATACTATTGATTTGAAGACCCAGGAAAAAAAACTGGATTAAAAATAACAATAAAAAAAAATCTTTCTGCCAAAGTTTTTTTCCCCCTGTGGAAAATAGTTTATAGAATATTTTCTTTTAGAATGATGAATAAAATTATTAAGACAGATGTCATTTCTAAAAACTATGCAAGAATAAGACTTTCATGTGTGTCTGTAGATGTGTCTTCAAGTTGCCTGTCAAGTTATGGCGATCCCATGAATTCCATAGTGTTTTCTTCAGCAAGGAATACTCAGAGGTGGTTTTGCCAAGTCTTTCCTCTGAAATATAACCTACAGGATCTGGTGTTCAGTGGTGATCTCCCATCCAAGTACTAACTAGCACTGATTCTGCTTAGCTTCCAAGATCAGATGGGATCTGGTGCCATTATTTAGGCCTTTTATGCATACATGCGGAAATAAATAAATAAATAAATAAATAAACCTGAGTAGTCATGTAGGGGTTGACCAATCTATATACCTGGCCCCGACCCCCACACTCACACTTAGGGATTTGTTTCTAGAATGACATCACTTTTGGAAGTTTATTGTTGATCACCCATTCCCACCCCTTCCCTATGCTCTGTATAATAAGGGTGTACAAACTTCAGTCCCTTGTGCAGGGCCTCATGCATTTTAGTTTTGCAAATTTGTTTTGTAGCTTGCAAACATGACAGCCAAAGGAGACATAATGCCCATGGATCTCACCAGGCACCCAAACGTAATTGATGAAGAATGTACATACACCGCTCTCTGAAGTTTTGACTTTACAGAAGGCAGACGCAGGGGCCTTGGATTGATTGAGGAAGATATATTTGTCACTGTTGAAGATGTATGTGAACTTTATGAAATTTTGACTAAGTTGATCATGGAGAAGCTATATGGGTCAACAGAAGATTTTAGGCAACAGATTGAAGAATGGATTCATAGAATCATAGAATTATAGAGTTGGAAGAGAGCACAGGGGCCATCCAGTCCAACCCCCTGTCATGCAGGAACCCACATCAAAGCACTGCCTGCATATGGCTGTTCAGCCTCTGTTTTAAAACCTCCAAAGAAGGAAACTCTACCACACTCCACTGAGGCAGCATATTCCATTGCTGGACAGCTCTGACCACCAGGAGGTTCTCCCTGAGGTTCAGGTGAATCTCTCTTCCTGCAGCTTGAAACCATTGCAGCAGAAAGCAAGCCTGCTCCCTCTTCAATGTGACATCCTTTCAAATACTTAAGCTCTCAAGTCCCCTCTTAACCTTCTCATCTGCAGACTAAACATACCCAGCTCTCTAAGCTGCTCCTTGTAGGGCATGGCTTCCAGACCCTTCACCATTTTGGTTGCCCTCCTCTGGGCATGTTCCAGCTTGTCAATATCCTTTTTGAAATGAGGTACCCAGAACTGGACACAGTATTCCTGGTGAGATCTGACCAAAGCAGAATAGAGTAGTACTATTAATTTCCTCAGTCTGGACACCATACTCCTATTGACGTAACCAAGAATTGTGTTGGCTTTCTTGACTGCCACAGCACACTGCTGACTTATGTTTAGCTTGTGGTCCACCAAGACTCCTAGATCCCTTTCACACATACTGTTGTCTAGTCAGGCGTCTCCCATCCTATATTTATGCATTCCATTTTTTCTGCCTAAGTGTAGGACCTTACATTTGTCTCTGTTGAAATACATTTTGTTAGCTTTGGCCCAGCTCTCCAATCTGTCAAGGTCATTTTGAAATTTGACCCTGTCCTCTAGTGTATTAGCAACCCCTCCCAATTTGGTATCGTCTGCAGATTTGGTCAGCATGCTCTCTATTCCTTCATCCAAGTCATTGATGAAGGCATTGAATAGCCCTGGGCCCAGGACATAACCCTGTGGACCCCACTAGTCACTTCTTTCCAGGATGAAAAGCAGCCATTGGTGAGCCTTTCGTTCTGGGGAGAAGTGACTAGTGGGTGCCACAGGGTTCTGACCTGAGCCCAGCGCTATTCAACAGATGCTATTCAACAGTGCTATTCAACTGATTGAACAGTTTGTTACCAGTTAATCTGGTCCTGTCTTAGAAGAAGTATCCCTGTATCACTATATCCTTAAACAGTAGTTATGGGGAAGAAGATGAGCTGATGACCCTGGGAACATTTCAAGCAGATGAGGAGGAGGAACCCATCTGTAAAGAAATGGCTTCTGTTTATCCTATAAGTATCTGATGATGGTTGTTAAGGTTGGAAAAGATATTCAACATTATTTGAAAAATAGTTGATTCTCTCAAACATTGTGCAGAATAAGTCCCAAACTTTGCATGTGTTTTTTTTTAAACACAGAAACCAGAATTTTCTGTTCTACATGGAGGATAGTATTTCAATGCAGAACTAATAATTCCTGCAACAGAAAATGATGTTTTCTGTGCAGAAAATGCTATACTTGGGAATTCATCCTGTGTAAAATTTGTACATGGTTGATTTGGATAGAAAACTGCCTTTTCTGTTCAGGAATTAATCGTTCTTTATTGAAATATTATTTTCTATGCAAAAAATGCTATTTTCTGTGCAAAACAATTACATATAGATTTTATACAGAAATAGCCTTTAAAAACTGTGTGGTTTTGAAGACGTCTTTGCAGAAAGAAGAAAAAGGCTGTAATTATTCATTGCTACCTTCAAGAAGAAACTTAGGCCATTTCTGCACTATGCTGTTATAGTGCTATTATTCCACTTTCAAAGTCCTAAGGAATCCTGGGGTTTGCAGTTTAGGGAGGGACCTTTAGAAATCTCAGCCAGAGAGCTCTTTGGCCTCAGGAAACTATAAACTTCAGAATTCCACAGGACATTGAAAATGGAAGAATAGCACTATAACAGTGCAGGGCGGAAATGGTCCGTGTGTAGAATTACATCCCCTATAATTATATACATCTATGTATATGTGTGAGAGAGACGGTGTGCACAGAGTACTTTGGCTGATGGGTATTTTCTCTTTATCTTGCAGAAGAAGAATGCTGTCACTAGTGACTCTAGATTCAAAGTGCTGCCCCACTTGTTTTTGCGTAGGTGTCACAAAACTTGAAGAAGAGAACAATTCTTAAGTTGTAGAGCTACAGATTCATACCCCCCACTATTATTATTAGAGCTCCTATAGAATGTCAGCATGACTTCCAAGGCTTTGCTGACCTTGCAGAATTCTTTATTGAAAGAGATCTATTATAATCTGTGGGGAGTCAGGAGTTTTGGAGGGATGGAAGAGCTCATTCGAGAGGCTTCAAAGCACAGCAGCATTCTAACTAGAAGATGTGTGGAAGAGTGGCTGCTAGATCAGAATGCTTACACTCTGCATAAATCTGCAGGGATGTGGTTTCAAAGAAATAAACCAGTTGTTTCTGATGTGGATTCTCAATGGTAGACAGATTATGTGGATATTCAGCTTTTAAAAGAATACAACAGGGTATATAAATATACTTTAACAGCAGGGGATATTTGGCCTAAACATGCTTGTGCTATAATATTGAAAGATAAGGCAGACACACAGGTTGTTAGGGCCTTCAAGACCATTTCGGAGATAGTATAAGTGTCTCACAATTTGCAAACAGAAAAATTGAATTTTTAAAAAGGAAGGTGAAGTGGTTGATGAAAGATGATGGAATTCACCATTTTGTTACCCACAGTGAAGTCAAAGCAGTGGTGGTGGAAAAGTTTAATACAACTTTGAAGTCATGAATGTGGAGACATTTTGCACCCAGCAACATCTATGAGTATGTTGATGTGTGCTGCCTGAACTCATAAAAGTTATAACCACAGTTTTCATAGAGCTATACATGTGCAACACATAGATGTTAATGACACCAATACTTTCCAAATCTGGAGAAGGATTTATGGCCCCAGTTTTAAAATAAAAAAGCAGATGGAAAAGTTCAAAGAATGAGAACATGTAAGGGTATCACAGAGTAAAGGAATTTTTATTAAAAGTTGTAAAAGTTTGTATTCCAATGAGTTTTTCATAGTTGACAATGTCCCCAGAAGATAGAAGCAGCTAGTATTTCAGTTAAAAGATTACAGTGATGAAATAATGATGAAGTACGTTACTCCAAAATGGAGGTGCCACAAGAGCCATCCTGGGATGTCAAATACCTCCTTGCAAAAGTGAGGAATGAATTAGCTCAAAATCAGAAGGCAAATGAGAGGGGGACAACTTAGTGAGACCTTTCTACCAATGTTTATGGGCTTACGCAGGAAAAGAGCCAGCCAGAGATTCAAAAGTAAATGAAAAATTTGTTTTACTAAGGGGAATTCACTTGTGCATGCACACAAGATACAAACAGTCAAACATTCACCCAAGAGCTAACTGAAAGATAAAGGGAGGAAAAATTATGGATAAAGAGGCTGAGAATTTGGTATTACAATTACCAGTCCGGAAGAGTAGTGAAGAAACCACATTGTGGCTTAGGCCTTTTTTGTACGTCATTTCCCACACAAAATGGCCATAGGAGCACTGCGGAATCGCGAGGATGGTTCCACATGATGTTCTCGTGATCACACGGCACGCCCATAGCAATCCTGCAGCAATCGTGGATTTTATCATTTTTGGCTCTTTGCCGAAAATGACCTGTGATTGCACATTCCTCCCAAGTCCCTCCTGCACTTACCTGGCATGTGGAACCTCAGGGAGCATGATGGCTATGCTTCCTCCCCCTGCACAGCCTGGTAAAGTACCTGGCTGCACTGCGGATAGAAGGGGTGTTGCTATCATGCTTCCTTCCATCAAGCACAGACCTAGTGTGGAGGGAAGCACAGGGGACATGATTCCCTCCTGCAAGAGGCTTTTCATGTGATCCCATGTGATGGCAACGAGAAAAGATAAGGTGAAAAAAGGGCCGTAGACATGTGCCTAAGGGCAGTACACAGCCAGGAAGCAAACTGGCAAAGAGACCTTCAGCAACTGGTGAACTGCAAAGCTAGTTGCTCAGAACTGGAGATTTTTATACTCTGTTTCCTTCCTTGAAGGGGTGTGAATTAATTGCTTTCTGGCAGAGTAAACAAAAGGAGTCTGGACTGATTGTTTCAGTTGAGTGGGGTTTCTGGGTCAGGCTTTGGTAGGAAATGCATACACCAGGGGTCCTTGCCTCTGTACCTGGGCACCTTGTTGTTTTCTGAGGTTGGGCAGTTGATAGGATTAGCTCAGAGCTATTAAGTCAAGCTATCTTGGCTAATTCTTATGGCCTGGCCATGTTGAGGTCACCTCTGATCTATTCCCAGCCAGTATCCCTTTCTTTCACATGGCCTTTCCAGCCATAAGTATATATAATTTATATTTGTGCCAATTAAATATATCTGCCAATTAAACCATATCAGAGCATGGAAGTGTATGTCTGCTAACAAGTAGTAGGCTTCTATCTTGAAGAATAACAGAACACGAACAAACTTCAGGACAGTGTGTACTGTCTTGAAACAATTATACTCACACAAACCTGGAGAGAGAGAAAAAAACCCATCACTGGTGAAATGGTTGGGGTGGCCTGATAATTTCAACAATTGGGTAGTGGTAGCTGCCTTACTGAACCCAAATGGGAAACAGGAAAGTAACATGGGTGATGCAGGGTTTTATGTTACACTCCTCAACAATGCTTGCACAGATAGCTTCCCTCAAAATATCAATTCTGTCTTTGCAGTACTATTGGCCAGGCCTCTCAGTTTCAATGGGGATTGGGAAGTGAGACTGGTGGAAATAAAGTACCTCCACAACTGGCATACCCTCAATGGCCATGCTGTGTTTGAATGTTTGATGGGTGAAGGAAACGAGCATTCCAGATACAGGAGCCCTGGTGGTGCAGTGGTTAAATGCCAGTATTGCAGCTACAAAGTTGTGAGTTTGATCCTGCCGGGCTCTAGGTTGACTCAGCCTTCTATCCTTCCACAGGTTGGTAAAATGAGTACCCCGCTTGTTGGGGGCAATTAGCTAACACATTGTAAACCACATTTAGCTGATAAGCGGTATAGAAATACACATCTATTGCTATGAAGGATATTATAACATTACAGATACAGTGAAAACATGAATTCTGCTATGCAGACAGAGTACAAATTTTCCCAAATTTGTTTTTATTATATACTGCTGGCTGGTGACATATGACTTGGCATATACATTCTGTAACATTTTCTGCTTATCAAGAACTGGCTCATACATTGGGAGTTTCTCTGGAAAAGCAAGTAAAAATACTGGTTCACTACGCTGACATTACAGGGGGCTGCAGCTCTATGCATATGTACATGGATATTATTGAACATCAGAAGGTGGAAGATTTCTATGTGCCTTTCTTATTTATTTATTTATTTATTTATTTATATATATCCCGCCTCTCCATATGGATTGAGGCGGTGAACAACTTACAAATAGCATGTATTTTGAAACATTTCTATACATGCCCCCAACAAGCTGGGTACTCATTTTACCGACCTGCAAAAGGATGGAAGGCTGAGTCAACCTTGGAGCCCGGCAGGATCGAACTCACAACCTTGTGGCTTACAGTACAGGCATTTAACCACTGCACCACCAGGGCTCCTTTCTTAAGTTATGTGCCAGTATTGGAGAAAATCCAAGGGTTCATTACTATTATGTGTAACAAGCTTAACTACATGTCTTATCAGCATGTATCATAGTGACAGTATAAGTACTGAAATAAAGATGGATCAGAATCAACATGTAGCATTCTGTGCAGGCAAGGTAATTGTAAGGTTGGCCCCGAAGAGGCTGGGCATAAAAATTAAGCATGGTCATATTAAAAGATTACGGAGACCAGAGACATACAAGACCTATTACAAGACACAGGTAGGATATGGTCTCCCTAGTTTTCACAAGACACTCATTCTGTATGGATGAGGGTGATCGGGCGTATTTCATGGTTTATTTTTTTTCCGAACGGCTGTTCCTCTTCTAAGGAGAGGTTTTAAATTTATTAAACTGCATTTCAAAACAGCTACATGCAATATTGTGAGAGATGTGCTGGGGCATGTGAAAGTTAAATTCCCTTGAGCAAAGACACATTCTGTTTGATGAGCAGCAATGCCAATGAGAATTACAAAGGCCACATTTTAAATGCTTCTTTCTTGTTAAAAAAAAAGGGTGTGTGTGAAAGTAACCCCCAGTGTTTGTTTGGGGCAATCAGAAATACTTTTAACATCCAACACTAAGTACACCATTGAATGTGTGGGGATGAAAATATTCAGCATTTCAGCAAGCAGCTTACTGTGCAACCACGAAAACCTGTTTTTGCAGCAATTGATGAGGAAGCTGCTGATAGGACTTGTTCACAATGCCACTTTCAACAGAGACCACCCTAAAAACCCTTGGAACTTCAAACACTACAATATTAATTTTGTGGCCTTATATGACAATGTGTTTAAGTCCCATCTAAATCACTCAAACCTGACTATACAGGGACTTTACATGAGGGAATACATGCAGCTGATGCAAGTGATGGAGAAAGAAATGAAGAACAACTGTAAGAATTTACCAATGTATGTGCTTTACACACTGTTGACTTTAGAGCTGATCAGAGTTGTGCTGATCACCACACTCTGATCAAAAAAGGGAATCTCAAAGCTGAGATCCATTTGTCCCAGCTTCTGCCCTCCACAATTAATATGATCTTGTACAGCATGTTTGAAAATGTGATTGAAATCAGCCATGGCAGGCAAGTGCTCTGTCACTATATGTGAAGATAAAATAGAGCAGCCCAGAAGCTTTAGCAGGCATAGCATCTGGAGCCTTTTAAAGGAGGCTTCCTTTGTGGGAAAAGAATATATGTACTTTAAAAACTGCATGCTGAAATATAACCCACTAATCACTTTCTGCCTGAATCTGATTTTCCATCTTTATGCTCAATGTAATAAACAATTATTAAATCCTTGATACCTTATGCCTGCCGCCTCCGCAAACAAAGTAAAGCACAATTACTTGTTTTTGCAGGGTCCTCAATAATTTTCCAGAAGAAAGGCAGAAAAAGAAAACCTCATTTTTGAAGAATTCCCCTCTCCTTCCCAATCTTTAAATTGGTTATTGTCCATTTTGAACCCCACAATGTTTTCTTTTAAAAATCCATGTATCAATTTATTTTTATTTTTACAGATTGATAGAAATGCAGTCTTAAAATTTCTGTAAAAACAACCGCACAGATGTACACTTGTACATGTCATCCATATTTAAACCACTGTAATGTTTAAAGTGAAAAACAAAAAGTGGGAGTGAGGAAGGAGAAAGGAGCTGAGAAAAATAGTAACTGCAATGCTTTTTCACAATGGACACAATAATTACATCAATACATGATTTAAGCTCTATTAACTCTTTTACACAGGGTATCGTGTTTTAAGTATGCTTCTGAGAGCTTTCTGAGGATCCTGGGCACCACAAACTCTGTTTCAAAACTTTACAGCCTCTTGGAGATGGTGCAGACGCATATTTTTTAAGGCACACCCAAGGATCACAATCAGATGCAACACTGATTCCATACAGAGGTTCGTACAGATGTTTTCAAAATCAGATTTCTCAAAGTCATCATTCCAATACCAACAGCCATGATTTCTTTGCATTCCCACATTTATTATGCATCGTTTACACTTTTGGCACAAAGTCTCTTTGAGACAGAATTCCAAACTGGAGGGCATCAGTATTCTCAGAAGGGAATTCATGATCAGTCAAATCTTCTCTAATACCTAAGTTCAGAGAAATATTCAGTTGGATGTGTGGTGTTCCATCAACCTTGGTGAAATTAGGGCAATCATATCGAGAATCAGTGTCTATCCTCAGGACACATTACTTCTCCCTGCAAAATAATTGTTGTTCAATAGGAATACTCCCACCCTTGGACCTCCTACCATCCCTTCCCTTGTTCTACATGCACTTTTCTTTGAGGGCTTCTCTCTTATGTGTTATTAAAGTAACTTGTTTTTTTTAAAGGGAGGCTGTGCAGAACATGCTTCATTTCCAAAGCTACCGCTATTGCTTCTGCTACTGATGTGGCAGCTGCCACCGCTGTTACTCCAACATCCATCAGTCATTCTTTTAGGAAACATAAATAGCCATTTCATGAGTGGTGAAAACTGCTCTGCTTCCTTGATGTGATCTGTATTTCAATACAGGCAGTTTGTATATCAGTTCCAAAGACTTGATTGAGGATACACTCCAGTCAAATCTATGGCTACAAATTGACTGTAAACTTCTAAACTCTTTAAAAACACAGCCTTCCAAAGACTCAATTAACTAATGCTACACCAGAAGGGTTTTAAGATGTTCAACCATTGAGAAAGGTGGGTGGAGTCAGGGCTGAGGGGAGGCCTAGCAATGACAAGCTTTCAAAAGCAGTGTTGTAGACTTGAGTTGATTGACTTGGACTCAAGTCAGACTTAAGTAATTTCAGTGACTCAACTTGGATTTGACTTGGCAATAAATGACACACTAACTCAATTTGTGACTTGTATATATTTTAGTGACTGGCTTGCTGCCCTTGATTCCATAACATAACACATTCATCAAGAAGCCATGCAACTTTGAACAATGCTTCCACCTCTTTTTGCCTACTGGTCACATGATGATCTGTATCAAGTTCAAAGTGTGGGTACAATTCTTGGAGGGGAACATAAAATGCATTAGGCAATGGGCTTGAGGTAGGATTGAGGTCTGCTTAGCAGCCTGTCCCTGCTGCATATTGGAGGAGCCTTCTAAAACTTTTCCTAAGAACAGAAGGCAAGACTCATCCCAGAGTGTGGGATGTGTTTCTTAGATAGGAACAGCAAATGTGTTAGGCAATGGGCTTGAGGAGGAAGAATAATTCCTTCTAAAGCTTTTGAAGCTTCAGTAATGGGGAGTAAGAGAATTCTTATTCCCCTCTTCTGAAGCCATAGACACTTTTATGCCCAAGCCTACAGAAGGGGGAGTAAGAAGGATCCTTTACCCAATTTCTGAAGCTGCAGTGGCAAAATCGCAAATTGTTAACAACTGACTTTATATGACTCTGTCCAGAAATTCTGGAATATAGTTTGGAGTATAAAGTTGCCTCCCAGACTCAGGACTTAACTTGGAAGTATCTTGCAAGGACTTGAGACTCGACTTGAGATTTGAAGGTAGAGACTTGAGACTTGACTTTACACTTGCAGTTAAAGGCCATTTCCGCACTAGACTGTTATAGTGCTATTATTCCACTTTCAACATCCTATGGAATCCTGGGGTTTGCAGTTT
Organism: Ctenosaura bakeri; assembly: GCA_948474755.1. NCBI lineage: Eukaryota > Metazoa > Chordata > Lepidosauria > Squamata > Iguanidae > Ctenosaura > Ctenosaura bakeri. The sequence continues at coordinate 515,890 of CAOLHI010000645.1, forward strand.
AGGGATGGGCTACAAACCCCAGAATTCCATAGGAATTCTGATAGTGATAGTGTGATAGTGATATTGTAATAATAGCACTATAACAGTCTAGTGTGGAAATGACCACAGACAAAGGCCATTTCCGTACGTGGCAAGGGAATCGCTCCCTGCTGCTACTCACCGGATCTTATTTGGGTCCGGTCCGGTCCAGGGTGAGGAGCAGCAGTGCGTGATTGCAGATCCGCACTGCTATGGCATCCAAAATGGCGGCTTCCTGTTGGTCGTGAGTCATGACTGACCTCTGAAGCTCACCAGCCTAAAGCCCACCCTCCGCAGATCGCAGGCTCGCATTGGTGTGAATCTGCATTGAAGAGCAGGCACGCAATGGCGCACGCCGGCTTTTTGAAAAACCTGGTTTTTCAAAAACACACTGGAAGACCACTTTCGGTTGCTCTGGAGCGGACTGAGGTGCGGATCTACGCTAAGCAGTTCGGACCCAGTCCACTCCAAGGTGCAGATGTCCTCCGTGGAGGACGAACTGCACCTTTTTTTTAACCAATGTGGAAATGGCCTTAAATATATCACTGTTCAAAAGTAGTGCCATACCAGAAACATGCCTTGAGGGTGGAAAGTGAGAGCTGAATGCACAAAGGGTTCAGCCTAACCTGGCAAGATCAGAGCACTAGGTGAGGGTTCTAAACAAAGTGGCCAGTCTCTGGAGTTACACACAAAATGGCCAGCATAGAGTCAGCTTAGAGTAGTGGTTTGAGCATTGGACTATGACTCTGGAAACCAGGATTCCAATCTCTGTTCAGCCATGGAAACCCAGTGTGTTAACTTTGGCAAGTCACACTCTCTCAGCCTCAGAGTTTTACTTCCAGTATGGCACCCTGGGTGAGGACCCCCAGATATCACTTTGATATCATCTAATTCGGCCTTGGTGGGACTGGCTTGCAGTTCCCACACTCCACGTGTTTGTGAGGTCCTCCGGACAAGCATCGACATGAGTGCGGCCACTAATGGTTTTACATTCCAGATTCTATTGAGGCCAGCAGCCGAAACTCTGCTCCCAGCTTCAGGGGACTTTCAGTCGCAAACTACACAATAGCCGCCCGGCTCTCAGCCGAGCTATTCTTTTATGTTAGGTCATCAACGTCCCGGCCATGCTATTGTCTTCAACCGCTACTCCAATCATGTTAAACTTGACCTTTCCAAACCCTTTGTCCAGCACCAAAACTCCTTTTGTTCTCACCTGGCTTGCCATAGCCATAAGGCATAAACTCCTCTATAAAAACCCCTCACTTTCAAATGGTCTTCGGATCACTTTGGACTGCCATCCCGCCTTGCTGCTGGTTGTCTAAGGGACTCCCCTCAGCTCCCCAGGCTGAGCTTTCTTCCCCGGAACCCCTCTTCTCTCCAGGACTACGAGACAGGTAGTATTGCCTTTCCCAACAAACCTCCGTTTCTATTTCTCAGCTAGTTAGTTTATGTTTTGTCCTTCATGTTTTTGTCCGTAATAAAGAATTGTCTGTTATTTGGAAAACCTTGTCTAGCTGCTCTCTGACCCGCCGCTGTATACATTGGGTTTAAAGATCCTTGCAAAGTTACCCTGCCTCTCGCTCAGCTAAAAGAGTGTTCCAACTAATTTCCCCAATTTGGTATTTTATTTGGCAATCTGGGCGCCCCTCCGGGGACCCCCCCCCAAAACACAGGGTAACAAGAGGAGAGCAAATGCAAACCCGCTTTGAATAAATCTTGCAAGAAAACTCCATGATAGAGTCTTAGAGTTGCCATAAGGGAGCTAGGGTCATCATAAGCAGACATGACTTGAAGCCACATAGCAACAACAAAGATCTAGGCCATTTCTGCACTATGCTGTTATAGTGGTGTTATTCCACTTTCAATATCCTATGGAATTCTGGGGTTTGCAGTTTAGGGAGGACCCTTTAGAATTCTCAGCCAGAGAGCTCTTTGGCCTCAGGAAACTACAAACCCCAGAATTCCACAGGATGTTGAAAGTGGAATAATAGAGCTATAACAGTGTAGTGCGGAAATGGCCCTAGTGACAGCCTCTGGCTCTAAAGGGAGCTGAAAACATTCATGGGGAATAAGTTATCATTGACTTATTATTATAATGTCTATACATTATTACCTCCAGTGTTAGAGGCTGGATGCCTCGCAAGACTAGTGGTTCAGAACATGAGTGGGAAGCTGCTTTTACTCCTTCACATCTTGCTTCTATGCTCCCCATGAGCATCTGGTTGGCATAAAAGGGCTGGGCTCAACTCTTCTCGTATGTGAATGATTTTTCTTGGTCATTTATTTTTGGGTGGGGAAGGTGAGAAGAGAGCCAACAAGAAAAGGTTCAGACTCCATGTCTAAGCTTAGATAGCATTAACTTAGACATCTGGAAGACTACTATAGCTTGAAGCAGTTTTCATATGATTGCTTTCAAAATCTCAGGAGCAAATAGCGTCTCATTTAATTTATACTGTAATAACATCTCCTATTGATTTTAATAAAATTGAAGAGAATCATTTTGAAAGAAATCCCTGAGGCATACATTCCACTAAAAAATAAAATAAAAAACTGAACCCTCTCTTTGTTGGAAGATTCTTTGTATGCTTCCATTATATGAGTAATTCATGTCTCATAATAAGTATCCAGAGCTATTGCTTCTTTTATACTGTATAAAAAGAAGAAATAGTTTTGAATAAAATCGGATGAACTTGAGAAAGTGCTTCTAAAGACAGAAAGTAACCCATGTACTAACGTTTCAAATAAAAAAAATGTATGTATTTATTATTCGACTCTTGTACTCTGGTGACTTTTTTGGTTTCTTTGAAAGGCAACTTGAAGGAATGTACAGAAATAGAAGGAGAAAAAATATGGAGTAGTATAGCACAACTGAAGAACTGAGACAAAGGAGATATGGCTTTAAATTACCTTCTGTCAGAAAGCTAGGTGGGTGAACATGGGACCAGACACTTTGCATCACTCTTTTGCAGAGACCAGTCAATCCTCAATGGTACATGCACACACACAGACAGAGGCTTATCCTTCTTCACATCTAATGTACCTCCGATTGACTTATCTTGCAACCCACTTGAGCAACTGTTGTGCCTCCAACCCCTTTGGGTCCCACCCCACAGTTTGAGAACCACTGACTTAGGCTATAACTCAGCAGTCCTTAACTACTGCACATTTTGGTGAGGTTTATAAAGTTAGGGATGGACAAATCTGTTCAGATCAATAGTGTTTAGTTACTTATTTTTCCTGGTTCCTGATTGTTTCTTCCCCATATAGAAATATACATATGTTTGTTCATGTTTCTCAAAGTATGTGCATTTTTCTAAGACCTAATGTTTTCCAAATGTACTTTTATTGGCATTTATATTTAGTAAAGCATGTAGATGCAAGGTCTTTCAACTGTATGCATTTTCATATGCAAATTTTTCAAATGGGTTCATGCATTTGTTTGTTTTGCAAACTTCATATAAGCTCAGAAGTGTGCCTATATCTGGTCTGTTTTACTTCTGTTGGTTCCATTTGGTTCACGTTAATCAGTGATTTCCCTCCTGCCTCAAAATCACTGTACCCTCGAACTGTCCGAGTTTTGGAGGGGGAGTCCTGATTAATCCTCTATCATACCACTTTTTCAACTGCTTTTAAAATGTCCCAGTTTCTCTCTCTGCCTCTTACTTTCTTCCTTGTCCTCAGCTTACTTCAGGTGCTGCAAACTGAGTTCAAAATACAGTAGTTATCTGCACTCAGTTAACTCAGCAAGGGAATAGAAGAAGAGGGGGCAGAATCTTGTCCTTCCTTATAGACTCAGGCGAAAGCATATTCTTGCAGCTTCTTCTAGTTGCTGTCTCCTGCCTCATTAATTGTTTTTGCCATTATGACAACATTCTGATATTGCTTGAAACATGTGTTCTATTTGTGATTTGTGAAATGTTGAAGGGTATGTTTCACCATTTCCTATATGTAGTCTAAAACAGCTGGAGACCATCATTGCCTCCTCCCATTCCAAAGCGTATAGCTTGGTTGCAGAAAGAATGACAGAAAACAGTGTAGTGCAGAGGCTAAAAGCCAGGTCTACATACCAGAAGTCACTATCTTTAAGTATCGCTTAAGTATCCTTAGGCAAGCAACCCTCTCTGTCAACCCCCACTCCAAACAGGTTGTGATCCTATGATAATGATCTCAGATGCATAAGAGATGAGGCACCTCAGATTCTGCAGCTCAATTTGGTCCTGCTAGAGTCTCAATCCAGTCATCTGGGACTTCCCCAAATGCCTCCTTCTCTCCCAAAACATCATTAGTAGTATTCCAGATTTTCTAAGGGGTTTTAAACCATTCTAAATGGCTGAAAATCTTCTCCTGAGACTTAGTTACAAGTAGCACAAACTTTAAGCTAAAATATGAATATATTTTAATCTGATATTGTTCCTTTCCTCAATCCATAGGGATAGATGGGTAATGAATGAATGAATACTAACTGCAGGTCCCACTCTTTTGCCTTTTTCCCAGGCCACCACAAACTCTGAAACTGAATTTTGCCTTCTGAGTTTCTCTACTCCAGTTTTATAAGTCTGTGATTTATAAGGCTGTGATTAGGTGATAAATTTAAATTATTTGATGTCTTGAACTATATTATAAAGACTAGCGTATATACCCAGTGTTGCCCAGGATTTTATGTTCTTACAGGTAACATTTGTTAGAAATACCGTAGGAATTACCTTACCTTACCTTAGGAGTTAGATGTGGTTGAAATACACTGATTTGAGATCCTGTTTCACTAATTCCCTAAACTGTGTTGTTCAGTACCTGTAACTTTTGCCCATATTCCCCAATCCAGTCTGTATTCAGGGTTGTTAACATACAGAGGTTAGGTTCCTAAGGGAAATACACTGCCCTCCTTCTTGCTGCTAGGCCTCATCTCCATAGCAACCAGCCTATGCAGAGCTCTCTGGATATGAATTCCAAAGGCCCCTCCCTGAACTGCCAACCCCAGGATTCCATAGAATCTTCACAGGCAGCCAATCATATGAGGTCTTTGCCTGCCTGATGCAGACAAACAGACAAGATCACTCACAAACTTTGACTTTTATATACTAGATAAACTAGACCCTTTACTCACATGATTATTAGAGAAATGTTACAATAGCGGGGGTCATTTGTGGACTATCAGCAAAAATTCCACCTCACAGTAGCTGGAAAGAATCTATTTGTTAGAACTCTTGCAAATTTGATCAGGAGAACTTTAAAATGAGTTGTGCGCGGAAAAGGAACATTATTCCAGAGGGCAGTGAGACACCAAGCACTGGAGACAATAGATTAGTTGATATGGAGGAACTGAATCAACAATACAAAAGCCCAATGGAGGGGAGAAACTAGCAAGGAATCAGCTGGAGAGAATGATGTCTTGGATGTCTCTATAATAATGCAGAAAACATAGAAAATAAACAACATGAAGTCTTAACACAGAAAGGCAAATATAATTTAACAGGCATTACTGAAACCTGGTGGAATGAGCCTTATGATCGAGACATATAGTGGAAGGGTATAAGCCATTCTAAAGACATAGGCTTAACAGGAAAGAAGGAGGCATAGCATTATATGTCACCTGTGTATACCTGTGAGGAGACCTCAGTGCACAGAAGCAAATTAACAGCCTTTGGGTAAAAATTAAAGAGAGAAATGACAGATACCTCATTGTGGCAATCTACTATATGCCCCTCATCCCAGTGATGTATTCAAGTCTTCTAATCCAAGTCTCAAGTCCCTACCTTCAAGTCTCAGGTCAAGTCTCAAGTCCTTGAAGATACTTTCAAGTCAAGTTTCAAGTCTGGAAGCCAACTTGACACCCCAACCAAAATTCCAGAATTATTGGAAAGAGAGAAATAAATGTAGTTTTAACAATTTAAGCAGAGTCGGCTCTCCACATTTGCAATTTTACCATCTGCAGCTTCAGAAGTGGGGAATAGGATCCTATCTTATTCCCCATTACTGAAGCTTCGAAAATTTTAAAACAAAGAATCTTTGTCATTAAGGCCATTGCCTAACACATTTGCTGTTCCCCTCTGAGAAATGCACCCACACTTTGGCCTGGATGGTCATCTCTCGGGAGGGCTTTGAGGGTGTTTCTGCATGGCAGGAGGTTGGACTGGATGGCCCCTGTGGTCTCTTCCAACTCTACATTTCTATGATTCTATGATTCTATGACTAGTAGGCAAAAAGAGATGGAGGCATTGTTCAAAGTTGTAAGATTTCTGGAAGAATGTGTTACGTTACTGAACCAAGGGCATCAAGTCAGTCATTAAAAATATACAAGTCTTGAGTTGAGTCAGTGCATCATTTGTGGCCGAGTCGAGTCTGAGTCGAGTCACTGAAGTGACTTAAGTCTGACTTGAGTCCGAGTCTATCAACTCAAGTCTACATCACTTCCTCATCCAAACCCAAGATTTAGTTGATGCCTTCCTAACCAAATGACCAAGTATTCAAGAAGGAGAGAGATAGCAGTAATGGGATGCTTCAGCCACCCTGATATTTGTTGGAAGTCACATTATGCCAAGAGTACAAGATCTAACAAATTCCTCACTAGCCTTGCATTCATTGTTCAAAAGTTGGAGAAAGCAACAAGGGGATCTTTGAGTTTTTTACTTGATTCTAACAACAGAAATGAACTGGTCAGTGGGGTGGAAAATGTGGGATTCTCAGGTGGAAGTTACCATGACCTCTTGGGATTTGTTATGCAAAGGAAAGGGCTGTGGTGGAGCTTGGAGTTTGTGGAGAGGGAGTGGGAGGGGGCATGACTACAGGGTGAGATGTGTGGCTACAGGGCAGGGGCGGGGTTACAGTGTGTGGGCAGTGCTATGGTGGATGGGGCGTGGCTATAGTATGTGGAGGCGTGGCTATGACAGACAGGGCATGGCTATAGCACAACAGGGAGGGCAAGCAAGGACCTGGAACACCCCCCAAAAATTGCCGATGGGTATGAATCACCCCCATCGCCCCCCCCATCCCTGCACGGCTGGGAAAGGGGAAGCCAAACTTAGACACACTAAGGACCTCAAGAAAGCTGATTTCAGTAAGCTTAGGGAAATATTGGGAGATCTCATAGTCGGAAATGTAAATAAAGGGCCTTTCCACACGGGGGTTTTAAAACAGTGTAGCGCGACCTCTGACAGAGGTCATCTACACCGTAAAATGGATTGGGGTGGATTACTTTAGTGTAATTTCACACCCCAATCCGTGCTAGGGCGACTGGAAGTGGCACCGCCACATGCTTTTTAAAAACCACTTTTCATGTGGTTTTTAAAAGGCACGGGTCGTGCGGCCGCGTGCGGCCATGTCGCAGCGCCCGGTGTAGATTTGCAGACGCGCCTGCAGATCTGCCAGGGGTGGGCTTTCTGTCTGGCAAGCTTCTCCGGTTGGTGGAGAGCCTCCACCAGCCGGCAGCTGCCATTTTGGATGCCACAGGATGCCGACAAGTGTGGAGCAGTGAAAACACGCTGCTCCACGTGGCAACGGACTTACCTGGATGCAGGTAAGGTCTGTCCTAGCGTGTTTTCGCCCATTTTTTCCTCCGTGTGTGGAAAGGGCCATAGTAAATGTAAACATAGTCGGAAATGTAAGTCTCCAAAAAAGAGAACCTGGACAACTACTGACCAGTCAGCTTGAAGTCAATACCTGGAATGGTAGTAGAATAGATAACTGAACAGTCAGTCTGTGTGCGCCCAGAGGATTCAGATTCCAAGAAAAGAGATTCCACCTAAACATTAGGAAGAACTTTTTGTTTTTCAGGAAGCATTTTCTTGCCTTTTCTTGCCTTCAAATTTAGCAAGAAGACAACTCCAGTCAAATATAAAGTTGAGGCATTTCATCCCTCTCCCATAATGTATGCTCTCTGCAGTGTTACTTTCCTCCTGAACTTTGATTTCACTTGAGAGTTAAATTGGTGCACTGATTTAGTTCAGAAATAGTTAACTGTTACTACAGTTCAGGCCTACCCGGTGATAGCACTAGATATCTCTTTTGATATCAAAACCATTGGGTCTTCCTCTGCCACCCTGCTCCACCCTGCAAGGCCTCCGGACAAGCACGTACACAGGTGTGGCCGGTAAGTATTGGACATTCCATTCTCCACCTAGGCAGGCAGAACAGAGCCACTCCGTTGCTTCAGGGACCTGCCTGCAAACACCTCTTGCTTAAGCGCAACTCTAAACAAAGGAGCCCGGCCTCCCGCTGATAGTCTTACAAAGCCAAGCTAAGCACCTTGCATTTGCATACTGGCTATACTATTATTACATCTGTGCTAAGCTGATCATGTTAAACTTGACCTTTGCCAAAGCCTTTGTCCCGCTCCAAACTCGCATTGTTCTCACTGAGTATGGCATGGCCTGCAGTCACAATTCACCCTATATAAACCCCCCGATTCCGAGAGCACCTCGGATTGCTTGCCCTGTTTGGATTGCTCCCGAGTTCCATCCAGCCTTGCTGCCGCTTTGTCTGGCGAGCTCCCCTTGGCCTCCACGCTGAGTTTCTTCCCTACCACCTTCAGTTTCTTCAGGACTACGAAAAAAGGTGTCGTATCACCCATTTCCCCCGAAAATCCTTATTTCTATTTCTTCCAATAACTGTGTGTGTTTGTGGTGTCTTTTCTGTTTGTTTGTCTTTTAATAAAAACGTCATTTTTACTATTTTAAACACTGTCCGACTGCTTGACTGACCTGACCCTGTAGATGCTGGGTTGCAAGATCCCTGCTAAGTTACCCTGCCTCTCACTAGCTTTAGTGAGTGCTCCAGCCAATTCTCCCCAGAATTGTGTTTGTGTTTTGGTTATTTGGGTGCCCCTCCCGGGACCCCCAGAGAACAGGGTAACATAAAACTGCTTTATTTCATTCTCATCTGCCTAGTGAGCCACTTTTAGTGTCGCATCTGATACTTTTGTTTCTGGAACTGGTCATATAGGAGAAGACTGGTGTAGGTCTTGATCTATAAATCTATTTAGAAATGCTAGATGCTAGCATTTTGCCTCCAGATGGAGAAAATTCATTGGAAGACAGGGAGTGAGCCTGTGCATTTATCACAAGAGCAGGACACAAATTCAGTGCTTCAGAAAATGACCGCTTTGGCTCATGGCAATTTTGAGCCAGTCCACTTGAGCTTCACTTGCATCCTAAACCCTAATTAAAGTTGGAGTTGCAAACCAATAACTGGGACTCCCTTTGACTATAACTGGAAATCCAAAATCAGCTACAACCTTTTCTTTATGCCAGAATGAGATGACACATTTAGCCATAGTAGCCTGGGATAGGGGAAGGAATTTAAAGATAAGTGCAGTGAGTCTTGTGATATACACCTTTAAATTTTGATATGCGTATACCAGCTGGATCCCCATAACCATGGGTTTAACATTCACAGATTTGATTGTTCACGGATTATTTGCTGCTGCCTCTGCTGTAGCCCTATGTCATTTTTAATAGGGACTTATAAGTCTTGCCATAGTTTTGCAGTCTCTCTGCAAGGCTCACAAGACTGACAGACTGCAAACTCAAGCTGAGGCTTGTAAGTCTCTATTAAAAATGATCTAGGACATGCCAGCCAGCCACTTCCACCTCGTGAAAAAACCCACCCCCTTAGAAGAAAGAACCAGACAGTTGGCATGCTCCCCACCGTGGATTCAAATGGATTAAAATAACTATAGATATTAACATTTTTCTGCCTTCATGGGGGTCCTGTGTCCCTAACCCCAGTGGAAGGAAAACTATACTTTCAAAAGGAAATTTCCAATAGCTTTATTAACTGGCGGGTAGTTTTAAAACAGCTCATGGGAAGCCATATTTGACTGAGCTCTGTAGTTATAGTTTAATTTTTTGAGCCCTGCCTAGACTGATGTAGGCATGCTTTACATCTTTAAGCCAGAAAGAGATATTTTGTTAACCCCAGAAGGATACTGTGCATTTGCCTGAGCCACGTCACCAGATGTCTGGATGTGATTATGAATAAACAGTTTTTCAGTGCAGGAAACAATATAAGAAATATATTTGAGAAAAGAGATCAATGAAAATGAGTGAATGGATTTCAGAGCTTTAAGCCACACTATGCCACTATCTGTACACACCCTGCTTCTGTCCAGAATCATAGCTCGCAGAATGTAGTCAAGTATTATTACAACCTTTTACTTGTGGGATCTCCCTTAACTCCAATGACAAAATGAATGCTTGACTATCGAACAGAAATGGTTATGTAAACAAATCTATTGCAAATGATTACATAAGATCTGCCAATACAACTTTTGCACAAACACACCGGCATTTAAAACAACACGAATCCTGTGTAAACTAACCTTGAGGCTAACAGATGTACAGAACAGAAGTGCTATTTCCCCATTATATTTGTATCCTACAGGGAGTAATTTTCACATTACTTTTATGGCAGTCAATAAGGCATGAGCTGAATAGCAAAAAGATCCCCCAGAGGAAATTGCTAACCTTGTCACTGTTTGTGAATGCTTCCTGACTGCACTATATCATTTCTCTTACATGAATGCTGAAGAGTGTCCATGCACACAGATTCATGCACATGTCTAGAACGTCTCTTCTTTCTCTTGTTCTTGTTTTGGGAGGTAAAATAGTGAGGGTTTTCTCTTATGAGGGTTCTCTTTCCAATATGGACAGAGCTATTACCTTTGAGTCCAATCCAAGAGGCATTTTCTGCTATGTCTTTCTCTCAAGTGACTAAGTGGACATGGGTGTTACTCTGATCTCTGAGGGTCCCAGGAGGGACACCTAAATAACCAAACAACAACACAACTTTGGGGAGAATTAACTTGAGCACTCACTAAAGCTAGTGAGAGGCAGGATAATTTAGCAGGATCTTGCAACCCAGCGTCTACAGGGTCAGGTCAGCCAAGCAGCCAGATGGTTTAAAGTAACAAAAAGTGTATTTTATTGAATACAGACAAATATTAAAGACACCACAGTCACACAGATAAGTAAGAAATTAGAGATTGACTTGAAGTAGGGATTTTCAGAGGGAAATGGGTGATACGACACCTGTCTCGTAGTCCTGGACCCTGGGAGTGACATTGGGGTGCAGGGAAGAAGCTCAGTGCGGTTCGCTGAGGGGAGCTCGCTGAACAAAGCGGCAGCAAGGCGGTCTGGAACTCGGGAGCGATCCAAGGAGGGTCTCAGAATCAAGGGTTTTTATAGGGTGAATTGTAACTGCAGGCCATACCTTACTTGGTGAGAACAATGCGTTTTGGGTGCGGGACAAAGCCTTGGAAAGCTCAGAATTTAGCATGATTGACTTAGAGTCGAATTAACAATAGTGTAGCCAGTATGCAAATGCGGAGCGCTTAGTACAGCTTTATCAGGTTGCCTGCTCGGGGCAGGGGAGCCTTTGTTAGTATCGCGCATAAGCAATGAGGTGTTTTCTGGAGAGGTCCCTGAAGCGATGAACTGGCTCGGTCTGACCTGTCTTGGTGGAGAATGGAATGTCCAGCAATTATTGGCCATGCCTGTTTACGTGCTTGTCTGGAGGCCTCACAAACACGTGGAGCAGGGTGGCAGAGGAAAGCCGAATTATTTGATATCAAAGAGATATTGAGTGTTATCTCCGGGGAGGCCTGGACTGCAGTAACATGGGACTCCGGCACTGACTACTTTGCAAATACAGTCATCCCTCCCCATTCTCTAGGGTTAGGGGCACAGGACCCCCGTGAAAATAGAAAAACTGTGAATAACTCTAGGCCCCTCCCAAACCATATTTAACACACACAAAAAGTAAGATCACCATATTCAACTCACAGTGGATTCTTTTGAGGCATCAGGGTTCCTTCACAAGCAGAAGTGGGGGGACTGGTGGGGCTTACTATCACCTTCACTGCTGCTCCACACCATTTTTAATTTTTAATAATTCACAGTTTCTCAGGCTCATGAGGCTTGCAGTCCTTATTAAAAATGGCACAGGGAGGCAGCAGAAGGGACGGCAAATAATCCATGAATAATCAAATCTGCAAAAGTGAAATCTGCAAATGTGGAGGACTGACTGTATAGCTTTTTGACAGGCAACCCCAAGACACAACTCAAAATTTAAATATTTAAGTTTAGATTTCAATATTCAACCATTTATTTATTTCAGTATTCAAACATTTATTTATTAAAAGGCTTCTGGAGACTAGGATTCAAATCCCTGCTCAGGCACTGGGTGACCTTGGGCAAATCACATTCTCTCATCCTCAGAGGAAGGCAAAGGCAAACCCACTCTGAAGAAATCTTGCCAACACCTCCCCCGCCCCTGTGATCGGTTCACCTTCGGGTTGCCATAACTCAGAAGTGACTTGAAGTCACAAAACAACAAAGTGCCACTGACAAGGGAGGTACTTTCTAGTCATCATGGCTCTCCCCTTTGAAAACTGACTTATGGTGACCCTAAGGCAAACATATCATGGGGGTTTTCTTGACGAGATTTATCTGTCTTTGCCTTTCTCTGAGGCTGAGAGAATGTGACTTGACTGAGGTCACTCAGTGGGGATTTAAACCGTGCTCTCCAGAGTCATAGTTTGGGTGCACACATACACTGCTGCTATGTCCCTTTCTTCAGAGACATGGCAGTAGGGGTGTGAGCATAGAGGGACATGGAGGCAGGTGTGTGTGCATGGCCAAACTGCTCCCTCATTTGCAAATGCAGGAGCAGTTTTGGCACCCACCCACCCACTGCAGTGTCCCTGTTCCTGCTGCCACTGTTGGTGGCCAGTGGCAGGGCTTCTTAGACTCCCTTTGAGGGCTCCACAGTCCTCCAGGGATCCCCGGACCCTAGGTTAAGAAGCACTGGTCTAGACAGTGACGTAGCTTGGCCCGAGTGGGGTAGAGGCGGGGGTAGAGGTGTGTGGGTGGGGGCGTAGGTGCATGTGGGCAGGGTGTAAGCATGTGTGGGTGAAGCTGTGGTGCATAGGGAGGGTCTATGGAGCACGTGGGCATTGCTATGGTGTGCATGGGCAGGACTACAGCACACAGGGAGGGGCTATGGCACCGGGGGGGGCAGGCAAGGAGTGACATCATTCCCAAAAAAGTGCCACCCAGGGCACACTCCTCCTCACCCCCTCCATTCCTATGCCACTGGGTCTAGGTGTTATGGAGCCAGGGAACACATACATCCACTTGGTGACAGCAATGAACACCAAAGAAGAACAGCTGATTTAGCTGCCTGGCTCACTTCTCCTCTCCCTTCTTCCCTCTCTCTCTTTCTCTCTCTCCTCCTTCCCCGGCCTTGGCTTAAGCCAAAGACCACTTCCTCTCAGCCTCATTGAATTAAATGGAAATGACTTTTTGTAAAGTTGTCTATAAGTTATGTTCATGGAAATCATGCAACAGACTGATACAGATCTGAAAGGACCATAGTAAGTGTTAGCAAAGAACATGTGGTGCATTTGAACTCTTTATTGTACACCTGAACATACCGTAGAGAAGCTGGGTTCTCAGCTGAAGGTGTGCAAATATAATTGGATTCCTGATTCACTCTCTCCTCCTTCCTTTTCCAAACCATGAAAGAAGGGAGGGCAATCCTCTCCTTGGTTTAGATATCCTGACTCTAAAAGGTTCAGAAAAACATCCCACTCTACCCATCCTTTTTCTCATGGCAGGGAGTTCACACATGGGGGGGGGGCTTAGGGTGTGGCAAAGTCTGCTTTACCACCTCATAGACTGGTATGGCAGCTCTTCCCCCAGTCTGCTAAAATGCCTTGCCACTTTATACAAAGCACCACCTTCATGTAAAAAAGATAAAGCCTTTCAGGTTTTTAGAATGATTTACTGATCGATGATAGGGTGTTTCTGTTCGGTTAGAACTACCGAAAATTATTCAGCTGAATCAAGGTTTATAAAAATATACTATAATTTTTATTAAAACAACAAACAGAATAACAAAACAGGTTTTGTATGTATGTCCAAGCTCAAACAGAACTCCAGAATGAATTTAAATAGTTTCTTATATCGTCACATCAGTGCTAAGGCACAAGTTTCTCTCACACACAGCCCTCTGGCTACTCTTTTGCCAAAGGCTCTGTTCCCAAATCTAGATCGCTCTCTCTGACCAAATTCAAACGTGGGTTGATTTCTCTTCTGCCCCTCTCTCTAGGCTTTCTCTGAGAACATATACCCTTCTCACTCACCCCCCCCCTTTGACTAACTGAGAAACTCTGGCTGCAAGACTTTTTAGCCCTTTTTCCTGAAAATTTGACTCTAAACAATTCAGTGTGTCTGCTATATATGCCTCCTCACAGCCCTCCAACCCCTCCTTCCCACTAATGGGCTGAGTTTGTCTGGAGTGGCCATTCTGGTTGCCTGTGGCAACCTGTTGATTGGCAGCTTCTCTGATACCCAGAATAGCCAGACCACCAGGCTCCATCATATGGGATCATTGATCATGGACTGGAAGCCTCCTTGGAAAACAGAACATAGTAACTTCTAGTAATAGTAATTTCTCTGTAGTAATGTATTATCTGAGAGCCAACATCATGTAGTGGTTTGAGTGCTAGACTAAGACTCTGGAGACCAGGGTTTGAAACCCCAGACAGCAATGGAAACCTCTCAGCCTCAGAGGAAGGGAAAGACCCCCTCTGAACAAATCTTGTCAAAGAAAACCCCATGATAGGTTGCCATAAATTGGAAATGACTATCTTATTCCATTACTCACCCTTATATATGTATTACATTTAATAGTGGCTTGATCTAATCATTATTGTCGGTGAATCTGGCTGATAAACCCTCTGTAGATCAGACCTCAGAATGAGAGCAGCTAGATTGTACCAAAACCTAACAACAGCAGAAGGAAACTGCAGACAGTATTCTCTACGGTAATTCAGATCACTTCTATTGAGCTATCTAAGGGCCAAAGACAGGCTGCTGTTGCTAGCACTGAAGTAATTCAGCCGATAAAAATACAGTGGGCTGATAATCCTTTTGAATGTGTTTTCTTTTATCAAATGCTTGCAAAACATTGGCATTCTGGCCCGTAGAAGGGGGACTCCAATCAATCTATGTCTAGTTGGGTTTTTGTTATGTAACATTTCCTTGCTCATCATTTATACAGGATGGATTTGCAACAGATTCTGTGAGTGCGAAGGCTAAATAAATCATCCTCAAGTTGTTTGTGTGCAGGCATTTGTTTTCTTTCCTTCTTTTTTAAAGATCTGAGAACATGTTAATTATTTTAGGTTAATCACTATTTTTTTTTTTACATTAACATCTTAAAGAACAAGGGATTCCATGCAGGAGTGATAGCATTGTTTTGCATATGAAAAGCTCTCTACAAGGCATTTACCAAAATGACAACTCATGGTATATGTCCTTGCTGCTTTCAGGATGCCAGCTCTACAGGGCACCTGGCAGAAACAACAAGAGGTGTTTGATGAGTTAAAATGGAGCAATAGTGAAGGCAGTAGGAGGCTGGTAGAATGTCCAGGACAATTGATGTCCTACTGCTTTAGAAACTCTTGCAGGGTAACTTGATCTCTTTAAGAGGACATAATCCTCTTTAAATTGTGACCTCTGCTGAGACAGCGACCACCTCTGGATGAGGGATATTATATCCTGGGCTGAACTGAGGTTTCTGGGGCAATTTCTGAGATTTCTAATTTGTTTTTCACTTGCTATAAAATGAAGGCTCTTTCCAAATATTTCATTTTGTGTGTTGGAGGGGGGTGGGGGTTGCGACACTAGTTTAGGACACTGTGTGGAGAATGCAAAATGTTGGCCAGGCTGCCAACACAATTGCTGCTCCTGCTACTTGTAATGGTAACAAAATAAACAATACAAAAACCTGGGGTTGGAGAAAGCAGTCTTGCTTCTGCTACCTCTATATGTGGGCCTCACCCTGAGAAACTGTTTGGAAATTTCTTTCTCTGGAAAAATTTGGCAGAGAGGTCTTCCAATTTCTTCACCTGCATATAGGGTGAAAATTTCTGGATAGATCTAAATCACAGAATCATAGAATAATAAAGAGTTGGAAAAGAGCACAGGGGCCATCTAGCCCAACCCCCTGATATCTCTAAATATTTCTTTGCAGTGGTAATAGTATTATCTTAGGGCTATTATTTGTCCCCTAATTTTCAGTGATAAAAAAAACTCTTAGGGACTGGTTTAGGATGTGCAAGAAATCATGGTTTTGGAGATTTCAATTCTTAGAAATGCCATCTGTTCTTAGAAATGGTACCTTTTGTTACTTCTTTCTTAAACATTTAATTTATTTTCACCTCCTATTTAGATACTTAGCATATCCCAAATACAAAAATGCCTTCTCAAGCACATATTTGAATCTGCTTCCCTCTGAAGTATTCGAAAGCGGCCACAGCAGAATCCCATTTCAGAATCAAGTATGTGTACATGGAGACAGGATTATTGAAACTTTAGTCCAGGTTTTGTTATTTTATTCACTGTACAGAAACCTGTGTGAAGAATTAATTGTCCCTTTACTTTTGTCTTGCCCAGGGCACTCAACTGATTATTATGTAATTTCATCCTTGAATACCACGATTCTGTGGCCACACTAAAAACTTCAAAATATTTAGCAGTTGCTGTTAAAGATCCAGCATAGTGTAGTGATTTGAGCCTTGGACTATAGCTCTGGATACCAGGATTCAATTCCCTGCTGAGCCACAGAACCTCTTAGAGTGACCTTGGGCACCTCACATACTCTCAGCCCCAGAAAACTCCACGATAGGTTCACTTTAGGGTTGCCATAAGTCAGAAATGTTCAGAAGCCTCACAACAATAGAAGTAAAACTTAAAGTACAGACTACAACCAAGGCCCTTTCCACACGTGGGCGGAGAAACGGGGGAAGCCATGCTGAAACGGAGCTTACCTTCGTCCGTCACCGCGTGGAGCAGCGTGTTTCGCTGCTCCACACTCATCGGCATCCTGCGGCGTCCGGCAGCACCCAAAATGGCGGCTGATGACTGACGGAGGCTCTCCACCAACCGGAGAACCTCGCCAGTCAGAAATCCCACCCCCGGCAGATCTGCAGGCACACTCTTGCGTGAGCCTGCAAATCCACACCGGGCGCTGTGATGCGGCTGCACAGGGGTATATGCCCCATGCCTTTTAAAAACCACATAAAAAGTGGTTTTTAAAAAGCACATGGCGCCGCCACTTCCAGGCAACCTAGCGTGGATTGAGGTGTGGAATTACTCTAAAGTAATCCACCCCAATCCACTTTACGGTGTAGACGACCTCCCACGGAGGTCGCGCTACCACGTGTTATTTCCCCATGTGGAAAGGGCCCGAGTCCCCAGTTTTAAACTGTACAATTTCATTTTTAAATTAATTTGGTTATTTTACATGCTTACCAAGGCTTTTCAGGTTCAGTACAGTGATATTTTTGACACAATTACTTTAATAACGGTATTAATATTATTTTATATTGATTGTATTAAATGAACTCAGCATTCATTATATATTTGCCAAAGCCCTTCAGTATCAGTACCATACATTTCCGATTATGGGTGGAAAAAATATTCAAAAATATTGAAAAAATATTTTAAAAATCATAGAATCATAGAAATGTAGAGTTGGAAGAGACCACACGGGCCATCCGGTCCAACCCCCTGCCATGCAGGAACATCCTCAAAGCACTCCCGACAGATGGGCAAAACCCAGTTTTCTTGAATGTTGGGAGACTGTGACAGGAAGAATCCTAGAAAAGAGAGAATCTCCACAGTTGTGTGTATCAGAAAACAGTGCAGAAATGTTATTTCTTGCACAGAACATAGCACAGAAATGTTTTCTGTACTGAAAACTCACTTTCTGTGCAGGGAATGTGCTTTCTGCACAAAAAGTGAATTTTTGTTTGTTTTTGCACAAAATTAGTCCTAAGCTTTGCACAGATTTTGAAAGCTGTAGAGTTTTTCAACAAATTTCTCACAGCAAGGAAAAAAACTGGTAACATTATTTATTCTTGCCTGGAAGAATGAAATTTACAAAGATTTGCATCCTTATTTCTGATCTATGTTTGCTTTAATATCAGTATTAACTGTGCTTTTCATGCTTGTTATTTTTGATGGTACACAATATACTTGATAAAATTGCTTTTACTATTGGTTTGCTGCAAATACAATTTGATTGGACTATTTGAACTGTATTATGTAAGAAGCTAGATGCTTAACATATCTATCTTGTATCACACACACACACACACACAAACACACACAATGCAAGGTAACATGAATACTGAATGCTACCAAATACTGCAATATAGGTAAATGAAGGGCTTTAAACTGAGTTACATGGGGGAGGGTGATATTATGACTTTATGATTCTGTGATAGTTTGAGAAATCCTCAACAGATGCAAAATACTGGAAAAAGTTAGAAATCCCATCAACATCTAAATGGCTCAATAGATTGATGGAAATAGCAGAAATGAATAAATTGAGTAGACTAAAGGGTAAAAAAAATTAGAACTTTCTAGCTGATTGGATATTTTTATTGATTATTTGGAAAAAAGAGAAGGTGAAATGATGACCTTAGGTTTTTAGTATGTTAAAAATAACAGTATTATTAATTCCAGGTAGTTTGAGTATGATATTATGAAATATTAGATTATCTTTGATTGTTATTTTTCTATAAAAATAGTTATGCATGTTTATAGTACATATTTAAATTGATTATGACTGTAAGAGATTTAATAATTAATAGCTTTTTAAAATTATAGCATATAATAGGTGATATATGGTTTACGACTTTATAATCTGGCTTTCTAAGGATTATATAGACAAGGGTTTGGTAATATTAATCAAATATTAAATACATTATTAAAAAAATAAGATTTGTTGATTTTACATACCATAATTTAACTGTTTAGAACAAAATATAAGAGTAACAAGGTATTATATGTGTGAAAAATTTTAAAGGAAGGTTAAGTACAACTAAGATATTAGGAGCTGTTTGCAATAAGTGCGGGAACTAACTTCTAATTATGTGTAATTTTTTTTGTAGCTTAGTCTTAGTAGATTAGTGTTTTGTAGAAGTATTTTGTATTGTTTTGTATTCTATTATGTCTTGTTGTTTTGAGTGGTTTGGTTATTTGTGTTACTTTGTAATGCCATTTTGATTTCAACCCAATGGGTGACCTTGGATGTGTCACACAGCCCAGGAAACCTCCATAATAGCTTTGCCTTCGGGCCTCTGTAAATCAGAAACAACTTGAAGGCACACAACAACAATTACAGGATGATCCCTAAAGTTATAATATGGTTTCTCTCTGAATATTTACAGTGGTTTGTTCTACAAAGCTTGTACTACAAGCACAAGTGGAACCAAAGATAATATACAAAGTAGTTCTTGTATTTTGTCATCTTAGCTACATGAAAATGCTTTTCAGAATGGTCTTCAAATAATTTTTTTTCCATTACTGCAAGATATGAAATCCATTATGAGTCAGAATCCTACTGCCTGAGGCAACTGACGGCATTGGTAACCAGGTAGCAGCTAGTGACTACCAAGCATGGCGTAAAACAAACATATATTAGGTGTCTAATTAGGTAGGATTTCAAGGCCTGAGATTATCAACCCTAAGATCTATCTTGGAGGGCAATATGATCACATACTCTCTAACTTTTCTACAGTCAACACAAGATGCAATGAAATCTTGGCTTGAGTCCTAAACTTCTCTCTGATTCACAAATTGGGAATGTGATTTCTGTTAATGACTTTTCTTCCATTTTTCCAAGAGTTCATACCTCTACCCTGACAAATGCAGTTGCAGGAGAGGAATACAGAGACTCCATTATATGAATATTAAACTGTCCATAGAGTGGAAAGTTATGATTCAGTCCATTGTTTTTAAGTATGGTTCTTCATGGCTACTGCTGATGGGAAAGATCAATATCCCAGGAATAATCTAGACTTGAAGAGGAATGCATAGTCCCTGCAGTTAATCCATTTTTCTTTCTACAAAGAGATTTAATCAGAGATACACACCTCAACAAACTTCCAAGTTAAGCCTATGTTTAACTTCCTCTTGATGAAATCACAACAAAGCATGGTAAATGCAAGATAGGTGAGGAAAGCCATGTGCTATGAAAAATGATGTAAGCTGCTTGAGGGGCTGACACTTCTAAGTTGTGCTCAAGCAGAGCTTGTTGTCTAGTTTGACCCTCTATGGTAGAGCCTATGCTTTGTGTGCACATAGTTTGTTACCTCAGAAAGGTCTATTCCACCTCAAATGAGCTGTGGTTTGTTATGTGTTTTGTAATACTGCTCCCTACCCTCTACAATTTTGAAAGAACAGCTTAAACTTTCTGTTAAAAGTGATCAGATCTTTTGCATTAATTGTACATCCCTAAGCAAATTTTCTATCCCTGTTTGATGTCAGTTACAGGCATCCCCCACTTATCTGATGGGTTAGGGACCAGAGCACTGTCAGAAAGTGGAATTGGTTGAAAAATGGAACCTCGGTATTTTGTCAGTCCTTCTCCTCTTGCCTGCTTTCTGTAGGGAAGAGGAGGGAATTACAGAGGCTGAAAAATTTACAATGATCAAAAGAGCAGAACGTTGAAAATGAGTTGTCAAAAAGCAGGAGGTCACTCATCATTTGTCTACCTTCAGTATTGTAGGCTGGAAGGCTTGTCTTTTCTTCTCCACCCAGGCCATCACTTTTGTCTTCCAGTCTTCAACATTCCAGCAAAAAAATACTCCAGGAAAACACACCTCAGTTCATAATAAAGGTCTATCTGGTTAAATTGTTCCATCAGACTCTCTTACCCAGCTGAAATCCAGGACTCACCAATTGTAGGCAGAAGTCTTGAACTAAGCAGTCTTGCATGCAAATGAATGTCACATTTAAATGGCTTTAAAAACCCAAGAGGTCACCCAGAATAAAATATGTATAGTTTGCAAATAATACGGATATGCAAAATAAGGGGATGCACTCATGCAGACTGGACTACAGCATTGCTTTGGTTAGACCTTATCTAGATACTGTGTCCAGTTCTAGGCACCTCAATTCAAGAAGGATATCGACAAGCTGGAAGGTGTCCAGAGGAGGGCGACCAAAATGGTGAAGGGTCTGGTAGCAACGCCCTATGAGGAGTGGCTTAGGGAGCTGGGTATGTTTAGTCTGCAGAAGAGAAGATTAAAAGGGGACATGATAGCCATGTTTAAATATTTGAAGAGATGTCATGTCATGTCGAGGAGGTAGTGGACTTGTTTTCCCCTGCTCCAGAGACTAAGGCCATTTCCACAGTAGACTGTTATGGTGCTATTATTCCACTTTCAACATCTTATGGGATCCTGTGGCTTGCAGTTTAGGGAGGGTCCTCAAAGGCCCCTCCCTAAACTGCAAGCCACAGGATTCCATAAAATGTTGAAAGTGGAATAATAGCGTTATAACAGTCTATTGCAGAAATGACCTAAGACAAGGAGCAATGGATTCAAGCTGCAGGAAAGGAGGTTCCACCTAAACCTCGGGAAGAACTTCCTGACAGTCAGAGCTGTCCAGCAGTGGAAGATGCTGCCTCAGTGTAGTGTGGTGGAGTCTCCTTCTTCAGAGGTTTTTAAGCAGAGGCTGGATGGCCATCTGTTGGGAGTGCTTTGATGTATGTTCCTGCGTAGCAGGGGGTTGGACTGGATGGCTCCTGTGCTCTCTTCAAACTCTATATTACTCTATTGTAGTCATATATCAAGGGTGAGAAACTGAAAGGCTACATTCAATCCAAGGGTTTACCTGTCCCTGTGCAAATGAGATGGTAGAGACACTTCAAATATCCTCTCCTACAGAATATGCCTGGCAGGACAGAAAAATTCTATCTTTCCCTTCTGCTCACCAACCAGGACACACAGATTATGAATAAGGTTGCAAGATTTTGTATAACTGCTGTTGTGTCTGGTAGACAGACGACACATCAGCAGCAGATGATGACAATATACAGCCTTTTTAAAAAATTTCAGGTAGCCATATCAGACATATGGAGTTGGGAATTACATAGATATTGTGACTTATGCTTTTTTTTACTGCTACTATTATTGTTGTTATTGCTATTATTATATGGGAACTTTATGTGTTCACTGTATTTTATGCCACCTTGTTTTATGTACCTTACGATAAAAATTGTCTGCTTCTTTTATTCTGGTCTCTGACCATAATAAATTATCCATTGAATCATTTTGCCACAAATGCAGGGGCTAAATTCAGTTCCAGGACAAGCATTCCAGGCATGGCCAGGCCAAATGCAAAAGGATGACAGCAAAAAATATCTTTATATTTTACCATAAATCCCTTACTGCCAATAATTAAGCCATAGGACAGGCATTTCAATTTTTTAGAATGTGGTGAGCAGACTGCAAAATCATGTCAAATGTCATAGGGAAGGGCATGTGGCCACCAAAGAAACCCAAGAGAGATAGACTGGGAATTCGGAGGGCAACGTGCAGCCCCAAAAGTGAAAAACAGTGGTTTCCCAATTGATGTGTTTATATTGTGTCCCTTGAAGTCATTTCTGACTCGTGGTGACCCTAAGAGGAACCTATCATGGTGTTTTCTTAGCAAGATTCATTCTGAGAGGAGTTGCCTTTGCCACGTAGAGGAAGGAGAAGCCTTGTTTTCTGCTGCTCCAGAGACCAGGACAAGGAGCAATGGATTCAAGCTGCAGGAAAGGAGATTCCACCTGAACCTCAGGAAGAACTTCCTGACAGTCAGGGCTGTCCGGCAGTGAAATATGCTGCCTTGGAGTATAGTGGAGTCTCCTTCCTTGGAGGTTTTTAAGCAGAGGCTTGATGGCCATCTGTCGGGATTGCTTTGAGGGTGTTCCTGCATGGCAGGGGGTTGGACTGGATGGCCCCTGGGGTCTCTTCCAACTCTAGATTTCTATGATTCTATGATTCCCCTGAGGCTGAGAGAGTGTGACTTGCTCAAGGTCATATAGTAGAATTCTGTAGCCAAACAAGGATTTGAACTCTTGTATACAGAATGGTAGTCCAATGTTCAAACCACTACAACAGTTGATCATTACCCCCTAATTGTTTGGCGCATTTAACATAAGACATGCTTGGAACAATGGTCACCCTTTTCTCATGCTCAGTTGCCACCCTGAATCAGCTAGGAAACGAACCATCTAAACGTGAGAACAGAACTTGTGTCTAAGAAACTTGGCAGTTATATTCCATGGAACATGGGCTTTAGAATTTACTTCTAATCAATCATTTCAGTTTTTTTCTGCAGTCTGTAGTAATTGTTCCAAAATGCTAGAACAATAGTTGAACAGTCAGGGCTAGTCAATTATGTTTGCTTAGAAGAATAAAATGGATTGACTGCCTGCCTGATTGATTGTATATTCTACCTTTTGTTCAAAACTGAGAATCAAGGCAACTCAGACAGAAAGAAAGTTGAAATAAATTAAACTGAAAACACATTTAAAATAGATCAATAAAACATGAAAAAATAACAAAAAAGGCTAGCAACCTCAATCAGAAACCAGTTGTTTGCTCAAAGCCTACCTGAAGGTTTTGCTTGGTTGAACAAGGATTGAACACAGTCTTCCTTCATAGGGAGTTTCGGAGCAAGGTCTCATAAGCTCTCATTTTGAACTGTGGCTGGAAACAGATTAGTAGTCAATGAAATTATTATAATAAGGAAGTGAAATCCTCTCTCTTCCTCAGGGCTGGACAACTTCACAAGGTCAGGAAGCCATTTTTGCCCTTCCCAACATTTAGGTAGGGCATATGATCAAATTACTCCCACTTCCAAAAATAAGGGGACTCTCAGGACGGCACTATCGTAACTGAAATATCATCTGTTTTATCACCTGTTCTGAGTAGATCTGACAGGAACTGTTTTGGGAATTGCTCACAAATATATATTCAGTGGTCTACCTTCCTTTGAAAAGGAGAAGGAAGATCATCCAAAATGCCTCTCAGGCCGGCATAAATCTTAGGTGCATTATATGGAACTTAAGAGAACAAATACACCCCAGGAAAAAAATTCAAAATATTTGAATCATTTGAAGCAAGATGTAATTTGTTTGCAGGAGGCACATATCAGAAAGAGGGACATTAAGTATCTGCACTACCCCAAATAGGGTAAAGAATTCATTTTGGTGAAGAAAAGTATCATTGTTTATGTGAAACCACATTTGTCACCAGAAATCATATTTGAAAACCAAGATGGCATTGGAAATTGTGGGACAGAAATTTTAGTCATAAGGGTTTATACCCCCCTAGAAAATGAGGCTTTTTTTAAATGAAACACTAATATATAAGTTGTTGAGTTATTCATACAAGCACTAGTTTCTTCTTGGAGATTGGAATAGTTTGATTTCTCCACAGATCAGACTTCTAAGAATGGCATAAAGAT
Organism: Ctenosaura bakeri; assembly: GCA_948474755.1. Classification (NCBI taxonomy): domain Eukaryota; kingdom Metazoa; phylum Chordata; class Lepidosauria; order Squamata; family Iguanidae; genus Ctenosaura; species Ctenosaura bakeri. The sequence goes on from CAOLHI010000645.1 coordinate 540,222, forward strand.
TAGACATGGTAATCTCCCAAACCTTTTTTTCTTTTCTTTTAGTAATGGATAATTTGGGGTTGGTGACTGCATGGAGATTAATTATGGGTATGCTAAATATTATACCTTTTTTTCCCCTGAGAGACATAAATCATTTTTGAGATTTTGTATATTTCTGATTTCAAAGACATTAGCTAATGGTATTACAAAAACTGATACTTTACCTAAGACTTTCTGACCATAATCCTGTGACTTTAACTTTGAAAGGAAAAAGAGCTCTGGCTAACTGGAGACTGAATTAAACTTTACTGCAGGAAGAAAGCGTTTTAAGAACATGTAGAAAAAAGCTGGCAGAATAATTTAAGGACAATTTAGACAAAGGCATTGATAGAAGAATGGCATGGAACGCCAGTAGAGCCTCCATGAGAGAATGTCTCGCACAAGAGAATGTGGAATTAGAAGAGACAGGAAAAAATGCAGCTGCTTCTGGAACAGCTACTTCTGGAAGAGATTTAAGAAGCCTCCTTCCCCATGGATAAGGTGGTAATTAATCAAATCAAGAAGTTACAGAGATAGCTATCAATGATGCCTTTGAGGCCCCTCCCTGAAGTGCAAACTCCAGGATTCCATAGGATGTTGAAAGTGGAATAATAGCACCATAATAACCTAGTGTGGAAATGGCCATATATGCTAACCAAAATAATTTTGAGTTTGCTAACAAGCCTGGCAGATGGTCGGCCTGCAAACCGAGGAAAGAAAGAGTGAGAAAAAATAACTTTAAAGATACAAGAAGGGTGTGAGATTGTAAATGATAGTGTAAACATTCAGAAGGCATCTCATCACTATTACACATCTTTAAATAAAAGCCAACAAGTTTTAAAAATTATTGAATTTGATCCTATGGACCAGGAATAGACCTCAGACAGGGAAAGAAGCGACAGTATTTTAATTCTGAAATATGGCCAGGATCTGACAGTGACAAAAATCTATAGGCCAATTTTATTACTGAATAATGATGACAAGATCTTAATGCCAATTTTGGCAGAAAGATTGAAGAGAGTTTTGCAAGATTTTATTCATAAAGACCAGAATGGAATCTGCTGAAAAGATTGTTAGGTAACAGTACTATACATGTGCTGTACATCTTGGAATATTTAGAAAAGCATAATGAGAAGCAGACAGCATTTACAGTCATCCCTGCATATTCGTTAGGGTTAGGGCAAAGGACCCCCGTGAAAGTGGAAAAACTGTGAATAACTCTAGGCCTTCCCAGATCATATTTAACAACAAAAAAAGTGTGATCACTATATTCAACCCACTGTGGATTCCTTTGAGGCATTAGGGTTCCTTCCCAAGGCAGACATGGGTGGCTGGTGGAGCTTACTGCAACTTCCATTGCTGCCCCACATCATTTCTAATAGGGACTTACAAGCCTCGTTCATAGTTTCTCAGTCTCATGAGGCTTGCAGTCCCTATTAAAAATGACATAGGGAGGCAGCAAAGGTGACAGCAAATAATCCGTGAATAATCAAATCCGCAAAAGTGAAACCCGCATATGTGGAGGGCTGGCTGTATATTTTTAGATGTAGAAAAAGTTTTTGATAACCTCAATTGGCACTTTTTGCTTGGAGTTTTAGACAAGATGAGCTTTGTTAATAATTTCACTACACTGATTAAGGCAATTTATGATACACAAAAAACCCAGATCTTGCTTGATGATCAATTGAGTAAACCATGCCATATCCAAAAAGGAAAAAGACAAAGGTATCCAATGTACCCTGTATTGTTTGTCTCATCCCTTGAAGTCCTGAATAGGACAATAATACATGACATTAATAAGGAGTATAAGAGTAAAAATCAAAGAACCAAAAAGAAAGTATATAAACTAAGAATATTTGCAGATACCTTAGTCATTATGTTAGAAAGTTTGTGTGTAAAGTTAATTATATGCATTCTGCTATGTGGAATAGTGTGATCTATATATATTAAGAGATTATAATTAATTTTGTGTTGTCCTTCTTAATGTATTAAATCAAAATATATTTGTATTTTTTAGTGTAACCCCTGAGGATGACCTCCTTTGATAAAGGCTGAAACATGTTGGGTGTTTTAAAAGAAATAAAACAAGTGACCATCTATCAGCATGTGGAGCTTCATTTCCTGTTTAGATTTTACTTCTCATATGTGCTCATCTGTTCTCTCCTTCAGATAAAAATCATGGCAGAGAAGAACACACTGCCCTTGCTGCCATGGAGTAAGTCACCAAATGTTTTCTAGACTGGGTTCAGGCCACGTAATTCCATGTGTTCTGTAACCATTGTTTTAGCTACTGTACCACCTCATTGTCAGCTAAGCCAACAAGAAACTCTCCAGTTGCAGAATCTTCCTGGGGCATACGATTTAAACTAGACTTTCACTCCTGCAGAGGTTCTGAGTCACAGTGAGTCTGACCTTCACCAAATAGTAATCTGTTCATGCAAATGGAACTGTAGAACATTCCTTCACTCTAAGATTGGCATCATACTATGACACCTGGAGCATGTCCTGCACAACAAAGCTCAGAGTTTTCTGTCCACTAGGGATGGAAAGAATATTTCATAGAATCAAAGAGTTGGAAGAGACCTCAGGGGCCATCCAGTCCAACCCCTGCTATGCAGGAACACACATCAAAGCATTCCCAACAGATGGCCATCCAGCCTCTGCTTAAAAATCTCCAAAGAAGGAGACCCCACCACACTCCGAGGCAGCAAATTCCACTGCCGTACAGCTCTGACCATCAGGAAATTTGTCCTGAGGTTCAGGTGGAATCTCCTTTCCTGCAGCTTGAATCCATTGCTCCTTATCCTAGTCTCTGGAGTGGCAGAGAACAAACCCACTCCCTCCTTGACATCCCTTCAAATAATTAAACATGGTTATCATGTTCCCTTCTTAACCTTCTCTTCTGCAGACTAAACATACCCAGCTCCCTAAGCTGTTCTTCATAGGGCATGGCTTCCAAACCCTTCACCATTTTGGTCACCCTCCTCTGGACACACTCCAGCTTGTCGATATCCTTCTTGAATTGAGGTGTCCAGAATGAGGCCTATTCCAAATGAGGCCTAACCAATGCAGAATAGAGCGGTACCATTACCTCCCTCAATCTAGACACCATACTCCTATTGATGCAACCAAGAATGGCGTTCGCTTTCTTGGCTTCTGCATCACACTGCTGACTCATGTTCAGCTTGTGATCTACCAAGACTCCTAGATCCCTTTCACACGTACTGCTATCCACCCATGCGTCCCCCATCCTATATTTGTGCATTCCATTTTTTCTGCCTAAGTGCAGGATCTTACATTTTTCTCTGTTCGAATTCATTTTGTTAGCTTTGGCCTAGCTCTCCAATCTGTCAAGGACATTTTGAACCAATTCCAAACCCACCTAACAATAGCCTAACAGTAGCCCTGTCCAGCCTGCATTTTACTAGTTTCTTTGCAAGAATGCCATGGGGAACTTTGTCAAAGGCCTTACTCAGGTCAAGATATGCTACGTCTACAGCATTCCCTTCGTCTATCAAGCTTGTAACCTCATCATAAAAAGAGATAAGATTAATCTGACATGACTTATTTTTGAGAAATCCATGCTGGCTTTTAGTGATTATGGCATTGCTTTCTAAGTAGTTACAAACTGACTGTTTAATGATCTGCTCTAGGATCTTTCCTGGTATTGATGTCAGGCTGACTGGGCGATAATTATTTGGGTCCTCTTTTTCCCCTTCTTGAAGATGGGGATGACATTTGCCCTCCTCCAGTCTGCTGGGACTTCTCCTGTTCTCCAAGAGTTCTGAAAGATTATTGCAAGTGGTTCAGAAATGACTTCTGCCAGTTATTTGAATACCTGACAGAAAAAAAACTGAGAAAGGAGCTTCTCATGTGTCTGAAAATTGCAGATCTCAAATAGACTTGTCTCCTGATGTTGTGACCTCAGTTGGTGCAAGAGAGCCAGGAAAGAATCCTGGAAGGCTACAGTGTCTAAATGCTTGGCTTCCTTTCTTCCTACCTCCCTGATGTCACATGGGGTGAGCCAGAGGGATATCCCCCTCCCTGTTGCCATAGAATTTCTTCCCATACAAGACAAATTGCATAGCTTTTAAAGACTCCTGGCTATGGGGGGAAAATTGATTCAATTATTCCTTCTCTTTTGTGGGAATTAATAATTTAACGCAGCACATCTTTAGTGCCCACAGCATATCCCTAGTCACCCCCCCCACTTAGATCTGTTCAAAGTTGATTGTAAAAACTGAAAAGAGTCTCCAGATCATTTTATTGGTGTGAAGATTTGTATCCCTCCTCTTAATTAAATGGATTCATAAAGCAACTAACAATCAATGTCCATAGTGATATGATGGCAATTCTAGAGGGCTGAGCATGTTTCAGAAACAGGGAAACTTCAGTAAGTGGCTGCTTATGAATAATGGCAGCAGTTTCCCTCTTCCTTGTCCTTTTTCTTTCAGCCACAGATTTAACATAGCAACAGGAATGAGTCAAGAGAACAAACTGAGTGAATCCTTTGTTCTTTATACTCCATAGCAACTAGAATCAGTCTATCTATGGTTTATGTTGTTTTTGCATGTGTCCATAAGTTTGTTCTATTCTGCTTCTGCATTAATCTACAACTAAAATAAAATGCATGCATCTGAATGAAATTCCCCTTTAAATGAATAATCTGAAACCTATTTTCTCTTTTAAAAAAATGCACAATGTGTTTTGACACTTTTGGGATGAGAAGTTTGCCAGTTTGTTTGGAAACTGTGAGAACCAGGTGATCACAAAACTCCAATTTGCACATTAGTCAGGGGGGCATAGGATCAGCTAAGTTTGTATCAGAATTTGCAAAGATTGAATTCTTCCGAGACATGGAGCTATATTACACATCTGATAACTTGGTTGGTGCATTTAATTTAATATTAGGGATGAAAGAATCTATCACATTCACTTTCGATATCCCTTTTTCAAAAAGAACTGCTGATGAATTAATTGCCAACAACTTAACATCAACTGCCAAGTAAGGCCATTTCCACACGGGCTTAAAGAAACGGTGCAGAACGTCCTCCAGGGAGGATGTCTGCACCTGGGAGTGGACTGGGTCGGACCTACTTGGTGTAGTTCCGCACCTCAGCCTGCTCTGGAATGACCCAAAGTGGTCATCCAGCGTGCTTTTGAAAGACTGCTTGAAACAGGTCTTTCAAAAGCACAGAGTGCACCACTCCATGCCCTCACTCCGGTGCAGATTTACAGGCTCGCACCAGTGTGAGCCTGTGATCTGCCGGGGGCGGGCTTTAGGCTGGCGAGCTTCAGCGGTTGGTGGAGAGCCCTGACCAACCGGAAGCCACCATTTTTGTCCCCGGAGCAGTGCAGAGCGGCGGCCACGGACTGCCCCGGACCAGTCTGGACCCAAGCATGGAGCCAAGAAGTCCGGTAAGTACCAGCACGGGGCGAATCCCTCGCCCCGTGCGGAAATGGCCTAAGATTAATTTTTCTGGAAAATAGGTCTTACTGATTTTTATATTAGTTCATATAAAACTCACACAAGTTGCCACTCCACATGCTATCTTTCTTCTTCTTTCTTCAGTAAAAAAAAAAAAAAAGTGACAGGTACACACCTACAGTTGAAGGTGAAGGACACAACCTTTTATCCAAGAAACAACTCCTAAAATAAATATTCTTAAGTCAAATTGTACCCAGAAGTTCAGAGAAACACAAAATACAGCCTTTGTATAATTCCCTTATAGTAAGACAGCGGAAGCTGTAGGCCTGCAGATGCTGTTGACTTCAGCCAAGGCCATTGTGGCCAATGGTATGGGATGATGGACACTGCTTGCATTTGCAGGGCCATAGCCTCTCTATCCTTTCCTTATAGGAAGCATAGGCACTCTAGCACCCTCCAGATGTTTTAGATTACAGCACCCATCAGCCCCAGCCTACATGACCAATTGTGATGCATAAAATGGGAGCAGAAGTCCTAACGCATAGGGGGAAAATGGGTTCCCTAACCCATTAGTGTCACATCAGTCCCCTGCAAGATTTTTATTGTGCCACTTTCTGTGAAGAATGGTCCATTATGAATCTTGCTCAGTTTGTGATCTGCACTGAAATTCTGGAAGGTCTCTGTATTAAGGAATTTAGTAGCATCTGGATCCTCTTTGTTTCCAAAATCATTTTTGGTATGTAGCAAGGTAGATTTAGCTGCCCTGTACGGTCAGAGCTCAAGATAGAAGGAACTTATATTTTTGTTTCCCATCCTTTTTTCCTCCATGCCTACACTTAATTCTCAGAGATATGGAGTGAGTCCTCTCTGGTGTCCATTTTCAAGTGTCTCAGTGGTTGCTCTTATTTTCTTTCCTCTAGCTTATGAGACTCATCGCTCTTACTGGGCAACAAGACCACTTCTCTCCAAACCCACTTCTCTCCATTCTCTCTCTTTCTGCCAGGCAGAACAAAAGGTATGTGGCAACAAATCTGCACTCTGAAAACCAATTAGTATTCTGACCAGAAAAGTGGAAAGGGTCAGAATTCAGGGAAAGGGTAGGCTCTACTCATTTTAAGAAACTAAAATAAAAAATAAAAAATACAATAAATACAGTGTGTGTGTGTATCTGTTGAACCAAGGATTCTTGAACTCACGTATAATTGCATGCAGTGCACAGGACCTGGTGTCCTGTTGCACCCTGAGTTAACAGTCCCTCAATGTTTGTTTAGGTGTGAGCATGTAGCAGACCAGTTTGAGCAAGCTGTGAATCCCAGTGAGATCTCAGCCCTCCTTAGCTGCTTGAATTGAGAGAATTTTGATGTTTTTCTCTCATCAAAGGAGAAGAGCAAAGAATGCTTCTAGGCAATGAAACTAATTAGGGAGGATGAGTCATTGTTTCAGTCTCTTGGAGCCAGTCTCCTGTCTCTTTGCCTATGTATTTCATGCATTTCTAACTCGATCTCTGTTCAGCCCTGGAGGGCTTACAGCACAGCTCACAGATCAAGAAAAAATAAAAAGCATGCAGCAAAACCACCAACACAAGAAGGTCTACGTTCAGTTGCTAGTTCCAACCAGAGCAGGCTAGGGAGGGTAAATTTCAGTTTTTCAAATTTCCAGCGTATGTAGGTTTAAACAGTTGAAGGGAAGTCATGTTGAGGAGGGAGCAGGCTTGTTCTCTACTGCTTCAGAGACTAGGAGAAGGAGCAATGGATTCAAGCTGTGAGAAAGGAGATTCCACTTGAACCTCAGGAAGAACTTCCTGATGGTCAGAGCTGTCTGGCAGTGGAATATGCTGCCTTGGAGTGTGGTGGATTCTCCTTCTTTGGAGGTTTTGAAGCAGAGGCTGGATGGCCATCTGTTGGGAATGCTTCGATGTGTGTTCCTGCATAGCAGAGAGCTGGACTGGATGGCTCCTGAAGTCTCTTCCAACTCTATGATTCTACGATTCTATGAAACAGGTTTTCATAGAATCATAGAATCATAGAAATGTAGAGTTGGAAGAGACCCCAGGGGCCATCCAGTCCAACCCCCTGCCATGCAGGAACACCCTCAAAGCACTCCCGACAGGTGACCATCAAGCCTCTGCTTAAAAACCTCCAAGGAAGGAGACTCCACTACACTCCGAGGCAGGTTCTTCCTGAGGTTCATCCTATAGATTTGGGATGCTTGGGATTTTTTTCCCCTGCACTGTTTTCAAGAAATTGTACAGCTTTGGCACAGGAACTGAAAACTGCACAGCTTTCCTTATGGAAAGGAAACTGCATACCATTCAAAGCGGCAAAGGGTTGCAGCTTTAATCAACCTATGTTTTTCCTCCTGCCACGTAACATTTGGGTTACAAAACATTCAAACCAGCAAAGGCAGCAGCTTCAATCAGTTCAAATTTCTTCTCCCCCCATTTAACATTTGGGCTGCACACCATTCAGGCTAACAAAGGCTGCAGATTCAATTAGCTTGAGTTTCTTTCTTTCTTTCTTTCTTCTCCATGTAACATTTGAGTTGTGCAACATTTAAACCAGCAAAGATGGTCTGTGAAAAGATGGTGAGCATAGGTTTGTACAACAAAGCTAACAGTTTCCCAGACTGCTGCCCAGTTTCTCAAAGTCCCATGCAGTTTTCAAAAGCTGCACAGTTTATGTTGTGCCAGGAATTTTTTTAAAAAAAAAAGTTTCCACAAGTTGCTGGAAATTATGACCTACTATTTTTTTTCCTGTACAAATTTGTTGAGGGATCAGGAACTCTAAATTCAACCCTAGTGGCAAAATTGACAAATTCCCCTTCCACCTCTAGAACAGTCCTGTTGGATGAGTGGGAACTTTGTAAGGCGACTTGTTCCATTTGTCTACTCTAGTTGGCGCTCAAAAGTGGATTCAGGTAAATATAAACGTAAAACAGCAGAACAATACCACCAAATATGAAAACCAAGCCAAGTGTACTGAAAACCATTTTAAAGCTCAAAAAGCCTGGATAAAAAAAGAGGTCTTCACTTGGTGCATAAAGCTAACAATTTTGATGCCAGGTAAGCCTCCATAGGAAGAATTTTTGTTTTAAAGAGTGTATACTAGAATTTTTTTTAAAAAAAATTATCTTCTTTAATGTGGTACCTAGACATGCCTGGACACGTTTTTTGGTTGAATACAAAAAAAAATTGTGAATAGTTTTTATGTTTCATCACTACAATACCTCAGATGGTGGCAAGTGATGAAGAAGCTATTGTGATTTCCTTCAACGTTTTTGTCATCTGGCTGCAAAGGCAATTAGAACCTCCTAGACCTCTTTGTCAGATATACTGAAGAGCAAGTCACACATTTCTTTCAGGATAGAAATGTTAAATCCTGGACCAGTCATTGATATTTAATTTACTTAAGGTATTTAATACATTTAAATCCTGGATCAGCCCTTGGTTGCTCGCTGATACCTTGAACACACATGGCATGTTATGATGTGTGAGGGGCCCCTTCCCAGGTTTCAGTTCATTAAGCAGCCCCTCAACTCCTCTGCACTCTGAAAAAGCTCACTTCAATCTCCTTCTGCTTCAGGATATCACCCACTTCATCCCAAAGACTCACTATCCAGTTTTTCCTCCCTTTCTTTTGGTTAGTCTTGTATGATTGTGAGACTGTTTGATTGTTCGCATGTTTGTGACTTTCCCTCAATAAAAACATTCTTTTTGATCTCCAAATGGTGTCCTACAGCTAGTACTGGTATATTGTTACCCTGTTCTCTGGGGGTCCTGGGAAGGGCGCCCAAATAACCAAATCACAATAACGCAACCTTGGGGAAAATTAACGGGAGCACTCACTAAAGCTAGCGAGAGGCAGGGTAACGTAGCAGGATCTTGCAACCCAGAGTCTATGGGGTCAGGTCAGTCAAGCAGTCAGACAGTTTAAAATAGCAAAAACGATGTTTTATTGAAAGACAAACAAGCAGTAAAGACACCACAATCACACAGCTAACGGAAGAATTGGAAATAGGGATTTTCAGGGGAAATGGGTGATACGACACCTGTCTCATAGTCCTGAAGAAGTTTGAAGATTGAGTTCGTTGGGGTGCAGGGAAGAAGCTCAGCGTGGTTCGCTGAGGGGAGCTCACCAGACCAAGCGGCAGCAAGGTGGGATGGAAGTCTGGAGCGATCCAAGTGGTCCAAGGGGTTCAAGCGGTCCGAGGAAGGTCTCAGAATTGGGGGCTTTTATAGGGTGAGTTGTGACTGCAGGCCATACCTTACTCGGTGAGAACAATGCGAGTTTGGAGCAGAACAAAGCTTTGGAAAGGTCAGAGTTTAGCATGATTGGCTTTGCGCTAAATCAACAATAGTGTAACCAGTATGCAAATGCGGAGCACTTGGCACAGCTTTGTGCAGCTACCTGCTCGGGGCAGGGGTGCTTTTGTTAGTATCACGCATAAGCAAAAGGGTGTTTGCCGGAGAGGTCCCTGAAGCGACGATCCAGCTCTGTTCGGCCCGCCTAGGTGGAGAATGGAATGTCCAGCAATTATCGGCCACGCCTGTTTATGTGCTTGTCCGGAGGCCTCGCAAACATGTGGAGTGGGGTGGCAGAGGAAGGCTGAATGGTTTGATATCAAAAACGATATCAAGTGCTATCTCCGGGTAGGCCTGGGTCGCAGTAACAATATGCTGGTGAAAAGATTCCATTACATTATCCAACCTCTCACAGGTCTCCCTTTTTGAGTTAACATTTCCCTACCTTTTCACAGAGACACAGACATGGAGACACAGGAACTCCCACCTTTTGGGTAACATTTCCTGCACTCTTTCTGCCACCACGTATAAACCTCAAGTAAACTTAAGGAGGCACTTGGTTTTTAATAAGTTAGAGGAGACAGATCTTTTAATGGGTGTGTGTGTAATGTTTTTATTTTATTATGTTTTAAATGCCTTTTTAATGCTGTTCTTAACTTGTGTTTTTAACTTGCATTTTCTAAATCAAGGTTTAGGTTACTGGTGTTTTTAACATTTGCACTAGGAGGTATTTTTAATTGTATCACATTTTTAAAATGTACACCACCTTGAATCATGTGCTGGGATAAAAGACGGACATAAACTAATTACATAAATAAATATTGGGAAAATGCATACTAATTTTAAAGGTGGGGAACCAAAATCCCAGAATAAGCAGGATCGCAGGAGGGACTCGAAATGCAACAAAAAGGAGAATTTTCCCTGCATCCATGTAGCAGATACATGGAACTTATATGTTTGGAATCACTTTTCCTCTGAATACAAGTTGCAAAGAATAGAACTCATGGCTAGCTTGCTGGATTCCTTCTGGCATCTAGCTGGACACAGAAAAATACATGATCTTGAACAGAAGGGACATTTGGCCTTATCCAGCAAGATTGTTCCTGTCTCCTTCATATTTTGCCATCCACCTGCCCAAAGATTTTCCTTAGGAGAGAGAGGTGTTTTTTTCTTTTTTTTTGGTTGATGGTCTCAAAACTCAAGGCGGTATTTACATTCACTGTGACCTTTTCAATAATTCAGTGAGAAAAAGATGGCAAGATGTTTTCTTGGATTTGAAAGTTTCCACTAGGAAGTAAATTAGCATTTTTCTTTCTTGCTTTCTTGCTTGCTTACTCTCTCTCTCTCTCTTTCTTTATGGGCATAATTTTATGCTTTGTGCATATTTGTAACTAAAGTAATTTTATGCTGTAAAATACTAAACCCCTGTAGTAAACCTGACTTCAGATATTAATCGTACATTACACCCTTTTATCTAAGAAATAGCTGCACAAATCATATTTTCAGAATTGCAAACTGCTTACTAATGGAAACCTATTGTTAGACTGACGGATGGAAGACAGGGAAAGCAGACATTTCATGATGGTCTTTTTTTAAATAAAAAGTTATGTTTATTGTAAGGGTTAGCTTTCAAGCCTTCAATTTTTTGTGTATTTCTGATTTTTGTGATGAAATTTTGGTTGAAGTAAATGTATATGTTAGGAAAAATAGCATGCAAAACACAATTATAAGGAGAAATTGCTTGCAAAAACTGTATATTGGGTAAAAAAAACTAGAAAATTGCATACATTTGGAAAAAACTGCATGGAAAAAAAATAGGAAATTATACAAAATGCACCCAAAAGCTGTGGGAACGGGGAATGTGGGCTGCAGCCAGTTCCAAATTCACTAACACAGTAGCAAAATCACTGTTCTTCATGTTAAAATATCATTCAAACATTGATATTTTCTACATACTAATTTTATAATGTTAGACCTGCTTATTGCAAAAAATTCCTTAAAGAAAAAAATGCTATCAAAACAGAATAAAATGACACAATCAGCCAGCTAGTTAAAGTATTTAAAAGTTTGCAAGTATACTCATTTTTCTCACTTTCCCAATAGAATAAAGTAAAGCATTTCATATTTCCCAGAGTTCTTTCTCTCCCTCTCTTTCTTTATGTGCAAAAGTATGCATTGTTGTATTGTTGAGCTTGACTGAAACACCAGTCCACCCTTGTTTCCCAGCTAGAATCATGGAACTGAAACTAGGCCTTGAATCAAGTTGGGAATGTGTCACTCTCTCTCTCACACACACACAATTATTCTTGGGCAAGATGGAACATCTTGTCAGTCCCTGTGATCAGTTTGGCATCTTAGAGAGAAGCACCATCTTCCCATAAATCTCAATAGTGCATTTTCTCTCTCCTTCCATGGACAACTCCTCAGGGTTCCCAGTTTGACAAGATCTTCACATGGGACAGTTGAATAACCAATCCAATTGTGTTTATATAATTCAGCTCAACCATTTTATCTCTCAATTCAGTCCTTCCACCCCAAACAAAGTCAGTGGGTACAACTCACCCTGAAGCACGCTGTTCCTGAGTTCCCGTAAGGTGGGAGCCAGCAATGAAGGGAGTCATGCAGCAAATTCTGGACCAGCCCCAAATGTAGAGTGTGATTGAAATATCAGTCCACCTTTGTTTTCCAGGTGGAATCATGGAGCTGATCTGCTTGCTTTGTTGTTTGCAGGTTATTATTTACAAGTCTTGGAAGTGAAATACATTTTGCTGATAGGCTCCAGAAATGTGAATTGGGTAAGTTTGCAAAGCTAACCAAATGAATTCATCTCCTAATCTCAAGAGGCTGCCATTTCCCACCAGGTCTATTAGAAAAGTTACTTTTCCTGGACTACAACTCTGGTAATCCTAAGACTATAAAATGCCCAGAGTTGTAGTCAAAGTAGACATTTGACCAAGATGTGGGCTAGCCTGTCTTATTTTCCCAGGTGTAAGAGGTAAATCACATAATATATAGGTGGAGGAGACATAGTAGAACATAACACTTGCTTCAAATAACATGATGTGTGGTAGTGATGGGGAGCATTGTTGTGATTACAGAGCTGTTCACTTGCAACTAAAACCTTGTTCTTCATCTTGCTAGATTGTTTCAACAATACTTCCAGACAATGACTTCCAGACAATTGGACATTGTTGGGGGTGTCACTGATGCCCTAATGGTAAGCTCCCTGTGGAATCCATCATGAACATGTCCAGAGGAGGGCGACCAAAATAGTAAAGGGTCTGGAAGCCATGCCCGATGAAGAATGGGTTAGGGAGCTGTATATGTTTAGTCTGCAGAAGAGAAGGTTAAGAGGGGATATGAGAGCCATATTTAAATATTTGAAGGGATGTCATGTTGGGGAGGGAGCAGGCTTGTTCTTTGTCGCTCCAGAAACTAGGACAATGAGCAATGGAGTCAAGCTGCAGGAAAGGAGATTCTACCTGAACCTCAGGAAAAACTTCCTGACAGTCAGAGCTGTCCGGCAGTGGAAGATGCTGCCTCAAAGGAGTGTGGTGGAGTCTCCTTCTTTGGAGGTTTTTAAACAGAGGCTGGATGGCCACCTGTTGGGAATGCTTTGATGTGTTTTCCTGAGTACCGGGGGGTTGGACTGGATGGCCTCTGGGGTCTCTTCCAACTCTAAGATTCTATGATTCTATGAATTTTGCACCAGCCCCGACTCTGGAATAGGGCCTATTCGCATTCAAGCAGAGGTCCCTCATGACTTCTTCTAGCAGACTTTTCTCTCCTCCTTTGACTAGCATGGCTCAAACCTCTAGTGGAGGAGACAGACTGGCATGAAAGCAGCCAATGATGGCTCAGAGTGGCTGGGAAGGATGGTTGCACAGAAATAGAATGTCTCAAAAGGCAGAGGCTTCCTGAGAGAGATTCAGACAGGATTTGAGAGAGAGATAGGATTTTGAAGTGGCACTGAGAGGGTGAAGTTGAGCTTCACGCATTGTAATTAACTTCTGGAAGCTTTGGTAGGCCTATCTGGATACACATTCTAATAAGCAGTGGAAATGGGTGACATCTGTGCCAATACAACATTAAGCCCACTCTGGGCTTTAGTATGAACTTTAAAGGCACTATCCAAGATGCTGAATGTATTTTGGAGGTTAGGGTTCATTTAAAATTTTTACAAAAACCCAGAGTGGATTCACTTCTACTTATGAGAATTCTCAGGCGAATTCTTCTCTTAATCAGACATTTTTTGAATCATTCATGATTTCCCTATCAATAAACACTGATAATGAACTTGCGGCTTCTCTGAAGCCTGAAGGAGCTGCAGTCCAGCGTGATTTGGTGGAATGAAATGAAGGATATTGTTTCAAAGAGTCAATAATCTTTCAAGAGAGGTTAGTGCATTCTATTGAAGTGGCTGATACAAGGAAAGGTTGTGCATAGACTGATGAAAAGACAGAAGTTAAATGCTTTCTCAAATGCTTCCTTCAGTCTGGCTGAACAGAACAGAACTCAGCACTGAAATGCAGATGCCTCTGGGGAGAGACACAGCACAGGTATGGGAACACCGTGAGAATGACTGACAGCCCTAACCAAGCATGATCCCCCCCCTCCACAAAACAACATTTCAGTTAATTCTGGGTGAAATTGCTTCTTGTGCCAATGGAGCACAAAGGCTGGACGTGGGATGGCTATATTACATGATGACAAGGACATTTGCTTAAAGGAAAATTTCTGTTCTCTACCCCTGATTCATATCTTCATTATTTAAAACATAATTTAAAAATATGTTTCCACAGGTATCCTCCCCACACATACATATCTAGATAGATGGGTAGATGTAGATGTATATAGATTTACCTGCAGATCCCAGGATAGCAATGGAAGATGCTCTTGAGAATCCTATGCAGTTTTACAACCTGCTGTAGCCTCAGGTCACCTGGCACGATGTCACAGGGAAGGAAAGGAGGCTGTCTTAGTTGCAAATACTTGTTCCACTTGTTGCCTCTTCTACATTCTGGGCAATGAAATTGTCTGCAAGGCAAGTGAGGCATTCGTTTGAGTTGATATTCTTGGCAGAGTTTGACCTCCAACAAATATCAGGATAGTTGAAATCTCTCATTACTACTACCTCTCTCCTTTCTGAATGTTTGGACATCTGCTCCAGGAAGGCACAATGACGTCACTGTAGTTTCTGTCTCCCTTTAATGTCATGGATCTCTTCACAGGTGTAAATGTCCTTGACATAAAGCCCTACTCCTCCTCCTTTTCTGCTCGCCTATTTCTCTGAAATAAGTTATACCTCTATATTGCTACATTTCAGTCATGAGACTCATCCCACCAGGTTTCTGTGATGCATATTGTACCATATTTGCTGTGCTGCAAAGTCAAGTTCGTCCTATTTATTTCCCATGCTCTGTGCATTAGTGTAGAGGCATCTGAGACCACTGGTTCCCCAGCTGCTTATTTAAGTTTCATTCTTTCCCACTATTGAGTTCTTGTTCTCTTGTTCTGGTTCTCCCCATAACATTTGGATTATAATATCTAGCACTTGATGAACTCGTACTCTTAAGAATACTGTCTCCCTCTCTCCTCCTAACTCCATTTAAAGCCCTTCTGCTCATGTTTGTGAGACTCTCAGCAAAAACGTTCCTGCCAACTGTTGTGAGGTGCAACCCATCACTTGCCAAAAGTTCATCTTCATGAAACTGTGGACTATGGTCAAAGAAGCCAAGTTATTCCTGGAGACACCATCTATAGAACCAGTTGTTCATCTCTGCTACTTTTCTTTCCCTTCCTGGGCTGTGTCCTTCTGTGCATTAGGGTCCTTCCGCTTCCTACCCAGAGCCTTGTAATCCCTTACAATCTCTTAAAGGCTGTGCCTTGCAGTCTCATTGGTTCCCATGTGGACCAAAAGGAGGGGATAACGGTCAGCAGGCTTGACCAGTTTCATCAGCAGCTGTTACATCATGGATCTTCGCCCCAGGGAGACAACACACCTCATGAGACACTCTGCCAGGTCCACAAACCACTGCTTCTCTTCCCCTCAGTAATGAGTCCCCTACCACCACTACACACCTCCTTTGGAGATTGGCAGGGGCCTATTCTTACACTGAGTCTTCCAAGGTCCCCTGAATATCCTCTGAGAGCTGACATTGTTGCTCTTGCTTCTATCCCTTATTCTCAATGATAAGGGAGAGAAGTTAAAATCAACCCTGTAGTTCCAAGCTAAATAAGATACCTCATCCTTCTACTTCTATGTGTCATGTTCCTCCAAATGTCTACCTCATGTGTTTGGGAATTGACCGCCTCCTGCGTGTTCCTCCTCCAGTGTAGTCTGCTCTGCTCTGCTCTGTCCAAGAAAACCTCATGATCCCTAATATGCTGAAGAGTAGATACATGGGCCTCAGGCTGCTGGACCTTTTTCTCCAATAGGGCAACCAATTGATACTTGCTGCAGGTGTAGCTATCCACATCCTCCAGCAAGAACATACCACAGGTGTTGCAGGTGACTGAAGCAGCTCCCTCAAAATCCATCTTTAGTAGTCTTAAGCATAAGGCCCCACTTTGGGCATTCCTGATATCATCATGTTTTGGATAGGCACCATATCTAATTGGCATCATATGTAATTGTCAACACACTTTAATTGGCACTGGTATCACATTCAAGCCTGAGAGGTGACGGAGAGGTCAAACCAAGCAAGGGAAATAATTTGACTGTAAATAGGTCAACTCGGAACTTCCTCAAGGTAAGACTGAGTCATTTGTCAGGCAAATGCACACCATTCCTGTGGATAATAGGCTTAAAAAGAAGCTGGACTTTTCCAGGGAACCCAACTGTGAAGAACCCACCAGGACACTGATTGACAGATATCCATCCCTTGTACACTTGGATTCCTTCCCCTTTTCCCACAGCACCCACAATAGACAGCTATTACAACACCCATCATGTCTTTTTCAATCAAAGCACTGAGTCCATCAACAGGTGAAAGACTCATTGTCCACAACAGATTCCATTTGTCTTGCATCTGGAAACTTCACTGCCATAGGCTATTTTCAGGGTACAAATACCCCTGATTTGAGGATGCTCAGGGCAGTCTCTTGTCTTTCTGAGCAGCCCTCTGTCCATTTGATTCCAGAACTGAGAATTACCTTGGGTCCATTTCCTGAGTCACTCCATCCCACATCTCTGCTTCTCATCAGATCTGGTAAATATCACCCTCACTCCTCACAGTTTCTATCTGTTTTCCTCCCTTTCTTTCAGTCAGCTCTTGTGTGACTGTGATTGTGTGTATCTTCTGTGCATGCATGAACAAATTTTCCCCCAATAAAAATACATTTTTCGCTTACTTTTTAATGTTTGCCTGGTTTTTTGTGTGTGTGTACCCATAAATGCTGGTAGGAAAGATCTTGCTAAGTTGCTGCCCTCTCACAAGCCTCCTCTTTGAACTAATTATTTCCCCACTTTTACAAGGAGGCACTGGCATCACAGGGTGGCCCTTGTGGCACCTACGTTTTGGGATAACATAAGTAGGTACTGAAGCAAAATTCCAGGACTCCTCCACTAAACACAAAATGACTGTTGGCTTTACAGCCTGTTCACCATGCTCCAGTTGACTGGGGCTACAGTTATGTTGTGAGCTTGGCTGCTAGGTCCTCCCCCAACTCACTTCCCCTGAGCCTGCATACGAGAAAAAAATAGGTCTCTAACAAACACACAAGCAAGTCTGCCTCAGGTCACACAATCAGCTTTAACATAACAGACACAAGCTAACCGAAACACACTACAACAATAGAGCCTTAATGAGCACAAAAGCAAGCAAGGCTCTGCTCTACTCACAGAAATACACAAACAAGCAGCCTTAGCTCCACGAAGGCTTATCCCAACAGGCACAAGCTTTCCTTATGCTGTCTCTTCCACCGCGTCCATGCAAAATGCTGCCTGTTAGCTGAGCCCTATGGGCCATTATTGGATTGCATCTTTTCTTTGATGGGAAAATCCAGTAAATGGCTCCAGCATCACTGCTGTGCAGCTATTACTTCTTGGTGCAACCCTGTCACTCTGTTGAAGTTCTATTATTACAGCCGTCATAGAATCACAGAGCGGGAAGACACCCCAGGGGCCATCCAGTCCAACCCTCTGCTATGCAGGAACACACATCAAAGCACTCCCAACAGATGGCCATCCAGTCTCTGCTTAAAAACCCCCAAAGAAAGAGACTCCACCACACTCTGAGGCAGCATCTTCCACTGCTGGGGAGCTCTGACAAGACAGTTTCTTTTCCTGTGGTTTGAATCCATTGCTCCTTGTCCTAGTTTCCAGAGCAGTGGAACTCAAGCCTGTTCCTCCTTCAGTATGACTTCCTTTCAAATATTTAAATATGGCTATCATGGCTCCTGTTAACCTTCTCTTCAGCGGACTAAATGTACCCAATTCCCTAAGCTGTTCCTCATCAGGCATGGCTTCCCAGGCTCTTTACCATTTTGGTCATCCTCCTCTGGACACGCTCCAGCTTGAGCTGAATGGGGATTCTTTTTCTTGTTTTCACATGTAAGAGTGAAACTAAGTATTTAGAATGTTGGTAGAACCAGAAGTTAGCGAACACTATTAGTGTGATAGATGATGGCTCTGAAGTTGAGGAGCAACTGATTGTGCCAGGAACAGAGCCAGTGATTGATCAAACCAACTTGCAAACATTCCCATCAGTTGAAGGATAAGCAGAGGCAGAGTTGCCCCAACCAGCTCCAGAGGGAGAGGGAACCAGCAGTGATTTGGAAGAATTGCAGTCACCTGAGCCCCTTAGCCCCCAGTCACAAAGGAGGCTGAAACGGGCAGCTCAGAGGGAAGCTGCATTGGCTAGATTAAGGAAGCAATGAGAAGTAACATCTGTCTCTGTGGCTATTTAGGTCTGTCAGCGTGGCTTGTTCTTTGCTTGTAGCAAATTACTTGCAAGCCTCATGACCCTCATGTTCTGGCTCCCTTGACCCCTCTGGACAGACCTCTGCTTTCTGGAGTGTTGGACTGGACTTTGACCTGGCTCAGCTCTGCAGTTTCCTTAATAGTTGTTTGATCAGACATTCCTCGCTGCCTTCCACTCCTCCTCACAGCAAGTATTCTCACCTCCTTCCCCTTGCTGGCAACAAGGAACTGGCGGGGATTAGACTCTGACAATTAGTAAATTAGTAAAGAGTAATTGCAGCAAGTGCTGAATAACTAGTTTTTCACTTTTTTCCTATTTTTGCACATAAGAATGAGACAAGGAAAGATTTATATTCTTAGAAAGACCAGAACATTAAATTGTTATTAGTAAATATGATGATAGGTTGGTATGACTCTCATCTTCCAAATGGAGAACCTGTTGAGCCTTTCCATGAATGTTATCATTTGCTAGTGTGCTTGGCTGCAGCACCACACAAGTGATTCTGCCACAGGAACTATGAGCCACACTTATTTACAGTTAGAAACACATTCAAGTTAGACTTTATATGTTTGAGAGCAAGGAAAGCACAACTGCTTCGTGAGCCCTTCTGTGCACAGTGCTGCCACCTGTGCAAATGTATTCCACTGGCTAAAAATCATTCAGCTTCTGGCACAATGGGAATTATGCCAACATAAATACATAAAAGGATATGAGCCACTGAGATCAGAATCCTCTTGGTACTTTATGCCTGAATAAATTCCCTTCCAAAATCATTGGGCATTCCCCCCCCCCAAAAGCACAATGTCTACATTCATTTCAAGGTTGTGGAAGCAGAACTGTGGATGCAGTGCCATTGTGCATGGAGACTCAGGTGCATATGAGGTATACATTTGGTGGCCCACTCACATGTGTACCCAGTTAGACAACATTGTTATTAATTTATTTATTTCCTTGCCCATCTCCCAGCACAGGACCCAAGAGTTCAACATAAAAGCCACATAGTACTTTCAATGCATAACTCTATATGTGCAGGTTCATTTTAAAATATTTTTAATTGAAAACAATTTTAAAAACTAAAAAAACAACATCTATGGAAAAATACACAAAAATACCCAACATCTACTAAACAAATCTAAACAAATAGGTAAAAACAAAAGAGTGACACACATGACTTCTGACTTCCATTTATCAGTAAATTCTTATTGTACTTCAAAGTTAAGAAAATAACAATAGCTAAATGATCCTATTACTTATCAATAAAATGATTACATAAAATGTAACTACATTGCTCATGATATAATTACTCTTCCATTTATATTAATACTCTCAGATGATAAATGCAATGTTCTACAATATTGTTTCCAGCCATATTAACCAAATCCTGTTGTTGCATTTCCCCCAACACCTCTTTAAAACATTACAGCCTTCTCCCGTTGTTTTGTAAATTCATTTAATGAGCCTTCTACATGGACAGATGCATACTATGCAGTCCGGATGTTAGTTTGCAGCTTCATTACACCAATTGTTGCAACTCAGCTGTACTTATGTAGATGGTCCTCCTATGCTTTAATAGGTGCTTTCTGAAAACTAGAAGCCAGAGAATGGTGGAGGAGATGGATGACAGAAACAATTATTTTCTATTATCTTTTCAAAGTATCCTGGAACAAAATCCAGGATGATGCTCATATGAATTGTTGCTAAAGACTAGAATGTTAAGCTTTGTTGTACACATATCCTGCCCCACACTAATTAAAATGAAGATTGACTATTCTAAATGACAGATAACATGCTATGGAAGTTGGCATGCTGAGTGACTGGTATGTTCTTGTGTCAAATGATTTCTGAGCTGCTAGTTTAGCAGCGGGGTTCTGCGGGCTGTCTAAATATAATTCCTTTGGAAATTAAAACAACAGATGTTTATAATTAAATCTCCTCATTAGCAATGCAACCCTACACATGTTTATTCATAGCTATGGCCCATGGAGTTTTCAATGGGATTTATTTCTAGGTAAGTGAGTGCAGGATAGCAGGCTAAAGCACTGATGAGCTTATTCCTCAGTCAGCAGCAGAAGATAGTTTTGGCTCCCAGAACCATGTTTTGTTGCAGTGGTCCACACAGAACTACCCCAACAAGGTAAGCATTTTATGTTATTGTCACTTGAACTGTTGCAAACAGTTTCTTCACATTTCAGCCACTTAACATGTAATTATGATTTTTGGAAAAAAAGAAAACCAGAATTTTAAAAATCCCAACAAATCTATTGATTTTTTTACTATTGGGGTAATGTTTGGCTTAACCAAGCCCATGGGATATTGGGAAGAGAAGTCCTACCCCATTTTTCAGCAAACTCCAATGATGCAAAGTAGATGCTAAATTTCTTCCATTGAGAACACATTGGAATTCTTACTGGGGAAACACTCTGTACATCTTACATTTTTACCCTAGCTCTGGCTCTGATTACAAATACATTGACATGCCACATGTTCCACAATAATGGAAGTTATTGTAGGGGCATGAGGATTAAGTATATACTTTGTGGATACTGATGGATAAATGGTAGGTTGCGTACTTATTTTTTCTAGAAAACAAAGGCGATTGTGGAAGCTTATGGTGATGTGAACTATTGAAATAATATTTTTGAACCACCAATTAAAAAAAACTTACCACACACTATAATTGATTTAAGGTTTTAGGAAAATTATGTGATTATGCTTTGGCCTAGCCTTGTCTTGATTTTACTGTTAGCAAAAACCCTTCGTCGGAACACAGAAAGCTGTCTTGTCCAAAATCAAATGATGGGGCTGTATACCTCAGTATTGTCTGGAAATATGGCTGAGGAAGACGTCTTTGCCATCCCAACCTGAGATAAGTGCCTTGAGAAATCTTTAGACATGAGTATGGTATCCTTGGAACTATCATTCAAAGTTGCATAGTTTTAAGGTAGACAGGATCTCCAGTTGAACCTGTCCTTATTTGTCTCACCTATGAAAAACTGTATTTCTTTTGAACCACAACTCCATCACCCTTTTGTTGGGGAACTGAGAGATTTGTCTCCTAATCAGCAGAATATTTTGTAAAGCACAGGCAGAAGTTGAATAGATTACCAGCCCCACTTCATCATCTCCACCCCAGATACACTTAATCTAGCTCCAAATAAACACAAACAGTTTGGTTGAAAATATGTAAAAAGGATTTACTCACATAATCCTATGCATAGTTTACATATGTTCAAATTCTTGAAGAAAGGTAAGACGAAATTAAAACTCACATGCTTACAAGAAAGCATGCTTGCTGGAGGATCGAAGGCCACATGCTTGCATGTTATAGAAACCTTGTTTACAGTCAATTACTGTTCTTGTTTCAGCAGTCCATGTCAGCAATAAATTTGGA